>JAWRYS010000848.1:0-22110 GCA_034769895.1 Magicicada septendecula
CCTTCAGCCAATGGAAAATTATAAATTTCTCTTACCGTTACTTAGTCTGGTCGTTCGCCAATGTTGTCTTCTATTTATGCTATTAGAAGTACTTCGGCACGGGTATTCAGTTGGATCATAGCTGTGGATTGCTTGATCAACGAGGATCAAGGGTTCTCTGTTATGAAGGTATATTTTTGCCACACAGATCTTCTTGGTATACCTCCACTTCTAACCTTATAAGGCCTCAGTCGTGTTTCTAAACATGAAATTTTTATAACAGATAAGTACACTGCCTCGTTCACTGAACACTATCTCCATACTCACTTAAAAAATATATTAGGTAGAGGGGAGGGAGAATGCAATTGTAACAGAAAGCAAATGGGTATCTGAGAGAGAGAGAGAGAGAGAGAGAGAGAGAGAGAGAGAGAGAGAGAGAGAGTGCTATACCGCATCCTCCGTGACATTCTGACATCCGTGAGTCACGGAGGCTGTGGGCATACGCGCTTGTGTGTGTGTGTGTGTGTGTGTGTGTGTGTGTGTGTGTGTGTGTGTGTGTGTGTGTGTGTGTGTGTGTGTGTGTGTGTGTGTGTGTGTGTGTGTGTGTGTGTGTGTGTGTGTGTGTGTGTGTGTGTGTGTGTGTGTGTGTGTGTGTGTGTGTGTGTGTGTGTGTGTGTGTGTGTGTGTGTGTGTGTGTGTGTGTGAAACGGACTGCCCGCGCAGTCTATAGGTTTGTGGAGAACATTTGGGTTAGGGCGCCCTATAGTTTATGTATAACGACGTTGGCCCCTTGCAAGATACCTCATTAACTGCTGTGGACCGGATAAGACTTGGCCCGGAGAGAAATCGCCAGAAAACTAGCCGTATAGGCATTATTTGAGACAGCCCTTGAACCTGATTTGATTTCTTGTAACCCCAACAATTTCTCAAACGAATTTGTGCAAACGTCAAATGTGATCCTGTCTGCCTAACATTTCGTCGAACATAAACAGATACAACCGTAAAGAAATTTAACAAATCAACAAGAGAATCGATCCAATAATTTCTACGTAAATATTGCGATGTGGCGTTAAAAGATGTTCGCATCAAACCTGTCAGAATTTACTTAGGACATTCGTCTGTTTGAATTACTTCTTTAGACATGGTCTGGTACGGTTGTGGTTCGTAAGATTAATTTGAAAATGCTGACCAGATACGTGCAAGTTACGGGGATCAGCCCGTGTTATTTAAGTGTACTTACCTTTCTCAATCATGTACATTTATTTCAAAACTCATTGCAAACATCTCTTAAGTCACTTTTTCCCGCTACTAGCTAAATTTATAAAGCATCCTCTGGACCCAACTACATGTCTATACTGGAAAAAGATAATTGGGGTGATGTTTTGAAGAAAGTGCTTTATCAAATACATCATTTTTACTTCTTTTTGAAAACATTCTGAATATTTAAGTCTTAATTTTAGAATAAGCAGTGTTATAAGACAAACATAATAAAAAAACTCCAAGTCTCTAACGTTTCTCAGTAGGAAGTTATATGTAGGCCTACCTGAATATGCGGTTACAGAAATTCCTATTTAAAGTTTTGTGTGTTCATTTAGGCCTACATGCAACTGCACAATAATACTCTCATCGTTGTTATATTTTGCTGACTTCCTTCATTCTGCTCTCCTTCTCTCCTTATTTCTTTCCAAAGCACTCTTATTTTCTCCCAGTATCTTTTTTTTATAACAAATACAAAGATACGCGATGATGCTTTCACAAATTTACTTTTATGCTGTATAATACGTAGTTAACTGGAATCTACAGCTTCAGTAAGTGGCAACAGAATACATTCGAGTTTCAGCACAACTAACGAAAATGTTTAAGGGAGATTCCAATCAAATAATTTATTCTTAGAAATGATTAATTTCTTTCTGATGCTGCTGTAAAGCTCGAAGCACGTTTCTACTTTACACAATTTGGGCTTTCTTCTACACGCAGGTTACTGTCAGATAACTCGGGAACCGGCAAAAGTGAAGCCGATAAATAAACTTATATCGACGAAACCGTTTTCTGCCGTCTCTCCGCCTAAGGGGTATGAATATTTTAGGAACAAACCTGCAAAATTTATGTGTCTTTACTTTACTAATATATACCGTGACATCAGTGGGGGTTTGGGGGGTGACCCCCCCCCCCCCCGATAAACAAAAACAAGAGAAATGTCAGAAATTTAAAAAGTGTGCCATAGTGTCATACACGTCGAATTAAATAATTGAGTTAATTATATAACTGAGCTTGAATTTTGAGTACGAACATTTTGAATTGCGTTGCGTCTTGATACTATGAAACCTTGCTAGTTGCTAGGATGGTACAAATTTTATCCCAGTTTTTGAAGTTAAAACATCTCAGCGAGTACGAAAGCCTTCGAATGTTTATTCAGCCGGCAGTGTATCCAACTCTGTTTACCATATTTACGGTACAGTATATGTTTATCCTTCAGCATCTTAAAAAACGTCTACATTAAACGGATTCTTGCTTACTTATACAGATGTGTCTATGGTTGTCTTGGTTTTCGATCCGTTTTTAATCATTTTTCGTGTTTTTAATTTAGTGCTTTATTAACATTTCGAAACAAATCGTCAATTAAAATCCTAAAACTTGTCCGCTACTGCGTCGTACTTAAACCTGAGACCAAATGCGGTGTACGGAATGTCGTTTACAAGCACTCCATACACTGAACTGATTTGTTTCTATGCTAAATTCAACAAAGTTTGCAGCCAACCACGTATTTGCACACCCCATAGCGCGATTTTGAGGACCTGTACTGCCCAATTTATAAAAATTTGTATGTATTTCTGTAGAAAAATGATTAGAACGAACTAATTCCATTTGCTGCAAACGTTTACAGACAGTACTCACTAAGCTCATTTTTTAAAATTTTGTACAAAATATTTACCACTGTCGGCGTAAATTTGTGCCTGATTTGTGCCTGTTTTCTAGTACCTTTATTTTATTTATACTGTAAGATGTCATCTTCATTGTTTCATATCTTTGTGAAGTTTCAGATAGCTATTAATATGACCATTGTGTTTCCACTCTTGCCTTCTTTATTATAACGAAATAACGAGTTCTTTGCCTTTTAATTTTTGTAGTTTTATTTTGAAAAACCTAGACCCCCCCAAGAATCAGTCAGAACCTCCCCCGAGAAGGGAATGCTGGCTGCGCCTCTGATGGTGTAATTTCGGAAATGTACATTAGACCAGTGGTTCCTAACCGGTGGTCGGCGTGAGTGTTCCGTGGATCATTTAAGATATAGAGGTAAAAGGCTATACAGTCTAGCTATCTAGCTTATAAAGTGCAGTGTAAACAAGCCGGAAGTAAAGTCGGTTATTTCGTTCGTTTTTGCATTATTGTGTTTGTTTTATTGTTTCTTAAACGATGAAAACTTGCTTCTAGTAGATTAGTTATTAAATTTTAACCCAGATGTTAGTAGTTTTGTCTCTCAGTAAGTCAGATTTTAAAACTAAATTACAATCTGGAAAATCTTCATAGCCAGGCTCGTGACGAGTTACGTCGGAGGAGAGCCAATGCAGCAGGTCGTCTGACTATAAACAACTGTGTGCTTTCGGTTTAAACAGTGGGTCAATGTCGATTATGACATATTTATCTTGGAAACGGTAAGGAGGCGAGCGACGACTGACACGGTGATAATATTAGACACATATCGTAATTTAAATAATTTTTTACAGGTAGAAATTCCCACAAGTGGGAAACACGACTAACGAAATATTTCGCTAAAATAAGAAATTTGTTTTCATTTGCCCAGAAAACAACATATGAATCAGTGTTTATATCCAGTTAAAGGAATGTAGGATATTACATCGACGTGGTACGTCCTCAATATTATCAGTAAAACAGCTAATACTGCCATTGAAATCTTTAATGATTTCTTCTTCTTCTTCTTCTTCTTCTTCTTAGGTCTTCCAGCATATCACCTAACCATCTTATCCTAGGTCAGCCCCTCTTTCTTCTTTTATAAACTTGTGCCCTCAGGACTTTCTTTGGCATACGCTGGATCATCCATCAACTACGCTGATCATCCGCACTACGCGACCTATCCATTGTATTCGTTAAGCTTTTACGAATCTTGTCCTCATGCTTCAGTAGCTCAAGCATTATTTCTTATTCTCCATTCGCCATCTTATTTAACCGGACCATAAACACGTTTTACAATCTTTCTTTCAAACCTTCTTAGTGTTTGTGGTTCTTTCTTGTGAACGTCCATGTCTCGCCTCCTTAAGTAACAACCGCTCTGATAAGTGTCTTATATATTTTTATTTTTCTGTTGCGACTAATGAGTTTGTTTCTCAATAGTCTATTGTTGGCACAATATACTCTATTTCCTATTTGTATCCTGCTTTAGTGAATTCTAGTAACTTAATATACACAAAGACGCGTAAGCCGTTTTCTTTTTAAGTGTGTGTGTGTGTGTGTGTGTGTGTGTGTGTGTGTGTGTGTGTGTGTGTGTGTGTGTGTGTGTGTGTGTGTGTGTGTGTGTGTGTGTGTGTGTGCGCGCGCGCGTGTGTACGGCGAGGATTTGTTTGAATACCTGCGTAGAGGATGTTATTAACTTAATTAAACCAAGTGGCTAACGGGTGCATTATAGCTGAACACCTGTAGCCAATACGGTTTTAGAATTAAATTATTACGATGCTAGAACTTTAAGTGGCAATTTACTACAAATTGTCTGACATCGCCCAAGAACTACAATGATTTTTTGGTGCGACATAACTTGCTAAATGCGTTTATTATATACTTAATTGTGTTATAAATCGTTTAGGCTAGAAGACTTCAGTGGGGGACGAATGGGACCGGACCCCCACCAGAGGGTCAAAAATTTGACGAATTTTGTTAATCTCTTAATTTTTAGGCGTTTTATTGTTTTCTCAGCTGTGTACGCTAATACGATAGTAACTCTTTTTTACTTCCATGTTCCATAACGAAATGGAAGTATGGTGATTGCGAAAAAAATCGTGTTCGAGATAAGAGCTGATTCTGATTGTGCGGTAGCGTGCTCAGAGCGCCCGTGCTCTGAGTGCCAACGCTGAAATCGTGCTCTGAGCGCCGATGCTGATAAACCCGTGTTCCGTGCGCCGACCTTATCTATGCATCATTAGACACCTGGCTGCATATCTGTATATCCGCTGTTCGCCAACTTTGTAGTCAACACTAGCGGTCCAATGAAAATTTGTACAAGTTATTACCAGTGGCGAAGTTACATGGAGGCAATTGAGGCAATGCCTACCCTAAAAAATTCTGTAGAATAAAAATTATAAATACGTATGAACTATATAACGTAAAGATTATACATTGTTACCGCAACTGTCGAATTTATTAAGCCGAAACGTGCTTTACTGAGCGACCGCTAGATGGTTACAGGTGAGATTCGGCATAGCTCGTTTAAAGCGAATGAGGCAACCTGAACTTGCCTCAGCATTTTTTGTATACATCGTATGTAAGCAATGTGCGGGTTCGATAGGGAAGTGAAGGGAGGGGGGATTGTCTCGCGCTATACACATAGAGCGTTGAGGCATGCCTCACTTCTGTGGTCCAAACAGTTAAGTTAAAGCGCCTGTGTTGTTTATAAGTGTGTTTATTTTATGCGGTTATTAAAAGTGTCCCTGTTATTCCGCTGAACTAACAGATGATAAAGATTGTTATTTGAATTATTTGTAACATTAAACATATATATATACATAGAAACTAATCAAATTTAAAATTTTGAAGTTCAATCAGTTGTATTATTGTGTATGACTAATACAAGGATTGTTCAATAGAAAGACGTATAGAGCTGTAAAGCATTTTTTATTCAACGATTTTAAAAGAAGTCTCCATTAACGTTAAGGCATGAGTCCCACTGTTGCACTAATCTGTAGATTCCCTGCTAGTAAAATTTTTACGGCTGTTTGTGGAACCATTCGCTTACAGCAAACGCTACCTCAGCGTCCGATTTGAACCACCGTCCTTTTACAGATTCCTTAAAAAAAATTTAAGATAAGATTTTTGCCTACCCATTCATTAACTACTAGCTTCGCCACTGGTTATTACTAAAGTCATCACAGCACTAGTACGGTCCCAGAACAAAATACATTTATTATTAGGTTAGTTAAATTCCAATATTGGACAATTTTTCATATTATAAGAAAAATTACGAAAAATTGCGAAAACGTTTTGGACTACTGCGTTAGTTTTTTAGTTAAATTTATAATCATAGTACTTAAATGACAAATAATTTAGTCATAGCTTTTCAGTGTATGTATGTTTCCATAGATATCTGTAAGTCTATATCTAACGTTATTCACAAATACACATAACTGATAACAAAATATATCGGTAAAGTTTTTTTTGTGACATAATTCACAAACTTTTTTAAAGCGATCCAAAATGAGTGTTGAGACATACTAATTCTGTCAAATTACTACACATATACAAAATACAGAGACTTCATATACAGATTTTCTATTTTCACTAAAATTCCTCATAACTTCATCTCCAAATAAACTATAACAATTTTTAAAAAATTTTGAGATTTTTAGGCCTTTGGTGCTTCCAGATTTAGCTCTTTGTTTTGATGTACCTTTGACTGCTGTTTTTCCTTCGTACACACCCAGAACGTAATAGGCCCTACATTCATTTGAACGTTTCATCCTTAGGCCTACTGATATCACTCGTGAAGAAATGAGGACCATCCTTACTTACTTTCTTGGAAGTAATGACTCCTTTAGATCAAAATTTACGACTTTAGTACTACTGTGTCACAACGACTATCAAACCACAATTAAGGAAAGGTGCGAGTAACAAGCTCATTTACGAATCATATGGTCAGGACATTTAAGGTATGCGGCTATCTACGACCATACTAGCTAGTTTTGGCTTATTATCAACCCGCTTACATTGTACATCCCGTGTTTACAAATATATATATATAGCTCAGGTCTCCGTCTCATAATCTTATTGTCCTTTATTATTTGCAGTTGTATTTAACCAAATTTTTTATTTCTTCTCAAATGTTTTCGTCCCAACCAAATGAGAAATTCTGAGATAATAAAGAGGATTATTGGCTAAAGATGCATGTGTAAATGACTATTACAGGCATTATAAAAAATTTCAAAGTGAAATTTGCAGACTTTTGAAAAAGGTAAAGGAATAAGATAATATTCATCCGTTCCCTGTAAACAGCGGTAGACCTGAAGTATTCAACTACTTTTAAGACTTCCGCGGAACTAAGTTATTCTATTTCTCTTTGGCTGACACACACACACACACACACACAAACGCATGTATATGTATAGAGTCGGTTCCATATGTGTAGATGCGGGAAGCAGAGGTATTCGTATAAGCCTACCCGGATTCTAAAACGTAAAGAACCCTACATGAATATTATCTGTACCTACGATATGTCGAATTGAGTAATTGTGATTTGAGTATGTTGAAGGGGGGAATTTTTATGTGTTTTTGATAGGGGGGAGAGAGAGAGAGAGAGAGATGTGGAGATTAGAAAATTTTGTGCGTGTGCGTGTGTATATGTGTGTGCGAGCTTGTGTATCTTGCTGTGTTTGTGTGTGTGTGTTTTATGTGTTTTAGACTGGGAGAGTGAGAGTGAGAGGAAGTGGGAGAGAGTAATGCAGGGAGTGTGAGAGTGCTGGAGCGCAAGAGAGAGAGAGTGAGTGAGTGAGTGAGAGAGAGAGAGAGAGAGAGAGAGAGAGAGAGAGAGAGAGAGAGAGAGAGAGAGAGAGAGAGAGAGAGAGAGAGAGAGAGAGAGAGACAGACAGACAGAGAGCATGCGAGTGAGAGGGAAGAAGAGTGTGAATGTCGCCGTCTATATAATTTCACAATAGACTATATTACTCTGTATAGACCATATACTCGGTAAACATTATTTAAAACAATATAAATAAAAAGTAATAACCATTGTCACATGATTGAATTGTTTACCATAATTTTGTGTTTGTAATATCAGTAGTTCTGTTATTTTGTACATAATTCTCTAATTTATGGATAAGTGTGTTCAGTGCCAGTAGCAATAATAACTTTTAATAATATACATTATTGAACATCTTACAATCTGCATGCAGCTATAACATATTTTTAGACATGTATTGCTATTTGCACCAATTCCAAAAAACATTCAATGATTACTGGATCTACAATTATTTACAAACGTAATTAAGTGATTATTATATTATCAATAATTTAAATTGTAACACTGTATTAATCAGGTATTTGGAATACTGTAATTGTGTCTATCTATTTAAGTAAAATAATGTGTAAGAAATGTTATTATTTTGCCGATGTAAAACAAAACTGTCTCACCCCTTCACACACACACACAGGTATATTCTTATAAACTCTCTACGTAAGCGTGAAATATGAAAGACGCGGATTGATAACTCCACCGAGTTTATGTTTAAAGGTAACGGATGAATATTGCCTTACACATTTTTCAGAAGCCTGCAACTTTCACTTTGATATGTTTTATTATGCATGTAATGGTGCCTTTGCACATCGATCATTAGCGAATAATCCTATTTATTATCTCAAGATTTTTCATTTAGTTGGGACAAACAAATCTGAGGAGAGAATAAAAGAAAGTGATTAAATCAACTGTAATTAAGAAAATGGAAATACGATTATGAGACGGAGAGCTAAGCTGTATATATGCGTAAAAGCAACATGTGCAATGTAAGCAGATTGATAAGGAAGACAAAACTCACGAAGTTGTGACACTTGCACGGAGATGGAATTTGTTGACATTTGCCCAGAGCCCTAAGCATTCCAGGAAATGACTAATTGACCAATTATGTGTATTTTTGTCAGTGACACTTGCACGGAGTCCCGTAGAGGGTGAGTCGGACTGGTTATAGGAATGCAGGAGCAATGGAGGGGGTGTTGACTATACCAACAAAGAAGATGTGACTTATTGGCGATGTGTTGATTATAAGAAAAGTAAATGTAAAGGCAGAATATCAACGAAAAATAATACTATCGTAGGCGAAGCAACTCATGTTTGTATTCCGGACGAAGCGGCAACTGAAGTGAGAAAAAGTGTTGTTAATGCAAAGAAGCGTGCAAGGGAAACAGATAATACGATTTCAAAAATTTACGCCGAAGAAGTAGGCCCGCTCTTTAATCGAGGATATGACCTTGCGACTTCACTACCATCACACAGAAGTGCCAAACAATCATTACATCGCATTCGAAGAAAAACTGTGGAGCCTACAAAGGACCCAGTCGACTATGAAGGAATATGATTAGAGGAAAATGATCTACTTATGAATGACGGTAAAAATTTTCTACTTGAAGACGACAACAGAGAGCCTAAAGACAGAATATTGGTGTTTGCCAGCGAAAAAGGAAAATCTGCATTGACAAGTTGTTCTTCATTCTTCGTCGACGAAGCCTTCAAGAGTTCAAGCAAACAGTTTGGGCAGTTATTTATCATCCACGCCGATCTGGGAAGTTCTTGGAAAGAAACCAACACTATTTCAGCAGTCTACGCGTTGTTGCCAAATAAAAAACGAGAAACATATGATCGTTTTTTCAAAGCAGTGAAAAACAACGTACCTGGATGGAATCCTGTGACACTTACAATGGACTTTGAACTGGCAATCATCCAATCAGCTAAAACTCTGTTTCCTGAAGCTGAAATTTTTGGTTGTAACTACCATTTTAACCAATGTTTATGGAGGAGAGTACAATATTGTGGCCTTGCTCCTGCGTACAAAGAAAATGAAGAGATTCGACTTCACACTCGAATGTGTTCTGCCCTCGCGCATGTTCCGCTAGAACTGATTGATTATGCTTGGCTAAGTATACAGGAAAGCACACCTGAAGACGAGAAACTGCGAGTGTTCTATGACTATGTCGTCTATCAGTGGCTTGAGAATGAGCATATCCAAAGAAAAGTGTGGAACTGTTGCGGAAGACGGCACCGGACCAACAATGTTTCTGAAGGGTGGAATCAAAGAATTAATAGTTTAATTTCGAGGTCTCATACAAATGTATATTCACTGCTCAAGACTCTACGAGAGGACGCAGAGTATTACGGCCACTTTTTTGATAGAATAGCCCTGAATATTCACGGGAAGAAGAGGAAAAAAGCACCAGTGAAGAGTGATGAAACCATTTCAAAGGCCTTGAAAAAACTGGAACTAGATGGCAAACTAAGGTCTTTCCTTGTTTCTGTTGCTGATGTCCAGAAGTTAAAGTAAAGGCAATGCTTCTGACTCACCAAATACCATTATATGGAGGGGAGGGCTCCGGGCAAATGTCCTCCGTGCAAGTGTCACTACGGGCAAGTGTTCCAACCCCGTTCCCAAAACTCACTAGAGTGGTTATCTAGCCGCATACCTTCGATCCGCTGACCATACGATTCGTAGATGAGCTCGTTATTCGTACCTTTCCTTAGTTGTGGTTTGACAATCGTTGTGACACAGAAGTAGTAAAGACGTGAATTTTTATCTATGTCTTTACTTCCAGGAAAGTAAAGTCTCTACTTTTTCACGAGGAATACCACTACAGAGTGAAACGTTCAATTGAGTATATTACATTCTGAGTGTGTATGAAGGAAAAACATCAGCGTGTCAAGGGTACATGAAAACAAAAAGTTAATTTTAGAAACACCAAGGGCCGAAAATAGAACTAAAAGTTTTAAAAAAATTATAAAGGTTTATTTGAGGTTAAAGTTATGAGGAATTTCAGTTAAAATACAAAATCTGTATCTGTAGTCTCTGTACTTTGTATGTGTAGTAAATTGACAGAATTAGCATGTCTCAACACTCATTTTGGATAGCTTTGAAAACGTTTGTGAACTATGTCTAAAAAAAACTCAGTTATAACTAGAGCTAGGAATTTTAAGTGCAAAATTTTGATAAAAAAGGTGCAAAAAAGGTGCTTTAATTTAGCTGTAAAAGGTGCAAATTTTAAATGTAAACATTCATACATACAGTACCAAAACCAATTACATCACATATAAGGACTTAAAATTCACTCATGTATTAAAAAGTCTGCCTAAAACAAGTCCCAGAACACAATGTTATTAAAGTCACAAGTCCAGAAAAAGTACCCCATCTAGTGAGAACTGGGGAAGTTGGAAGAGGAAGTCCTGTAATTTCAACATACTTTTGTATCCTAGCAGGAGCCTTTTTCAGCAATTTCTTAATGCAAGACAGAAATTCATTTGCATATGAATATTCATCTTTTAGTGCCTCACAAATTCGATGCAATGCATGTGCAATGCAGGTCACGTGTATTGGATTAGAGTACATAGGTTTCCTCGGTACTTAGAGTACTTGGTTTTAGATCGGTTTCCTCTGCATTAAATTCTGTTATAGAAAAATATTCCTCACCTTAAATTAATTGTTGTTGTTCAGGACAACATTGTAGTTCTATGGCCAGGTGTGACTGTTTTGTCTACTATTTTCAAGGCCATGTTAGTAGATGAAGCGATAAGGCATCACTTACTAGGAATGCCCAAAAGGTTACTCTAAATGTTTGTGTATTTTCAGTGCTCTTTTTATGTAATCAAGCTACTCAAACAAACTTCCTTTTGTGTTTAGTCTTTGATCCAACTATTAAGTGCCTTTTTCATTGTGTCAATAATGGAATCATAAGGCATAACAGTAACTTTATCATTATAATCGGTTACATTAACAACACTAGTTTATAGCATTTTATCACTTTTTTATTATTCTTATAATGGCTCTTGACAGCCATTAGACTGGCTCAGCTTTTTCAGAGAAGCAGTACATTCCTAGCCCTTTTGGAGAAAGGTAGCAATTATGATTTCTGAACAGAAGTGCAAAACTACCTGCCTTCAGTCCAACTCTAAAGTATATGCACACAAAGAATTGCTACTACAAAATATATACAAGCAAATTCCAGTCCCTCAGTCAGGAACTACTGCACATTATTAAACTGCCCATAAATGAATTCCACATTATGAGAATTTGTGGTTGATGAGGTATTTCTGTACTCCTATGTTGAAAATATACATAATCACGTAACTGTTTTGATTCCAGAACAATTCTTTGACTCTGTAGAATTACAAGAAGTTACTAAAGTATTTATGTACGAGTTTGGAATTTGAAAACTTTTTTCTACACGACTTTCTTTCTCTATAATTTATTGAAACTATTGTTAAGTTGTCATAAAAAATTCCTATGGTGTTTAATTTTTCTAGTCTAATGTGATTCGTGCGACCGTTCTGACAATATTCATTTGAATTTCCGATACTGTAGAAACTATGGTTAAAGCATCTCCCGTTCCTGTCTTAACGCATGAGTTTGGAAACATAATGTAAATTAACGTATGCTGTATTGAATATGTAAATTAACGTTAATAAGTATTAAAAAATACTGTTATGTATTGGGTATATTCATGGGTAATTATAGTTGCTAGAAATCATTGACTGGCAAGTTAATAGCTGAAAATAAATGCCACCCAACATTTTATTTATATCTCTGAAACTGCAATGATAAGCAACATCCTATTTGTGAAATTTTAGATAATCGTATTCAAAGTACAAAAAGAGGAAAGAAATTTGGTCCTATTCAAACTGAACACTTACCGAAAATTGTAATTTGCTTATAGGCCTAAGTTATCCTGAATTCGATTAAAAAATTGAATTAAATTTCTGATAAAATGTAGACTGTCAGAGAAAATGTTAGGCATTTAAGAACAGTATTGTGAAAACATAATTATCAATTATTTAACTTAAATTATCCGCCGTGTGATTTCTTGTGCTTCGTCTATGATGCGTTTCAGAGCTTATGCTCCATCATCAGATATTAAAAAGGTAAAACTATCACTCTTGCCCAAATCCGCGTACGGTTCATATGCAAATTTTGACATTTTAACTTCTTAACGATCTCGCAAGCGTGATAGTCTTACCTTCTTAATATCTGATGATGGAGCATAAGCTCTGAAACGCGTCATAGACGAAGCACAAGAAATCACACGGCGGATAAGATAAGGTAAATAATTTATTAATTCGTACAAGTGATTTGGTTACCATATTAAACATGAATATTAAACTTAATTATCATTAATAAGGCAAAAATTACTACAAATTTTACCTTGTTACATAGTCCAGATTTTTAAACTTTACTTTGGAGCAATGAACCACCAAAAATTAATTAATAAATAAAAATAACTAAGTAATAAAAGTCATTATACTTTCACAGACTTTAGAACTGTGGTAGGGATTAATTCTACCAGTTTATTAATGCTGTCAGTAAGACAGGACAGTAGCAGTGGGGATGGAGCATACTATCAGCCCTACAATAATTTTACCTGTCTAAACACGACTTTAAAAACTGTTACCAATTTCATTTAAATAATGAACTCTCAATTTTTTGCCAAATTTCGATTCACAATTTCATTTTTAAAATAGCAGAACTTAAAATCGAAATAAAACGTTTACTGATTTATTTACATCATATTTTCTTAAGCCATATTTTTTTAATTAAATAAATATATATATATACGTATATATTACATTTAATATTTATAATTAAATTTACCTCAAGATGTTATTTTTCCCTATTTGGAACATGTTTCGCGTACCATCTTGTACCCATCCTCAGCCTTCCGGTTTTTTTGTCTGGTGAAGTACATATGTGTTGCTGGTTGACTATTATTATTGTGGCTTCCTGTTGGCTTCTGGTATTTCAAATTTGTTTTATTGTGTGTGATTGTGGTGTATGTGTTAGTTTTTTGTGTATTTTCAATGTTGAGTGCTTTGAATATTGTGTCATGTTTTGTATTGATTTGTATTTGTTCAGGTATTAGTTTGTTTTCTGTTTTATGTTTGTGTATTTGTAAATTTTCCTAAATGTTCATTATGGTGCCTTTGTGTGGTATATTTTTTATTAGTGTTACATTGGTTACATTGAAACAAATCAATAACATACA
Organism: Magicicada septendecula; assembly: GCA_034769895.1. Lineage (NCBI taxonomy): Eukaryota > Metazoa > Arthropoda > Insecta > Hemiptera > Cicadidae > Magicicada > Magicicada septendecula. The sequence continues at coordinate 13,930 of JAWRYS010000848.1, forward strand.
TCCCAAAATACAATTCACAGAAGAAAAAGAAAAACATAACAAAATCAACTATTTACACATAACCATCACAAGATACAACAACCACACATAATATGCAATATATAGAAAACCAACTTCCACTAACATCATTATACCTATCCTTTCTGACCACCCACCACAACATAAAATGGCAGCATTTTATTCGCTATTTAACAGAATGTACAAAATTCCCCTAAACAAACAAGAAACTGACAAAGAAAGAAATATAATATACCAAATTAGTTATGAAAATGGATACAATAAAAATACTGTGAACAAAATAGAAAATAAAATCAAATATAAAATAAAAACTGAACAATTAAGAATTAATCAAAATGAACAACACATAAATAATAACAACAACAAAAAATGGGCCACATTCACATTCATAAATAATAAAATGACAAAACTAACAAAACTATTTAAAAACACAGATATAAAATAGCATACAAAACACAATAAAAATAAATTACAAAATCTAAATAGCTCACACAACAAAGATAATACAACAACTAACGGCATATACAAAATTGAATGCCAAGATTGCAATAAATGTTACATAGGACAACTAAAAAACAGCTGAAAAAACGTTATTTTGAACACTTAAACGCATACAAAAAACCAGAAATATATAAATCCAATTTAGCCACACATGCAATAAACACAGGACATGAATTCCCAGACATAACCAATGTAACACTAATAAAACATATACCACACAAAGGCACCATAATGAACATTTGGGAAAATTTACAAATATACAAACATAAAACAGAAAACAAACTAATACCTGAACAAATACAAATCAATACAAAACATGACACAATATTCAAAGCACTCAACATTGAAAATACACAAAAAACTAACACATACACCACAATCACACACAAGAAAACCAATTTGAAATACCAGAAGCCAACAGGAAGCCACAATAATAATAGTCAACCAACAACACATATGTAGGGGAGCATGGGGCATAACGGGGTAGTGGGGCAGAACGGGGTACAGCCTTTATTTTTTACAGACGGTGTGCAATCTGTTGGAATTTCTCATAACTACGTCAGTATAGTATTACCTATTACCACACAGAGATTGGCAGCCATTGTTGCTGTCTTTGTGTATGATTAAGGTGCTGCACCATATTTGCTTGTGTTTCTACAATATCGCGCACTTCTTCTAGCTCATGTAAGTAAGAGTGAGTTAATTGTAATTTATTTCCGTGTATACTGTATTATAACATGTTTCATACACTTCTAATCCTGATGTTTTAAAAAGCTTCATGAAAACTTTATCCTGTCACAACGCTATAACCTAAAAATGTAACTGTGGGGCACAACGGGGTAGTACCCCATTCTGCCCCACGTATTTTCCATAGGTGTTTCATTAATAAAATGTAGACTAATTGGTTTTTCGCGTTGTTTGTGTTTGTAGAATGGTGAGAGATTACAAAAGAAAGACGCAGAGGCAAGAGTGGTCGGCAGTTTCCATGCAAGAAGCTGTTCAGGCAGTAATAAATGGCTCAATGGGATACAAAAAGGCAGCTCTTCAGTTCAAAGTGCCACAAACAACTTTAGAGCGCCACGTTAAGAAAAAAAGAGATGATCCAGAGCATTCTGTGAAGAAATCTATGGGACGTTTCACTTGTGTTTTTAATGAAGCACAAGAATCCGAGCTTATGGATTATTTAACTAAAATGGAGGCTCAACTCTTCGGTCTTACTATCAATGAACTTCGTAACCTTGCTTTCCAGCTAGCAGAGCGAAATAAGTTGAATCATCCATTTGGTGAGAATGGAAAAGCTGGTGTAGACTGGGCAAGAGGATTTTTAACTCGCCACCCTAATTTAAGCATAAGAAGACCTGAGGCTACGTCTGCAGCTCGTGCAATGGGCTTCAATAAGGTTGCTGTAAAACAGTTCTTCAGCCATCTATCCTACGTAGTTGATACTTACCAGCTTACACCAGACAGGATTTATAACTGTGATGAAACAGGTCTAACTGTAAACTGTAAGGGCATTCGAAGATAATAGCAAAAAGAGGCCGTAGACAGGTTGGCACAGTCACATCAGCAGAGAGGGGTCAAACTGTTACAGCTGAAATATGCTTTTCAGCTGCTGGAACCTACATCGCTCCAATGCTAATTTTTCCTAGAAAACGGATGCAGCAGGAATTTGAGACCGGACTTCCCCCAAGTGCGACTTCACAGGTCCATGAAACAGGATGGATGACCAAAGAACTTTTTTTAGTTTGGTTTGAAAAGTTCATATCTTTTACAGGAGCAAAAACAGAGAAACCAATGCTACTACTCTTGGATGGGCATTCAACACACACGAAAAGTTTAGCACTAATTGATATGGCTCGTGCAAATGGAGTGATTCTCTTGTGTTTCCCTCCCCACTGTTCCCATAGACTCCACTTGACGTTGCATTTATGAAGTCCTTAAGTAAATACTATGAGGAGGAAGTCCGTAAATGGCTTAGATGCAATCCAGGAAAAGTAGTGACATTATTCCAGATCGCTTCTCTGTTTGGTACCGCCTATATTCAAGCATCAACAATGATGACAGCCGTGAACGAGTTCCGGAAAACAGGCATATGGCCTGTTGATATGAATGTTTTTAGTGATGCAGATTTTTTGCCTTCGGTAACTACAGACATTGCTAATGAGGCTACAGTTTTAAATATACAGGCAGACCTGACCTCACCATCTCTGAGTAGTCCTGAAAAACTTAATATGCCGAGCTGTAGTAGGCCTAATTTCAAATGTGCCACCCCGGAAAACATTTTACCCATACCAAAAATTTCTCAGGAAAATAAACGTGTTCCAAAAAATCATGATAAAAGTACTATCTTAACATCATCACCATATAAAAATAAGCTACAGAGTGCTGAAAAAAATAAAAGTGGGGTCAAGAAACCAGTGAAAAGACGCCTTTTACTTTCTAAAAAAGCTCTGAAAAAATATCCAGATAAACAGAGAAACATATCACCTGAAAATGACAAAAACTATAACCTTAACAAACCAACTGTTTTCGTAACTCCTCAGTCATCTAGTGAAGAAGTCGATAGCGAAGATGAGTGTCTCTATTGTCATGATTTTTCTGAAGAAGGTTGGATTAGATGTGTTTCTTACCTAAAATGGGCTCACAACTCTTGCGCAGGAATCGAAAGTGAAGACGAGGATGTCACACACATTTGTGCTCTTTGTGAAACATGAAGTTCATTTAAGAAATATAGATTTTTGTTTTTTGACAATAAGCTTTTTGTATTTCATGACAAAAATTTATAAAAAGGAAGGTACCCCATTGTGCCCCACCAGCGGGGCAAAACGGGACAAATGACATGTATTTGTTTAAACTAAGATATACAGAATGTGTTTTTACCAAATTAAAATGTAATGATAATTTCTTGTACTTAATGTAATAATATAAGTATTTATATTTAAAACAGAAAATTTTGAAACATTTATTATAAAATATTTGTGTTCAAACATTAAGTACCCCGTCCTGCCCCACGTCCCCCTACTTCACCAGACAAAAAAACCGAAAGGCTGAGGATGGGTACAAGATGGTGCCCGAAACATGTTCCAAATAAGGAAAAATAACATCTTGAGGTAAATTTAATTATAAATATTAAATGTATTATATACATCAAGAAACGGACTGTAGCAGAAAGTGACTAAATATATATATAGACCTAATATTTTTTTTTAATATTTTGATTTTGGACTACGTTTTGAGTAAAGACAACTGGTTAATGGAAGATACATAAATATTTGGCCCTCCCGGAAAATGTTTTTAACCCTCCCCCCTTTTTGCAACTACAACGGGCGTGCGTGGCGGGATGTTATAGGGCCGCGTTGAGGCACGCTGAATATTCTCGTTGGCATCAAACACTTGACGTGTTAAGTATGTTTTTCGCAAGAACAAGAAATAACAAAGTCCACGTAAACTTTTCTTTTATGATGGAAAAATTCATTATGATTTCTGTTTTATATTAAAAATGTATAACATATACTTTTAGAATCTATTATGTCAATAAAATATGAAGGTTTTGTAGAGATCGAACTGTGTTGAAGGCTTACTTTAGGTTCGGTAGTCACTGTAGAGTGGTACATAAACAAGTGGTTGGGGGGGGGGGTTAAACCTCCAACAAGGTGATAAAGAAAAGAACGAAATGCCAAAAATTGAAAAGCAGTCTTTTTAAAGTTATAGAAGTGAAACTAAATAATTACCCTAATTAATTATCTGTAAGCGAACTTTTTAATTGCAGAATGCTATTGCTGTTTTGTACGTAACATTGCTAGTTGTCTGGTAGTTAAGGGATGGTTCACACTTAAACATTGCTAGTTGTCTGGTAGTTAAGGGATGGTTCACACTTAAACAATTCTATGTTAAATAGCTCTTACTTGTTGTTCGAATTTTGTACAGATGTGCCCATTATTGTAGTACTCGGTTTTTCGATCCGTTTTTTTTAATTTAGTGCTTTATTATCATTTGGAAAATAAATCAACAATTACAATCTTATAAATGTCGATTGCGCGGCGTTTATTGCCACTCTATAACGTCTGATTTGTTTGGAAACTCCTGTCGCGTCCTTGCGCATCCCGTAGCGTGATTCTGAGGATCTATTGTGCTCTTTTCATGACAACATTTTATATATTTTTGTGGCATCGATTTCAGATACAGAAAGTAGTTGAGATACAGATACGTACTCAACTAAGGCGAAGGTTAAAAAAAAATCATACGAAACATTTAACACTATCACCGCCAGTTTCCTGGTACAGTTTATTTATTTTATTTATACTTTAATGTAAGACGTCGTCTTTACTGTTTCAAGCTTTGTTAAATTTTAGGTATTCATTAATGTGACACCTACGTTTCCACAGTTACTTTCTTGATTAAAACAAAATACGTAATAAATAACGAGATAACGAGTTATTTTTCTTTTAATTTTTCACTTTTATTTATAGAAATCTGAACCCCCTTCCCCCAAAGAATCCTGGCTGCCCCCTTGCTACCAGTGCTACCATATATAAAAAAATAACATATAATAAATCAGAACAAAGACTAAATTAAATGTATGAGAACATGAATTTTCCTATTTATAGTATTTGCTCAAGTGTTTGTTTTTTCCACTGGGGGAGCTGTTCAAGCCACGAACAGACGGCTGTTGTTTTTAGGGATGAGTCACCTAATGCTATTCCACCTGACACTTACAATTCTTCTTTTTTTTAATCTTTGGGAATTTAACACACAATCTGCACAATAAACGTAAGTGTTACGAATGATGAGCCTAAACGCGATATAGGTGCGAAGAAAAGTTTGCATATGTTTATTGTGACTCTGTCATTAGTTTTTTTTAATATTCACATCGTATTTGGTCTCGTTTTCCACAACGTTTTAAAAGGAACCCGACCTTACAAAATATGTGTGTGTGTTTTTTTTTTTAATATTGTACACAATAAGAAAAAGAGTTGTAACCGTCGGATGAGACAACCAGTAAGCCATAAAGAAGTCCCCGGCTACGGCTGGCAGTACCACGATATAACAAACAGAATACGTTATGATAAACGTGATAATGATTGTGGTACACAAACTGCCTATAAAACTTAAAAAAAGTTATCATGAATTTTATTCATATGTGTGAATAAATGAGCGTGTGTGTGTGTGTGTGGAGGGGTGGCGCCCGCGAGGGCTTTTAGCCGTAGGATATATCGGCATGCGTTTCACAAATAGGTGTACTTGACGATCCCGTAGATACTGCATGAACATACAAGAGTAATTAATATCTCTTACGTTTGAAACATAAAACCATCGCAGACACTGGTATGTACAGGCGCAAACTTTTCAGTACAGTCTTCTACAAGCCTTGGGTTGGAGTACAATGGAACCGAACACACCCCGATCCAAAAATAATGAAAAGTTGTTGTGAAAAGGACAAAGGTATAACTGATGTATTATCTACATAACATTTCAGTTGTACCACTATTTCTCTAAGCGAATGCGAGCCCTGCCTTGACCGCGATATTTTAATTAGGATTTCCTTGTAGAATGCTAAGAGATAAATCCAAGAAACGGGTCGCAGCTGAACAGGAAGTTGTTTAGTCTAAATACGATATGTACAGAAAACATTGCATCGTTTCCCGTTTCCCACAGTTCGTGTGTGCAAATCAGTTTCCCACCTTCTATGCGTCTGATCCAGACGTTTCCTTTCGACTGAGTCGGCGCGCTCACTTCAAGAATTTATGCTCGTACAGTTTCATAACGCAAAGTAGTAATTTCAAAATACCGATCTTTTAAAGATTATTTAAGAACGTTTCTTAATAAACGAAGCTGCTACAGAAATTTACCTCATCATGAAGCTGAGAAATTTACTGAAATTGTCATTAAAACAGAACCTCAAAATCTTGAACAAAGGATTTTATTAACAACATAATTACTACGAAGTTACAGAGTTACTACGAGGTAAAAAGTGGAACTATTTGTCTGTTTCTGCAAATAACTAAATGTCCTTAGTTAATGATTTTTTACGAGCTTAATTGAAAAGTTGCTTGTCAACACTTGATGATGTGACTCGGACAACGGGTTTGGCATTTTGCGAATGATGACTTTACTCTATCGGCATTGTAATCTTATTATACCAGTAATTATTTTAATTTTTTTCTTTGTTTAATCTGACGAATTCTTCAGTAGTGAATTCTGAGGCTGAAGCTAGTTCACATTTTCAGTTAGTGACATTGTTAATTTGTAATTTTGCTGTTAGAATTCTCATTATTTGGGGGTAATAACTGTCATTCTAAACCGTAATCTGTGTTCTATGTTAGGAACTTGTTTGAATCAAATGTACACCTCTCTCTTTAGAACCCCGCCTTCAGAAACCAATCCAGGCTCCACTTCTGTTGTCACCCGCAGAAATAAGAACCTCTGTTCTTATACACTTGTACTCTGTCGGTAGTACTATGAATATTCAATTGAGTGTTAGAATCAGTGGCGTGACTGGGGGAGGGATCAATCCTCCACAGACCTATTTAAAATTTCAGCGAAATTCCAAAATCAAATAATTACTTAACGTAGGAATATTTCTAAGCCAGCTACGTGTGCTAATTAAGGTTTATAAATAACTGTACAGATAAAAAGAATTACAATATTTGTAAATTAATAAAATAAATTTCGAGTTTTCTTAATAATGACAATCTCTCCACATCTAGTAAATAACGTACGTATTTACAGCCAAAAAAGAAAACAATTACCCACGCGTCAGAAAGTGAAGAGAGAGCAATTTACTATCTTTTTCTCCCAAAGACAGTTCTCGTTACAGGGTTGTGTATGTCACGATTTCTCTAGTTTAATATCTCTATGGGTTTTCCAATCTAATATCTCTATGGTCTGAACCGTCGTCTTTACACAGCAGTTTCATGACTTTAATTCGGAAAAAATGATAAGATTTTATTGCTGGAGTTTATATTAAAAAATAACGTCATTTAACACGAACTATAACTTGCTTGAAACGTGTTGGAAAAATCCTTAAATTAAAGTGCTAATGGTTAATAAAACTAGGGTTTTCCAAATATCTTCAGAAAGACTAATTTTCACAAGATCAATTAAGAATTACAAATTTGAAATTAAAGTGATTCCTAATGACGTGAGGTTTATTACTTTTAATTTCCATAACATTTAATCAAGATACAATATTTTGAAATCAGCTTGTTATTTATGTTTTTGAAGTCTTCTTCCGGTATGGACCGCGTCAAAAATGTCTTGTATGACAACGTTTCGCTCATATTACAATGAGTACCCTCAGGTCTAAGTGACAGGTCTTGTCACTTTGTCATTTAGACCTGAGGATACGTGACGTGATCGGACGGTGTGTTTAGCAAGTAAACACGACAAAGTTGGAATTACAGAGACTGGTAATTCAAATAACAAGACAAATAACAAATCAGCTCTTTTCCATATTCAGACGCAAGGAATTTATAAAATGTATTTATTCATCTTGTTATTTGAATTAGCAGTTTCTGTAATTCCAACTTTGTCGTGTTTACTTGCTAAACACACCGTCCGGTCACGTGACGTATCCTCAGGTCTAAGTGACAAGACCTGTCACTTAGACCTGAGGATACTCATTGTAAAACGTTCTCATACAAGACATTTTTTACAAGGTCC
>JAWRYS010000849.1:0-23851 GCA_034769895.1 Magicicada septendecula
ATTAATTAACATTTTCTTACTTTAACAATAGAACATTTAGTATAGAATTCATACTATTCATTCTTAACAAATAATTGAAATTAATAATGGTATTAGACTCGGACATTTTAATCTTGATTATTACTAGTAACGCATAATAAATATTTTATAATAAAAGTTTTATACTAAAAGAATTGTACTCTCAGACATTTCATCCTTGAGCTATTTGAACTTATTCTAAATAAACAAAACATATCTGTCCTTCCACCATTTACACTATTTCTTATAACTAGTTTTATTTTCAGTCTTAGATGTTTTTGTCTGATTTTTGGTATTTGATCTTGGTCACTTCACTTTTTTATTGGCCTGCTCTTGTTTTATTACTGTCATTCTAATGAATGTTGTATATAAAGAGTGGCAGTAATTTAGAAACACTTGTATTATTTGTCATTATAATACTCAATTAAATATTATTTATTGACACAATACCAAAACTTTAAAGTTGTATAAATGCACAATTTACTTAGTTTATGAACTCCAACATTGACACATTAAGTTTGTTTAATATAATATAAAAACTTGCACTGGTCCCCTTTTTATTCTTTGATTTTATTTCTAATCAGTTTTATAGTCTTATTAAAATCAAGAAATTTATTTATAGAGGATAATGAATGTTTTTTTTCCATTATATTACTAATTCACATTGGTTCACTTTTAATTCTACTTTATACACTTTTGTTTATATCTATTTTACATGGTTTTCTAAATTTTTGTTTTTGTTATACTTTCATTGGTTATTTTTTCTTACTTTCTTTTGGGGTTTCGTTTTTATTTCTTTCAAGAGCATTCCTTCTTATCGTGGATGTTGTCTTGTTCTGGTTTCTTCCTTAATTATTCCTATCCTACTTGTTTCTTATAAAAGTATTCCCTCTTATTGTGGATGTTGTCTTGTTCTGGTTTCTTCCTTACTTACTCCTATCCTACCTGGGTATTTCTTTATTTTATTTTTAGCCTTTTGGTTTATTTTGATTACTCATCATTCATTGTATAGCTGGTTTTAATGAAATTTTTACTTCAAACTATGATTGTGCTTTACGGTCGTTCTTAATTAAATTTTAATGTTGCTTTCTTGGATTTAAATTTGTTTTTTTTTATTTTATGATCTTTCTTTCCATTCAGAACTATGGGCATTATCTGTCATGCTACAGATTGCTCTCCTCCAGAAGTGATTATTTCAGACTTGAGTATGGATGAAATAATTGCTTATGGTAGCTTTTTATTTATTATTCTTCGTCTTCCTCCCCAATTCTATACCGGCTTCTTCATACTTGAGCTTAATAAACTTTATAGTCTTTTATTTGACTTTGATTCTTCCTGGATAGTTAGTGTTTTCTGAGATTTATTATCATTATTATATTTTTCCTTTTCTTAGCTTTGTGTTTTATCCATGGGATATTGATTCCCTAACACGTGAGCTGGAACAGTTCAGAGGGGCACTGTTGGTTACATACTCTGCTGGCCATACTACACTTTTCAGTGAGATCAGAGGCAATTCATCTCTGCTCAAAACATAATGCTGCTGGAATTATCTGCAGACAGTCATCAAATAAAAATTATATATAGAATAGTCTAATTTTCGACTAATAAAAATATCTTTGGATACTTCACTTCGTTGTTTCTCAGATTTTCTCACATTTGTATCTCATTTATTCTTCTTAGTATTTATTATTCTCATTATTTATTCTTCTAACTTTTTAGCTCGGCTGATATATTCATTTTTATCATGGTTGTAAACTCTGTTAACATGTTTACTACTAGTTATGATGTAACTTTTTCCTTTTTCATCTGAATTCTCTTTAATTCTTCTTCTGGTTATTGATATTAATAGCATATTTCTTATATATATTTTTTTTTTTTAGTTCTTATTAATTTTTCGAATGGTATTATTTTATGACAGTTTGTTTTTTCAATGGGTTTCATTATAATTGACATCCAAGTTGTTATTATGATCATATTATATAAACATATTTTTCTTTCTTTTCTTTCTCAGAAAGTTATTATTCCACTTTTGTCTTCATTAAAATTAATTCATTAATATTATATTTTTCATGTGGTCCTTATTTCTCTTTGCCTTTCATAAATGTTTTATTATTTTCTTTCCAAGACTATTTTCTTCATATGATTGGTGTGAGTTGTCCTTTTTTGTTTTTTAGAACTGAGTAATATTATAATCATCCTTCTTGACTATTCGTTTCCATAATCGTTTCATAAATAATTAGTTATAGGTTGATCTTATTGTTTTTTAGAATTTAGACAATTTTTTATAATAATAAATTCTTCTTTTTTCTAATTCCAAATTATTTTCTTTCAAATCATTTATAAGTGGATCTTATTATTTTTTTTAGAAATTAGACAAGTTATTATATTCTAATTTTTCTTCTTAATTCCAAATTATTTTCTTGCAAATTATTTGTAAGTTGGTCTTACCATTTTTTATAATTTTGACTTTTTTTTATAATAATAATTTCTTCTTCTTTTAATTCCAAATTATTTTCTTCACATCATTTATAAGTGGATCTTATTATTTTTTAGAATTTAGACAATTTTATCAAATTCTAATTCTATTCCCTTTCTAATTCCAAATTATTTCCTTTCAAACTATTTATAAGTGGATCTTATTATTTTTTAGAATTTAGACAATTTTTTATAGTCACAAATTCTTCTTCTTAATTAATCACAAATTGTTTTCTTCTAAATTATTTGTGTAAGTTGGTCTTACTATTTTTTAGATTTTGATAATTTATTATATTCTAATTCTTCTTCTTAATTCCAAATTATTTTCTTTCAAATCACTGGTAAGTTGATCTTACTATTTTTTAGAATTTTGTGGTTTTATTATATTCTAATTTCAATCTTCTTAATTAATCCCAAATTGTTTTCTTCTAAATTATTTCATGGTATTACCATCTCACTATGTATTTGGACCATAGTGGATCAGTCCCATACTTGTCGATGTCATCGTTTGAATAATTCCTTTCATTCTCATTGCTGGGATCATCATTAAGTTCTGGGCTGTCCTCCGCCAGGATGTGGTTTATTCGAGCTATTCGGGGTCCCTGGTCGTTACTTGATTGGTTATGCAGTATTGTAAAACCAGTTATCGTTGATTTCCTTGCTCAACTCTTCCTTTAACAACTCTATCCTCTCATCTAATTTGTCCAGATTTTCTTGGTTAACCTCCCTTAATTCTTCTCTTAATAGTTGGTTATCCTCCTTCAATTCTTCCAACTTCTCCTCAATTTTTTCTTCCATCTTCTTGTTATCTTCCTTCAACTGTTGGTTGTCGCTTTCCATCTTCCTGCTATCTTCCTCCATCTTCTTACTGTTTTCTTCAATCCTCTTATTAGTATTTTCTATTTTGTCAATCGATTCTTCCTTGGTTGATTTGAATTCTTCCTTTGTTGATTTGAATTCTTCCTTCAAAGACTGGTTGTCCTCCTTCAAATCTTCCAACTTCTTATTTAAGGATTGGTTGTCTTCCTTCCTTTCTTTACTCGATTCTTCTTTTGTAGAATCCATTTTCTTCTCCATCTTCTTGCTGTTTTCCTCCATCTTCTTGCTTAATTCTTCTTTCATTTCCATCATCACTCTGAACATCTCTTGTATTGTCGTGTTCTCTGTTTGTGAGGGTTTCTCGGGTTGTACAAATAGATTGTACAAATTAATTTTTCAGGGCAAGTCAATAGATTGTACAAATTATATATTCTCGGGTTCTTTGAACAGTTATTTTGTATATAGTCAGAGAAAAGGGCATAGTATAGAAAGTATAACATTACAAATTATAATCTTATTAATTAAAATACAAACATATCATTCAATATATAATGGTAAGTAAAGAAATTGTTCGAACCATGAAGATATACTGGCAGTGGCGCTTGGAATTGTGGGAACTTAAAGATGGCCGCTCCGTACTCATATGTAGTTGACGAATGCACCTCGATGAATCTGCTTCAAATAAATGTTGCTTTTCCACTGGTTTCTCGTTCCTGCAGTTGCGATTATTCCTTCTGGTGTTAGTGGAGTGGTCCTGGTTCAGTGTTTGTGATTCACTTCGATAAAATGAGTTGTGTAATGTTATAATTCACTATTGTCAATAAGGTCGACAATTGCACTGTTCGTTTCTTTATTCGGAATTATTAGTGTTAAAGGTTTAAATCATGAATTCCCTTATTTTCTGTTCTGTTTTAAGTTGTTTTAATGTTTGTAAGTGTTCATTCCACTGAATTTAAGGTTTAAATGAAATTTATCGAGACTCGCGATTTTCACAGTAGACTAGGCTTACTGGATGAGCACCATACTTGTCTTCACTACTAGGTTAATATTTAGCCGAAATCACATTAAAGTGTGCTTGACAAAGTCTAATAATCAACTGTTCTAACTTCCTTCATCATCTAAAAACGTCTTAGCCAATTTAATATTAGCAATACATTGTTTCAAATCTCTTTTGCTTCCGTTACATGGATCAAAATTACATTATATTACTGAATATATTTTTGCTATTATTTAATTTTATTAAATACTAAATACATAATCTATTTCTTTAGTTCATTCTGCTTGATTTGATACCAAATAAGATAGTTAAAGTTTTTTATCTAAAATGCTATATTTACTTCATTTTGAAAAAAGTAGGCTTTAAAATTTACTTCCTGTCTTTCTCAAAATGTTTGCTATTTTATATGTTATATTTATGATTGTACTAAATCTCAGATTGGAATAAAATATTATTCATTAATTTGTGACTCCCCTCTTTGAATTTTCAGTTATTACATTTGCATTTTTTCCAATAATTCTTACTATCTTTTTACAATATCTTTCCTAAGTATATTTCCAGTTATATGACTCTGTGACTGATTTACCTTATATAAATTTCATTAGTTTAACTATTTTTCTGTACTTAATTCATCAATTTTAATGTTGTTTAGATTTACCATTTGGCCTAGATTTTATCTGTTTTTACATACAAAGTTTTTTAATAATACAGCTTGTTTATACAAGCTGACTTTCTATTCTAATATAACATTAATTAACATTTTCTTACTTTAACAATAGAACATTTAGTATAGAATTCATACTATTCATTCTTAACAAATAATTGAAATTAATAATGGTATTAGACTCGGACATTTTAATCTTGATTATTACTAGTAACGCATAATAAATATTTTATAATAAAAGTTTTATACTAAAAGAATTGTACTCTCAGACATTTCATCCTTGAGCTATTTGAACTTATTCTAAATAAACAAAACATATCTGTCCTTCCACCATTTACACTATTTCTTATAACTAGTTTTATTTTCAGTCTTAGATGTTTTTGTCTGATTTTTGGGTATTTGATCTTGGTCACTTCACTTTTTTATTGGCCTGCTCTTGTTTTATTACTGTCATTCTAATGAATGTTGTATATAAAGAGTGGCAGTAATTTAGAAACACTTGTATTATTTGTCATTATAATACTCAATTAAATATTATTTATTGACACAATACCAAAACTTTAAAGTTGTATAAATGCACAATTTACTTAGTTTATGAACTCCAACATTGACACATTAAGTTTGTTTAATATAATATAAAAACTTGCACTGGTCCCCTTTTTATTCTTTGATTTTATTTCTAATCAGTTTTATAGTCTTATTAAAATCAAGAAATTTATTTATAGAGGATAATGAATGTTTTTTTTCCATTATATTACTAATTCACATTGGTTCACTTTTAATTCTACTTTATACACTTTTGTTTATATCTATTTTACATGGTTTTCTAAATTTTTGTTTTTGTTATACTTTCATTGGTTATTTTTTCTTACTTTCTTTTGGGGTTTCGTTTTTATTTCTTTCAAGAGCATTCCTTCTTATCGTGGATGTTGTCTTGTTCTGGTTTCTTCCTTAATTATTCCTATCCTACTTGTTTCTTATAAAAGTATTCCCTCTTATTGTGGATGTTGTCTTGTTCTGGTTTCTTCCTTACTTACTCCTATCCTACCTGGGTATTTCTTTATTTTATTTTTAGCCTTTTGGTTTATTTTGATTACTCATCATTCATTGTATAGCTGGTTTTAATGAAATTTTTACTTCAAACTATGATTGTGCTTTACGGTCGTTCTTAATTAAATTTTAATGTTGCTTTCTTGGATTTAAATTTGTTTTTTTTTATTTTATGATCTTTCTTTCCATTCAGAACTATGGGCATTATCTGTCATGCTACAGATTGCTCTCCTCCAGAAGTGATTATTTCAGACTTGAGTATGGATGAAATAATTGCTTATGGTAGCTTTTTATTTATTATTCTTCGTCTTCCTCCCCAATTCTATACCGGCTTCTTCATACTTGAGCTTAATAAACTTTATAGTCTTTTATTTGACTTTGATTCTTCCTGGATAGTTAGTGTTTTCTGAGATTTATTATCATTATTATATTTTTCCTTTTCTTAGCTTTGTGTTTTATCCATGGGATATTGATTCCCTAACACGTGAGCTGGAACAGTTCAGAGGGGCACTGTTGGTTACATACTCTGCTGGCCATACTACACTTTTCAGTGAGATCAGAGGCAATTCATCTCTGCTCAAAACATAATGCTGCTGGAATTATCTGCAGACAGTCATCAAATAAAAATTATATATAGAATAGTCTAATTTTCGACTAATAAAAATATCTTTGGATACTTCACTTCGTTGTTTCTCAGATTTTCTCACATTTGTATCTCATTTATTCTTCTTAGTATTTATTATTCTCATTATTTATTCTTCTAACTTTTTAGCTCGGCTGATATATTCATTTTTATCATGGTTGTAAACTCTGTTAACATGTTTACTACTAGTTATGATGTAACTTTTTCCTTTTTCATCTGAATTCTCTTTAATTCTTCTTCTGGTTATTGATATTAATAGCATATTTCTTATATATATTTTTTTTTTTAGTTCTTATTAATTTTTCGAATGGTATTATTTTATGACAGTTTGTTTTTTCAATGGGTTTCATTATAATTGACATCCAAGTTGTTATTATGATCATATTATATAAACATATTTTTCTTTCTTTTCTTTCTCAGAAAGTTATTATTCCACTTTTGTCTTCATTAAAATTAATTCATTAATATTATATTTTTCATGTGGTCCTTATTTCTCTTTGCCTTTCATAAATGTTTTATTATTTTCTTTCCAAGACTATTTTCTTCATATGATTGGTGTGAGTTGTCCTTTTTTGTTTTTTAGAACTGAGTAATATTATAATCATCCTTCTTGACTATTCGTTTCCATAATCGTTTCATAAATAATTAGTTATAGGTTGATCTTATTGTTTTTTAGAATTTAGACAATTTTTTATAATAATAAATTCTTCTTTTTTCTAATTCCAAATTATTTTCTTTCAAATCATTTATAAGTGGATCTTATTATTTTTTTTAGAAATTAGACAAGTTATTATATTCTAATTTTTCTTCTTAATTCCAAATTATTTTCTTGCAAATTATTTGTAAGTTGGTCTTACCATTTTTTATAATTTTGACTTTTTTTTATAATAATAATTTCTTCTTCTTTTAATTCCAAATTATTTTCTTCACATCATTTATAAGTGGATCTTATTATTTTTTAGAATTTAGACAATTTTATCAAATTCTAATTCTATTCCCTTTCTAATTCCAAATTATTTCCTTTCAAACTATTTATAAGTGGATCTTATTATTTTTTAGAATTTAGACAATTTTTTATAGTCACAAATTCTTCTTCTTAATTAATCACAAATTGTTTTCTTCTAAATTATTTGTGTAAGTTGGTCTTACTATTTTTTAGATTTTGATAATTTATTATATTCTAATTCTTCTTCTTAATTCCAAATTATTTTCTTTCAAATCACTGGTAAGTTGATCTTACTATTTTTTAGAATTTTGTGGTTTTATTATATTCTAATTTCAATCTTCTTAATTAATCCCAAATTGTTTTCTTCTAAATTATTTCATGGTATTACCATCTCACTATGTATTTGGACCATAGTGGATCAGTCCCATACTTGTCGATGTCATCGTTTGAATAATTCCTTTCATTCTCATTGCTGGGATCATCATTAAGTTCTGGGCTGTCCTCCGCCAGGATGTGGTTTATTCGAGCTATTCGGGGTCCCTGGTCGTTACTTGATTGGTTATGCAGTATTGTAAAACCAGTTATCGTTGATTTCCTTGCTCAACTCTTACTTTAACAACTCTATCCTCTCATCTAATTTGTCCAGATTTTCTTGGTTAACCTCCCTTAATTCTTCTCTTAATAGTTGGTTATCCTCCTTCAATTCTTCCAACTTCTCCTCAATTTTTTCTTCCATCTTCTTGTTATCTTCCTTCAACTGTTGGTTGTCGCTTTCCATCTTCCTGCTATCTTCCTCCATCTTCTTACTGTTTTCTTCAATCCTCTTATTAGTATTTTCTATTTTGTCAATCGATTCTTCCTTGGTTGATTTGAATTCTTCCTTTGTTGATTTGAATTCTTCCTTCAAAGACTGGTTGTCCTCCTTCAAATCTTCCAACTTCTTATTTAAGGATTGGTTGTCTTCCTTCCTTTCTTTACTCGATTCTTCTTTTGTAGAATCCATTTTCTTCTCCATCTTCTTGCTGTTTTCCTCCATCTTCTTGCTTAATTCTTCTTTCATTTCCATCATCACTCTGAACATCTCTTGTATTGTCGTGTTCTCTGTTTGTGAGGGTTTCTCGGGTTGTACAAATAGATTGTACAAATTAATTTTTCAGGGCAAGTCAATAGATTGTACAAATTATATATTCTCGGGTTCTTTGAACAGTTATTTTGTATATAGTCAGAGAAAAGGGCATAGTATAGAAAGTATAACATTACAAATTATAATCTTATTAATTAAAATACAAACATATCATTCAATATATAATGGTAAGTAAAGAAATTGTTCGAACCATGAAGATATACTGGCAGTGGCGCTTGGAATTGTGGGAACTTAAAGATGGCCGCTCCGTACTCATATGTAGTTGACGAATGCACCTCGATGAATCTGCTTCAAATAAATGTTGCTTTTCCACTGGTTTCTCGTTCCTGCAGTTGCGATTATTCCTTCTGGTGTTAGTGGAGTGGTCCTGGTTCAGTGTTTGTGATTCACTTCGATAAAATGAGTTGTGTAATGTTATAATTCACTATTGTCAATAAGGTCGACAATTGCACTGTTCGTTTCTTTATTCGGAATTATTAGTGTTAAAGGTTTAAATCATGAATTCCCTTATTTTCTGTTCTGTTTTAAGTTGTTTTAATGTTTGTAAGTGTTCATTCCACTGAATTTAAGGTTTAAATGAAATTTATCGAGACTCGCGATTTTCACAGTAGACTAGGCTTACTGGATGAGCACCATACTTGTCTTCACTACTAGGTTAATATTTAGCCGAAATCACATTAAAGTGTGCTTGACAAAGTCTAATAATCAACTGTTCTAACTTCCTTCATCATCTAAAAACGTCTTAGCCAATTTAATATTAGCAATACATTGTTTCAAATCTCTTTTGCTTCCGTTACATGGATCAAAATTACATTATATTACTGAATATATTTTTGCTATTATTTAATTTTATTAAATACTAAATACATAATCTATTTCTTTAGTTCATTCTGCTTGATTTGATACCAAATAAGATAGTTAAAGTTTTTTATCTAAAATGCTATATTTACTTCATTTTGAAAAAAGTAGGCTTTAAAATTTACTTCCTGTCTTTCTCAAAATGTTTGCTATTTTATATGTTATATTTATGATTGTACTAAATCTCAGATTGGAATAAAATATTATTCATTAATTTGTGACTCCCCTCTTTGAATTTTCAGTTATTACATTTGCATTTTTTCCAATAATTCTTACTATCTTTTTACAATATCTTTCTTAAGTATATTTCCAGTTATATGACTCTGTGACTGATTTACCTTATATAAATTTCATTAGTTTAACTATTTTTCTGTACTTAATTCATCAATTTTAATGTTGTTTAGATTTACCATTTGGCCTAGATTTTATCTGTTTTTACATACAAAGTTTTTTAATAATACAGCTTGTTTATACAAGCTGACTTTCTATTCTAATATAACATTAATTAACATTTTCTTACTTTAACAATAGAACATTTAGTATAGAATTCATACTATTCATTCTTAACAAATAATTGAAATTAATAATGGTATTAGACTCGGACATTTTAATCTTGATTATTACTAGTAACGCATAATAAATATTTTATAATAAAAGTTTTATACTAAAAGAATTGTACTCTCAGACATTTCATCCTTGAGCTATTTGAACTTATTCTAAATAAACAAAACATATCTGTCCTTCCACCATTTACACTATTTCTTATAACTAGTTTTATTTTCAGTCTTAGATGTTTTTGTCTGATTTTTGGGTATTTGATCTTGGTCACTTCACTTTTTTATTGGCCTGCTCTTGTTTTATTACTGTCATTCTAATGAATGTTGTATATAAAGAGTGGCAGTAATTTAGAAACACTTGTATTATTTGTCATTATAATACTCAATTAAATATTATTTATTGACACAATACCAAAACTTTAAAGTTGTATAAATGCACAATTTACTTAGTTTATGAACTCCAACATTGACACATTAAGTTTGTTTAATATAATATAAAAACTTGCACTGGTCCCCTTTTTATTCTTTGATTTTATTTCTAATCAGTTTTATAGTCTTATTAAAATCAAGAAATTTATTTATAGAGGATAATGAATGTTTTTTTTCCATTATATTACTAATTCACATTGGTTCACTTTTAATTCTACTTTATACACTTTTGTTTATATCTATTTTACATGGTTTTCTAAATTTTTGTTTTTGTTATACTTTCATTGGTTATTTTTTCTTACTTTCTTTTGGGGTTTCGTTTTTATTTCTTTCAAGAGCATTCCTTCTTATCGTGGATGTTGTCTTGTTCTGGTTTCTTCCTTAATTATTCCTATCCTACTTGTTTCTTATAAAAGTATTCCCTCTTATTGTGGATGTTGTCTTGTTCTGGTTTCTTCCTTACTTACTCCTATCCTACCTGGGTATTTCTTTATTTTATTTTTAGCCTTTTGGTTTATTTTGATTACTCATCATTCATTGTATAGCTGGTTTTAATGAAATTTTTACTTCAAACTATGATTGTGCTTTACGGTCGTTCTTAATTAAATTTTAATGTTGCTTTCTTGGATTTAAATTTGTTTTTTTTTATTTTATGATCTTTCTTTCCATTCAGAACTATGGGCATTATCTGTCATGCTACAGATTGCTCTCCTCCAGAAGTGATTATTTCAGACTTGAGTATGGATGAAATAATTGCTTATGGTAGCTTTTTATTTATTATTCTTCGTCTTCCTCCCCAATTCTATACCGGCTTCTTCATACTTGAGCTTAATAAACTTTATAGTCTTTTATTTGACTTTGATTCTTCCTGGATAGTTAGTGTTTTCTGAGATTTATTATCATTATTATATTTTTCCTTTTCTTAGCTTTGTGTTTTATCCATGGGATATTGATTCCCTAACACGTGAGCTGGAACAGTTCAGAGGGGCACTGTTGGTTACATACTCTGCTGGCCATACTACACTTTTCAGTGAGATCAGAGGCAATTCATCTCTGCTCAAAACATAATGCTGCTGGAATTATCTGCAGACAGTCATCAAATAAAAATTATATATAGAATAGTCTAATTTTCGACTAATAAAAATATCTTTGGATACTTCACTTCGTTGTTTCTCAGATTTTCTCACATTTGTATCTCATTTATTCTTCTTAGTATTTATTATTCTCATTATTTATTCTTCTAACTTTTTAGCTCGGCTGATATATTCATTTTTATCATGGTTGTAAACTCTGTTAACATGTTTACTACTAGTTATGATGTAACTTTTTCCTTTTTCATCTGAATTCTCTTTAATTCTTCTTCTGGTTATTGATATTAATAGCATATTTCTTATATATATTTTTTTTTTTTAGTTCTTATTAATTTTTCGAATGGTATTATTTTATGACAGTTTGTTTTTTCAATGGGTTTCATTATAATTGACATCCAAGTTGTTATTATGATCATATTATATAAACATATTTTTCTTTCTTTTCTTTCTCAGAAAGTTATTATTCCACTTTTGTCTTCATTAAAATTAATTCATTAATATTATATTTTTCATGTGGTCCTTATTTCTCTTTGCCTTTCATAAATGTTTTATTATTTTCTTTCCAAGACTATTTTCTTCATATGATTGGTGTGAGTTGTCCTTTTTTGTTTTTTAGAACTGAGTAATATTATAATCATCCTTCTTGACTATTCGTTTCCATAATCGTTTCATAAATAATTAGTTATAGGTTGATCTTATTGTTTTTTAGAATTTAGACAATTTTTTATAATAATAAATTCTTCTTTTTTCTAATTCCAAATTATTTTCTTTCAAATCATTTATAAGTGGATCTTATTATTTTTTTTAGAAATTAGACAAGTTATTATATTCTAATTTTTCTTCTTAATTCCAAATTATTTTCTTGCAAATTATTTGTAAGTTGGTCTTACCATTTTTTATAATTTTGACTTTTTTTTATAATAATAATTTCTTCTTCTTTTAATTCCAAATTATTTTCTTCACATCATTTATAAGTGGATCTTATTATTTTTTAGAATTTAGACAATTTTATCAAATTCTAATTCTATTCCCTTTCTAATTCCAAATTATTTCCTTTCAAACTATTTATAAGTGGATCTTATTATTTTTTAGAATTTAGACAATTTTTTATAGTCACAAATTCTTCTTCTTAATTAATCACAAATTGTTTTCTTCTAAATTATTTGTGTAAGTTGGTCTTACTATTTTTTAGATTTTGATAATTTATTATATTCTAATTCTTCTTCTTAATTCCAAATTATTTTCTTTCAAATCACTGGTAAGTTGATCTTACTATTTTTTAGAATTTTGTGGTTTTATTATATTCTAATTTCAATCTTCTTAATTAATCCCAAATTGTTTTCTTCTAAATTATTTCATGGTATTACCATCTCACTATGTATTTGGACCATAGTGGATCAGTCCCATACTTGTCGATGTCATCGTTTGAATAATTCCTTTCATTCTCATTGCTGGGATCATCATTAAGTTCTGGGCTGTCCTCCGCCAGGATGTGGTTTATTCGAGCTATTCGGGGTCCCTGGTCGTTACTTGATTGGTTATGCAGTATTGTAAAACCAGTTATCGTTGATTTCCTTGCTCAACTCTTACTTTAACAACTCTATCCTCTCATCTAATTTGTCCAGATTTTCTTGGTTAACCTCCCTTAATTCTTCTCTTAATAGTTGGTTATCCTCCTTCAATTCTTCCAACTTCTCCTCAATTTTTTCTTCCATCTTCTTGTTATCTTCCTTCAACTGTTGGTTGTCGCTTTCCATCTTCCTGCTATCTTCCTCCATCTTCTTACTGTTTTCTTCAATCCTCTTATTAGTATTTTCTATTTTGTCAATCGATTCTTCCTTGGTTGATTTGAATTCTTCCTTTGTTGATTTGAATTCTTCCTTCAAAGACTGGTTGTCCTCCTTCAAATCTTCCAACTTCTTATTTAAGGATTGGTTGTCTTCCTTCCTTTCTTTACTCGATTCTTCTTTTGTAGAATCCATTTTCTTCTCCATCTTCTTGCTGTTTTCCTCCATCTTCTTGCTTAATTCTTCTTTCATTTCCATCATCACTCTGAACATCTCTTGTATTGTCGTGTTCTCTGTTTGTGAGGGTTTCTCGGGTTGTACAAATAGATTGTACAAATTAATTTTTCAGGGCAAGTCAATAGATTGTACAAATTATATATTCTCGGGTTCTTTGAACAGTTATTTTGTATATAGTCAGAGAAAAGGGCATAGTATAGAAAGTATAACATTACAAATTATAATCTTATTAATTAAAATACAAACATATCATTCAATATATAATGGTAAGTAAAGAAATTGTTCGAACCATGAAGATATACTGGCAGTGGCGCTTGGAATTGTGGGAACTTAAAGATGGCCGCTCCGTACTCATATGTAGTTGACGAATGCACCTCGATGAATCTGCTTCAAATAAATGTTGCTTTTCCACTGGTTTCTCGTTCCTGCAGTTGCGATTATTCCTTCTGGTGTTAGTGGAGTGGTCCTGGTTCAGTGTTTGTGATTCACTTTGATAAAATGAGTTGTGTAATGTTATAATTCACTATTGTCAATAAGGTCGACAATTGCACTGTTCGTTTCTTTATTCGGAATTATTAGTGTTAAAGGTTTAAATCATGAATTCCCTTATTTTCTGTTCTGTTTTAAGTTGTTTTAATGTTTGTAAGTGTTCATTCCACTGAATTTAAGGTTTAAATGAAATTTATCGAGACTCGCGATTTTCACAGTAGACTAGGCTTACTGGATGAGCACCATACTTGTCTTCACTACTAGGTTAATATTTAGCCGAAATCACATTAAAGTGTGCTTGACAAAGTCTAATAATCAACTGTTCTAACTTCCTTCATCATCTAAAAACGTCTTAGCCAATTTAATATTAGCAATACATTGTTTCAAATCTCTTTTGCTTCCGTTACATGGATCAAAATTACATTATATTACTGAATATATTTTTGCTATTATTTAATTTTATTAAATACTAAATACATAATCTATTTCTTTAGTTCATTCTGCTTGATTTGATACCAAATAAGATAGTTAAAGTTTTTTATCTAAAATGCTATATTTACTTCATTTTGAAAAAAGTAGGCTTTAAAATTTACTTCCTGTCTTTCTCAAAATGTTTGCTATTTTATATGTTATATTTATGATTGTACTAAATCTCAGATTGGAATAAAATATTATTCATTAATTTGTGACTCCCCTCTTTGAATTTTCAGTTATTACATTTGCATTTTTTCCAATAATTCTTACTATCTTTTTACAATATCTTTCTTAAGTATATTTCCAGTTATATGACTCTGTGACTGATTTACCTTATATAAATTTCATTAGTTTAACTATTTTTCTGTACTTAATTCATCAATTTTAATGTTGTTTAGATTTACCATTTGGCCTAGATTTTATCTGTTTTTACATACAAAGTTTTTTAATAATACAGCTTGTTTATACAAGCTGACTTTCTATTCTAATATAACATTAATTAACATTTTCTTACTTTAACAATAGAACATTTAGTATAGAATTCATACTATTCATTCTTAACAAATAATTGAAATTAATAATGGTATTAGACTCGGACATTTTAATCTTGATTATTACTAGTAACGCATAATAAATATTTTATAATAAAAGTTTTATACTAAAAGAATTGTACTCTCAGACATTTCATCCTTGAGCTATTTGAACTTATTCTAAATAAACAAAACATATCTGTCCTTCCACCATTTACACTATTTCTTATAACTAGTTTTATTTTCAGTCTTAGATGTTTTTGTCTGATTTTTGGGTATTTGATCTTGGTCACTTCACTTTTTTATTGGCCTGCTCTTGTTTTATTACTGTCATTCTAATGAATGTTGTATATAAAGAGTGGCAGTAATTTAGAAACACTTGTATTATTTGTCATTATAATACTCAATTAAATATTATTTATTGACACAATACCAAAACTTTAAAGTTGTATAAATGCACAATTTACTTAGTTTATGAACTCCAACATTGACACATTAAGTTTGTTTAATATAATATAAAAACTTGCACTGGTCCCCTTTTTATTCTTTGATTTTATTTCTAATCAGTTTTATAGTCTTATTAAAATCAAGAAATTTATTTATAGAGGATAATGAATGTTTTTTTTCCATTATATTACTAATTCACATTGGTTCACTTTTAATTCTACTTTATACACTTTTGTTTATATCTATTTTACATGGTTTTCTAAATTTTTGTTTTTGTTATACTTTCATTGGTTATTTTTTCTTACTTTCTTTTGGGGTTTCGTTTTTATTTCTTTCAAGAGCATTCCTTCTTATCGTGGATGTTGTCTTGTTCTGGTTTCTTCCTTAATTATTCCTATCCTACTTGTTTCTTATAAAAGTATTCCCTCTTATTGTGGATGTTGTCTTGTTCTGGTTTCTTCCTTACTTACTCCTATCCTACCTGGGTATTTCTTTATTTTATTTTTAGCCTTTTGGTTTATTTTGATTACTCATCATTCATTGTATAGCTGGTTTTAATGAAATTTTTACTTCAAACTATGATTGTGCTTTACGGTCGTTCTTAATTAAATTTTAATGTTGCTTTCTTGGATTTAAATTTGTTTTTTTTTATTTTATGATCTTTCTTTCCATTCAGAACTATGGGCATTATCTGTCATGCTACAGATTGCTCTCCTCCAGAAGTGATTATTTCAGACTTGAGTATGGATGAAATAATTGCTTATGGTAGCTTTTTATTTATTATTCTTCGTCTTCCTCCCCAATTCTATACCGGCTTCTTCATACTTGAGCTTAATAAACTTTATAGTCTTTTATTTGACTTTGATTCTTCCTGGATAGTTAGTGTTTTCTGAGATTTATTATCATTATTATATTTTTCCTTTTCTTAGCTTTGTGTTTTATCCATGGGATATTGATTCCCTAACACGTGAGCTGGAACAGTTCAGAGGGGCACTGTTGGTTACATACTCTGCTGGCCATACTACACTTTTCAGTGAGATCAGAGGCAATTCATCTCTGCTCAAAACATAATGCTGCTGGAATTATCTGCAGACAGTCATCAAATAAAAATTATATATAGAATAGTCTAATTTTCGACTAATAAAAATATCTTTGGATACTTCACTTCGTTGTTTCTCAGATTTTCTCACATTTGTATCTCATTTATTCTTCTTAGTATTTATTATTCTCATTATTTATTCTTCTAACTTTTTAGCTCGGCTGATATATTCATTTTTATCATGGTTGTAAACTCTGTTAACATGTTTACTACTAGTTATGATGTAACTTTTTCCTTTTTCATCTGAATTCTCTTTAATTCTTCTTCTGGTTATTGATATTAATAGCATATTTCTTATATATATTTTTTTTTTTTAGTTCTTATTAATTTTTCGAATGGTATTATTTTATGACAGTTTGTTTTTTCAATGGGTTTCATTATAATTGACATCCAAGTTGTTATTATGATCATATTATATAAACATATTTTTCTTTCTTTTCTTTCTCAGAAAGTTATTATTCCACTTTTGTCTTCATTAAAATTAATTCATTAATATTATATTTTTCATGTGGTCCTTATTTCTCTTTGCCTTTCATAAATGTTTTATTATTTTCTTTCCAAGACTATTTTCTTCATATGATTGGTGTGAGTTGTCCTTTTTTGTTTTTTAGAACTGAGTAATATTATAATCATCCTTCTTGACTATTCGTTTCCATAATCGTTTCATAAATAATTAGTTATAGGTTGATCTTATTGTTTTTTAGAATTTAGACAATTTTTTATAATAATAAATTCTTCTTTTTTCTAATTCCAAATTATTTTCTTTCAAATCATTTATAAGTGGATCTTATTATTTTTTTTAGAAATTAGACAAGTTATTATATTCTAATTTTTCTTCTTAATTCCAAATTATTTTCTTGCAAATTATTTGTAAGTTGGTCTTACCATTTTTTATAATTTTGACTTTTTTTTATAATAATAATTTCTTCTTCTTTTAATTCCAAATTATTTTCTTCACATCATTTATAAGTGGATCTTATTATTTTTTAGAATTTAGACAATTTTATCAAATTCTAATTCTATTCCCTTTCTAATTCCAAATTATTTCCTTTCAAACTATTTATAAGTGGATCTTATTATTTTTTAGAATTTAGACAATTTTTTATAGTCACAAATTCTTCTTCTTAATTAATCACAAATTGTTTTCTTCTAAATTATTTGTGTAAGTTGGTCTTACTATTTTTTAGATTTTGATAATTTATTATATTCTAATTCTTCTTCTTAATTCCAAATTATTTTCTTTCAAATCACTGGTAAGTTGATCTTACTATTTTTTAGAATTTTGTGGTTTTATTATATTCTAATTTCAATCTTCTTAATTAATCCCAAATTGTTTTCTTCTAAATTATTTCATGGTATTACCATCTCACTATGTATTTGGACCATAGTGGATCAGTCCCATACTTGTCGATGTCATCGTTTGAATAATTCCTTTCATTCTCATTGCTGGGATCATCATTAAGTTCTGGGCTGTCCTCCGCCAGGATGTGGTTTATTCGAGCTATTCGGGGTCCCTGGTCGTTACTTGATTGGTTATGCAGTATTGTAAAACCAGTTATCGTTGATTTCCTTGCTCAACTCTTCCTTTAACAACTCTATCCTCTCATCTAATTTGTCCAGATTTTCTTGGTTAACCTCCCTTAATTCTTCTCTTAATAGTTGGTTATCCTCCTTCAATTCTTCCAACTTCTCCTCAATTTTTTCTTCCATCTTCTTGTTATCTTCCTTCAACTGTTGGTTGTCGCTTTCCATCTTCCTGCTATCTTCCTCCATCTTCTTACTGTTTTCTTCAATCCTCTTATTAGTATTTTCTATTTTGTCAATCGATTCTTCCTTGGTTGATTTGAATTCTTCCTTTGTTGATTTGAATTCTTCCTTCAAAGACTGGTTGTCCTCCTTCAAATCTTCCAACTTCTTATTTAAGGATTGGTTGTCTTCCTTCCTTTCTTTACTCGATTCTTCTTTTGTAGAATCCATTTTCTTCTCCATCTTCTTGCTGTTTTCCTCCATCTTCTTGCTTAATTCTTCTTTCATTTCCATCATCACTCTGAACATCTCTTGTATTGTCGTGTTCTCTGTTTGTGAGGGTTTCTCGGGTTGTACAAATAGATTGTACAAATTAATTTTTCAGGGCAAGTCAATAGATTGTACAAATTATATATTCTCGGGTTCTTTGAACAGTTATTTTGTATATAGTCAGAGAAAAGGGCATAGTATAGAAAGTATAACATTACAAATTATAATCTTATTAATTAAAATACAAACATATCATTCAATATATAATGGTAAGTAAAGAAATTGTTCGAACCATGAAGATATACTGGCAGTGGCGCTTGGAATTGTGGGAACTTAAAGATGGCCGCTCCGTACTCATATGTATTTGACGAATGCACCTCGATGAATCTGCTTCAAATAAATGTTGCTTTTCCACTGGTTTCTCGTTCCTGCAGTTGCGATTATTCCTTCTGGTGTTAGTGGAGTGGTCCTGGTTCAGTGTTTGTGATTCACTTCGATAAAATGAGTTGTGTAATGTTATAATTCACTATTGTCAATAAGGTCGACAATTGCACTGTTCGTTTCTTTATTCGGAATTATTAGTGTTAAAGGTTTAAATCATGAATTCCCTTATTTTCTGTTCTGTTTTAAGTTGTTTTAATGTTTGTAAGTGTTCATTCCACTGAATTTAAGGTTTAAATGAAATTTATCGAAACTCGCGATTTTCACAGTAGACTAGGCTTACTGGATGAGCACCATACTTGTCTTCACTATTAGGTTAATATTTAGCCGAAATCACATTAAAGTGTGCTTGACAAAGTCTAATAATCAACTGTTCTAACTTCCTTCATCATCTAAAAACGTCTTAGCCAATTTAATATTAGCAATACATTGTTTCAAATCTCTTTTGCTTCCGTTACATGGATCAAAATTACATTATATTACTGAATATATTTTTGCTATTATTTAATTTTATTAAATACTAAATACATAATCTGTTTCTTTAGTTCATTCTGCTTGATTTGATACCAAATAAGATAGTTAAAGTTTTTTATCTAAAATGCTATATTTACTTCATTTTGAAAAAAGTAGGCTTTAAAATTTACTTCCTGTCTTTCTCAAAATGTTTGCTATTTTATATGTTATATTTATGATTGTACTAAATCTCAGATTGGAATAAAATATTATTCATTAATTTGTGACTCCCCTCTTTGAATTTTCAGTTATTACATTTGCATTTTTTTCCAATAATTCTTACTATCTTTTTACAATATCTTTCTTAAGTATATTTCCAGTTATATGACTCTGTGACTGATTTACCTTATATAAATTTCATTAGTTTAACTATTTTTCTGTACTTAATTCATCAATTTTAATGTTGTTTAGATTTACCATTTGGCCTAGATTTTATCTGTTTTTACATACAAAGTTTTTTAATAATACAGCTTGTTTATACAAGCTGACTTTCTATTCTAATATAACATTAATTAACATTTTCTTACTTTAACAATAGAACATTTAGTATAGAATTCATACTATTCATTCTTAACAAATAATTGAAATTAATAATGGTATTAGACTCGGACATTTTAATCTTGATTATTACTAGTAACGCATAATAAATATTTTATAATAAAAGTTTTATACTAAAAGAATTGTACTCTCAGACATTTCATCCTTGAGCTATTTGAACTTATTCTAAATAAACAAAACATATCTGTCCTTCCACCATTTACACTATTTCTTATAACTAGTTTTATTTTCAGTCTTAGATGTTTTTGTCTGATTTTTGGGTATTTGATCTTGGTCACTTCACTTTTTTATTGGCCTGCTCTTGTTTTATTACTGTCATTCTAATGAATGTTGTATATAAAGAGTGGCAGTAATTTAGAAACACTTGTATTATTTGTCATTATAATACTCAATTAAATATTATTTATTGACACAATACCAAAACTTTAAAGTTGTATAAATGCACAATTTACTTAGTTTATGAACTCCAACATTGACACATTAAGTTTGTTTAATATAATATAAAAACTTGCACTGGTCCCCTTTTTATTCTTTGATTTTATTTCTAATCAGTTTTATAGTCTTATTAAAATCAAGAAATTTATTTATAGAGGATAATGAATGTTTTTTTTCCATTATATTACTAATTCACATTGGTTCACTTTTAATTCTACTTTATACACTTTTGTTTATATCTATTTTACATGGTTTTCTAAATTTTTGTTTTTGTTATACTTTCATTGGTTATTTTTTCTTACTTTCTTTTGGGGTTTCGTTTTTATTTCTTTCAAGAGCATTCCTTCTTATCGTGGATGTTGTCTTGTTCTGGTTTCTTCCTTAATTATTCCTATCCTACTTGTTTCTTATAAAAGTATTCCCTCTTATTGTGGATGTTGTCTTGTTCTGGTTTCTTCCTTACTTACTCCTATCCTACCTGGGTATTTCTTTATTTTATTTTTAGCCTTTGGTTTATTTGATTACTCATCATTCATTGTATAGCTGGTTTTAATGAAATTTTTACTTCAAACTATGATTGTGCTTTAACGGTCGTTCTTAATTAAATTTTAATGTTGCTTTCTTGGATTTAAATTTGTTTTTTTTTATTTTATGATCTTTCTTTCCATTCAGAACTATGGGCATTATCTGTCATGCTACAGATTGCTCTCCTCCAGAAGTGATTATTTCAGACTTGAGTATGGATGAAATAATTGCTTATGGTAGCTTTTTATTTATTATTCTTCGTCTTCCTCCCAATTCTATACCGGCTTCTTCATACTTGAGCTTAATAAACTTTATAGTCTTTTATTTGACTTTGATTCTTCCTGGATAGTTAGTGTTTTCTGAGATTTATTATCATTATTATATTTTTCCTTTTCTTAGCTTTGTGTTTTATCCATGGGATATTGATTCCCTAACACGTGAGCTGGAACAGTTCAGAGGGGCACTGTTGGTTACATACTCTGCTGGCCATACTACACTTTTCAGTGAGATCAGAGGCAATTCATCTCTGCTCAAAACATAATGCTGCTGGAATTATCTGCAGACAGTCATCAAATAAAAATTATATATAGAATAGTCTAATTTTCGACTAATAAAAATATCTTTGGATACTTCACTTCGTTGTTTCTCAGATTTTCTCACATTTGTATCTCATTTATTCTTCTTAGTATTTATTATTCTCATTATTTATTCTTCTAACTTTTTAGCTCGGCTGATATATTCATTTTTATCATGGTTGTAAACTCTGTTAACATGTTTACTACTAGTTATGATGTAACTTTTTCCTTTTTCATCTGAATTCTCTTTAATTCTTCTTCTGGTTATTGATATTAATAGCATATTTCTTATATATATTTTTTTTTTTTAGTTCTTATTAATTTTTCGAATGGTATTATTTTATGACAGTTTGTTTTTTCAATGGGTTTCATTATAATTGACATCCAAGTTGTTATTATGATCATATTATATAAACATATTTTTCTTTCTTTTCTTTCTCAGAAAGTTATTATTCCACTTTTGTCTTCATTAAAATTAATTCATTAATATTATATTTTTCATGTGGTCCTTATTTCTCTTTGCCTTTCATAAATGTTTTATTATTTTCTTTCCAAGACTATTTTCTTCATATGATTGGTGTGAGTTGTCCTTTTTTGTTTTTTAGAACTGAGTAATATTATAATCATCCTTCTTGACTATTCGTTTCCATAATCGTTTCATAAATAATTAGTTATAGGTTGATCTTATTGTTTTTTAGAATTTAGACAATTTTTTATAATAATAAATTCTTCTTTTTTCTAATTCCAAATTATTTTCTTTCAAATCATTTATAAGTGGATCTTATTATTTTTTTTAGAAATTAGACAAGTTATTATATTCTAATTTTCTTCTTAATTCCAAATTATTTTCTTGCAAATTATTTGTAAGTTGGTCTTACCATTTTTTATAATTTTGACTTTTTTTTATAATAATAATTTCTTCTCTTTTAATTCCAAATTATTTTCTTCACATCATTTATAAGTGGATCTTATTATTTTTTAGAATTTAGACAATTTTATCAAATTCTAATTCTATTCCCTTTCTAATTCCAAATTATTTCCTTTCAAACTATTTATAAGTGGATCTTATTATTTTTTTAGAATTTAGACAATTTTTTATAGTCACAAATTCTTCTTCTTAATTAATCACAAATTGTTTTTCTTCTAAATTATTTGTGTAAGTTGGTCTTACTATTTTTTAGATTTTGATAATTTATTATATTCTAATTCTTCTTCTTAATTCCAAATTATTTTCTTTCAAATCACTGGTAAGTTGATCTTACTATTTTTTAGAATTTTGTGGTTTTATTATATTCTAATTTCAATCTTCTTAATTAATCCCAAATTGTTTTCTTCTAAATTATTTCATGGTATTACCATCTCACTATGTATTTGGACCATAGTGGATCAGTCCCATACTTGTCGATGTCATCGTTTGAATAATTCCTTTCATTCTCATTGCTGGGATCATCATTAAGTTCTGGGCTGTCCTCCGCCAGGATGTGGTTTATTCGAGCTATTCGGGTCCCTGGTCGTTACTTGATTGGTTATGCAGTATTGTAAAAACCAGTTATCGTTGATTTCCTTGCTCAACTCTTCCTTTAACAACTCTATCCTCTCATCTAATTTGTCCAGATTTTCTTGGTTAACCTCCCTTAATTCTTCTCTTAATAGTTGGTTATCCTCCTTCAATTCTTCCAACTTCTCCTCAATTTTTTCTTCCATCTTCTTGTTATCTTCCTTCAACTGTTGGTTGTCGCTTTCCATCTTCCTGCTATCTTCCTCCATCTTCTTACTGTTTTCTTCAATCCTCTTATTAGTATTTTCTATTTTGTCAATCGATTCTTCCTTGGTTGATTTGAATTCTTCCTTTGTTGATTTGAATTCTTCCTTCAAAGACTGGTTGTCCTCCTTCAAATCTTCCAACTTCTTATTTAAGGATTGGTTGTCTTCCTTCCTTTCTTTACTCGATTCTTCTTTTGTAGAATCCATTTTCTTCTCCATCTTCTTGCTGTTTTCCTCCATCTTCTTGCTTAATTCTTCTTTCATTTCCAT
>JAWRYS010000850.1:0-48392 GCA_034769895.1 Magicicada septendecula
ATTCTCGTTACAATATGCTCCCTCCTCCTTGACATTGAAGTGAGACGAGAGTAAGACAACACCTGCCACATTTGGGGAGAATGTTCTAGGCTGTCCGATAGGATTCTCGTTACAATATGATCCCTCTTCCTTGACATTGAAGTGAGACGAGAGTAAAACAACACCTGCCACATTTGGGGAGAATGTTCTAGTCTGTCCAATAGGATTCTCGTTACAATATGCTCCCTCCTCCTTGACACTGCAGTGAGACGAGAGTACGAAAACACTTGGCACATATGGGGAGAATGTTCTAGGCTGTCCGATAGGATTCTCGTTACAATATGCTCCCTCCTCCTTGACATTGAAGTGAGACGAGAGTAAGACGACACCTGCCACATTTGGGAAGAATGTTCTAGGCTGTCCGATAGAATTCTCGTTACAATATGCACCCTCCTCCTTGACATTGAAGTGAGACGAGAGTAAGACAACACCTGCCACATTTGGGGAGAATGTTCTAGGCTGTCCGATAGGATTCTCATTACAATATGCTCCCTCCTCCTTGACACTGCAGTGAGACGAGAGTACGACAACACGGGACACTTGCCACACTTGGGAAGAATGTTCTAGGCGGTCCGATAGGATTCTCGTTACAATATGCTCCCTCCTCCTTGACATTGAAGTGAGACGAGAGTAAGACGACACCTGCCACATTTGGGGAGAATGTTCTAGGCTGTCCGATAGGATTCTCGTTACAATATGCTCCCTCTTCTTTGACATTGAAGTGAGACGAGAGAAAGACAACACCTGCCACATTTGGGGAGAATGTTCTAGGCTGTCCGATAGGATTCTCGTTACAATGTGCTCCCTCCTCCTTGACACTGCAGTGAGACGAGAGTACGACAACACTTGCCACATTTGGGGAGAATGTTCTAGGATGTCCGATAGGATTCTCGTTACAATATGCTCCCTCCTCCTTGACATTGAAGTGAGACGAGAGTAAGACAACACCTGCCACATTTGGGGAGAATGTTCTAGGCTGTCCGATTGGATTCTCCTTACAATATGCTCCCTCCTCCTTGACACTGCAGTGAGACGAGAGTACGACAACACGGGACACTTGCCACATTTGGGGAGAATGTTCTAGGCTGTCCGATAGGATTCTCGTTACAATATGCTCCCCCCTCTTTGACATTGAAGTAAGACGAGAATAAGACAACACCTGCCACATTTGGGGAGAATGTTCTAGGCTGTCCGATATGATTCTCGTTACAATATGCTCCCTCCTCCTTGACATTGAAGTGAGACGAGAGTAAGACGACACCTGCCACATTTGGGGAGAATGTTCTAGGCTGTCCGATAGGATTGTCGTTACGATATGCTCCCTCCTCTTTAACATTGAAGTGAGACGAGAGTAAGACAACACCTGCCACATTTGGGGAGAATGTTCTAGGCTGTTCGATAGGATTCTCGTTACAATATGCTCCCTCCTCATTGACATTGAAGTAAGAAGAGAGTAAGACAACACCTGCCACATTTGGGAGAATGTTCTAGGCTTCTAGCTGTCCCATAGGATTCTCGTTACAATATGCTCCCTCCTCCTTGACATTGAAGTGAGACGAGAGTAAGACAACACCTGCCACATTTGGGGAGAATGTTCTAGGCTGTCCGATAGGAATCTCGTTACAATATGCTCCCTCCTCCTTGACATTGAAGTGAGACGAGAGTAAGACAACACCTGCCACATTTGGGGAGAATGTTCTAGGCTGTCCGATAGGATTCTCGTTACAATATGCTCCCTCCTCCTTGACATTGAAGTGAGACGAGAGTAAGACAACACCTGCCACATTTGGGGAGAATGTTCTAGGCTGTCCGATAGGATTCTCGTTACAATATGATCCCTCCTCCTTGACATTGAAGTGAGACGAGAGTAAAACAACACCTGCCACATTTGGGGAGAATGTTCTAGGCTGTCCAATAGGATTCTCGTTACAATATGCTCCCTCCTCCTTGACACTGCAGTGAGACGAGAGTACGTAAACACTTGCCACATATGGGGAGAATGTTCTAGGCTGTCCGATAGGATTCTCGTTACAATATGCTCCCTCCTCCTTGACATTGAAGTGAGACGAGAGTAAGAAAGACGAACACTGCCACATTTGCGAAGAATGTTCTAGGCTGTCCGATAGAATTCTCGTTACAATATGCACCCTCCTCCTTGACATTGAAGTGAGACGAGAAAAAGACAACACCTGCCACATTTGGGGAGAATGTTCTAGGCTGTCCGATAGGATTCTCGTTACAATATGCTCCCTCCTCCTTGACACTGCAGTGAGACGAGAGTACGACAACACGGGACACTTGCCACATTGGGAAGAATGTTCTAGGCTGTCCGATAGGATTCTCGTTACAATATGCTCCCTCCTCCTTGACATTGAAGTGAGACGACAGTACGACGACACCTGCACATTTGGGGAGAATGTTCTAGGCTGTCGATAGGATTCTCGTTACAATATGCTCCCTCTTCTTTGACATTGAAGTGAGACAGAGAAAGACAACACCTGCCACATTTGGGGAGAATGTTCTAGGCTGTCCGATAGGATTCTCGTTACAATGTGCTCCCTCCTCCTTGACACTGCAGTGAGACGAGAGTACGACAACACTTGCCACATTTGGGGAGAATGTTCTAGGATGTCCGATAGGATTCTCGTTACAATATGCTCCCTCCTCCTTGACATTGAAGTGAGACGAGAGTAAGACAACACCGGCCACATTTGGGGAGAATGTTCTAGGCTGTCCGATTGGATTCTCCTTACAATATGCTCCCTCCTCCTTGACACTGCAGTGAGACGAGAGTACGACAACACGGGACACTTGCCACATTGGGGAGAATGTTCTAGGCTGTCCGATAGGATTCTCGTTACAATATGCTCCCTCCTCTTTGACATTGAAGTAAGACGAGAATAAGACAACACCTGCCACATTTGGGGAGAATGTTCTAGGCTGTCCGATATGATTCTCGTTACAATATGCCTCCCTCCTCCTTGACATTGAAGTGAGACGAGAGTAAGACGACACCTGCCACATTTGGGGAGAATGTTCTAGGCTGTCCGATAGGATTGTCGTTACAATATGCTCCCTCCTCTTTAACATTGAAGTGAGACGAGAGTAAGACAACACCTGCCACATTTGGGGAGAATGTTCTAGGCTGTTCGATAGGATTCTCGTTACAATATGCTCCCTCCTCATTGACATTGAAGTAAGACGAGAGTAAGACAACACCTGCCACATTTGGGGAGAATGTTCTAGGCTGTCCGATAGGATTTTCGTTACAATATTGCTCCCTCCTCCTTGTCATTGCAATGAGACGAGAGTAAGACAACACTTGCCACATTTGGGGAGAATGTTCTAGGCTGTCCGATAGGATTCTCGTTACAATATGCTCCCTCCTCCATGACATTGAAGTGAGACGAGAATAAGACAACACCTGCCACATTTGGGGAGAATGTTCTAGGCTGTCCGATAGGATTCTCGTTACAATATGCTCCCTCCTCCTTGACATTGAAGTGAGACGAGAGTAAGACAACACCTGCCACATTTGGGGAGAATGTTCTAGGCTGTCCGATAGGATTCTCGTTACAATATGCTCCCTCCTCCTTGACATTGAAGTGAGACGAGAGTAAGACAACACCTGCCATATTTGGGGAGAATGTTCTAGGCTGTCCGATAGGATTCTGGTTACAATATGCTCCCTCCTCCTTGACACTGCAGTGAGACGAGAGTACGACAACACTTGCCACATTTGGGGAGAATGTTCTAGGCTGTCCGATAGGATTCTAGTTACAATGTGCTCCCTCCTCCTTGTCATTGAAGTGAGACGAGAATAAGACAACACCTGCCACATTTGGGGAGAATGTTCTAGGCTGTCCGATAGAATTCTCGTTACAATATGCACCCTCCTCCTTGACATTGCAGTGAGACGAGAGTAAGACAACACCTGCTACATTTGGGGAGAATGTTCTAGGCTGTCCGATAGGATTCTCGTTACAATATGCTCCCTCCTCCTTGACATTGAAGTGAGACGAGAGTAAGACAACACCTGCCACATTTGGGGAGAATGTTCTAGGCTGTCAGATAGGATTCTCGTTACAATATGATCCCTCCTCCTTGACATTGAAGTGAGACGAGAGTAAAACAACACCTGCCACATTTGGGGAGAATGTTCTAGGCTGTCCAATAGGATTCTCGTTACAATATGCTCCCTCCTCCTTGACACTGCAGTGAGACGAGAGTACGAAAACACTTGGCACATATGGGGAGAATGTTCTAGGCTGTCCGATAGGATTCTCGTTACAATATGCTCCCTCCTCCTTGACATTGAAGTGAGACGAGAGTAAGACGACACCTGCCACATTTGGGAAGAATGTTCTAGGCTGTCCGATAGAATTCTCGTTACAATATGCACCCTCCTCCTTGACATTGAAGTGAGACGAGAGTAAGACAACACCTGCCACATTTGGGGAGAATGTTCTAGGCTGTCCGATAGGATTCTCGTTACAGTATGCTCCCTCCTCCTTGACACTGCAGTGAGACGAGAGTACGACAACACGGGACACTTGCCCACACTTGGGAAGAATGTTCTAGGCTGTCCGATAGGATTCTCGTTACAATATGCTCCCTCCTCCTTGACATTGAAGTGAGACGAGAGTAAGACGACACCTGCCACATTTGGGGAGAATGTTCTAGGCTGTCCGATAGGATTCTCGTTACATTATGCTCCCTCTTCTTTGACATTGAAGTGAGACGAGAGAAAGACAACACCTGCCACATTTGGGGAGAATGTTCTAGGCTGTCCGATAGGATTCTCGTTACAATGTGCTCCCTCCTCCTTGACACTTCAGTGAGACGAGAGTACGACAACACTTGCCACATTTGGGGAGAATGTTCTAGGATGTCCGATAGGATTCTCGTTACAATATGCTCCCTCCTCCTTGACATTGAAGTGAGACGAGAGTAAGACAACACCTGCCACATTTGGGGAGAATGTTCTAGGCTGTCCGATAGGATTCTCGTTACAATATGCGCCCTCCTCCTTGACACTGCAGTGAGACGAGAGTACGACAACACGGGACACTTGCCACATTTGGGAAGAATGTTTTAGGCTGTCCGATAGGATTCTCGTTACAATATGCTCCCTCCTCCTTGACATTGAAGTGAGACGAGAGTAAGACGACACCTGCCACATTTGGGGAGAATGTTCTAGGCTGTCCGATAGGATTCTCGTTACAATATGCTCCCTCCTCCATGACATTGAAGTGAGACGAGAGTAAGACAACACCTGCCACATTTGGGGAGAATGTTCTAGGCTGTCCGATAGGATTCTCGTTACAATATGCTCCCTCCTCCTTGACATTGAAGTGAGACAAGAGTAAGACAACACCTGCCACATTTGGGGAGAATGTTCTAGGCTGTCCGATAGGATTCTCGTTACAATATGATCCCTCTTCCTTGACATTGAAGTGAGACGAGAGTAAAACAACACCTGCCACATTTGGGGAGAAGGTTCTAGGCTGTCCAATAGGATTCTCGTTACAATATGCTCCCTCCTCCTTGGACACTGCAGTGAGACGAGAGTACGAAAACACTTGGCAACATATGGGGAGAATGTTCTAGGCTGTCCGATAGGATTCTCGTTACAATATGCTCCTCCTCCTTGACATTGAAGTGAGACGAGAGTAAGACGACACCTGCCACATTTGGGAAGAATGTTCTAGGCTGTCCGATAGAATTCTCGTTACAATATGCACCCTCCTCCTTGACATTGAAGTGAGACGAGAGTAAGACAACACCTGCCACATTTGGGGAGAATGTTCTAGGCTGTCCGATAGGATTCTCATTACAATATGCTCCCTCCTCCTTGACACTGCAGTGAGACGAGAGTACGACAACACGGGACACTTGCCACACTTGGGAAGAATGTTCTAGGCGGTCCGATAGGATTCTCGTTACAATATGCTCCCTCCTCCTTGACATTGAAGTGAGACGAGAGTAAGACGACACCTGCCACATTTGGGGAGAATGTTCTAGGCTGTCCGATAGGATTCTCGTTACAATATGCTCCCTCTTCTTTGACATTGAAGTGAGACGAGAGAAAGACAACACCTGCCACATTTGGGGAGAATGTTCTAGGCTGTCCGATAGGATTCTCGTTACAATGTGCTCCCTCCTCCTTGACACTGCAGTGAGACGAGAGTACGACAACACTTGCCACATTTGGGGAGAATGTTCTAGGATGTCCGATAGGATTCTCGTTACAATATGCTCCCTCCTCCTTGACATTGAAGTGAGACGAGAGTAAGACAACACCTGCCACATTTGGGGAGAATGTTCTAGGCTGTCCGATTGGATTCTCCTTACAATATGCTCCCTCCTCCTTGACACTGCAGTGAGACGAGAGTACGACAACACGGGACACTTGCCACACTTGGGAAGAATGTTCTAGGCGGTCCGATAGGATTCTCGTTACAATATGCTCCCTCCTCCTTGACATTGAAGTGAGACGAGAGTAAGACGACACCTGCCACATTTGGGGAGAATGTTCTAGGCTGTCCGATAGGATTCTCGTTACAATATGCTCCCTCTTCTTTGACATTGAAGTGAGACGAGAGAAAGACAACACCTGCCACATTTGGGGAGGAATGTTCTAGGCTGTCCGATAGGATTCTCGTTACAATATGCTCCCTCCTCCTTGACATTGAAGTGAGACGAGAGTAAGACAACACCTGCCACATTTGGGGAGAATGTTCTAGGCTGTCCGATAGGATTCTCGTTACAATATGATCCCTCTTCCTTGACATTGAAGTGAGACGAGAGTAAAACAACACCTGCCACATTTGGGGAGAATGTTCTAGTCTGTCCAATAGGATTCTCGTTACAATATGCTCCTCCTCCTTGACACTGCAGTGAGACGAGAGTACGAAAACACTTGGCACATATGGGGAGAATGTTCTAGGCTGTCCGATAGGATTCTCGTTACAATATGCTCCCTCCTCCTTGACATTGAAGTGAGACGAGAGTAAGACGACACCTGCCACATTTGGGAAGAATGTTCTAGGCTGTCCGATAGAATTCTCGTTACAATATGCACCCTCCTCCTTGACATTGAAGTGAGACGAGAGTAAGACAACACCTGCCACATTTGGGGAGAATGTTCTAGGCTGTCCGATAGGATTCTCATTACAATATGCTCCCTCCTCCTTGACACTGCAGTGAGACGAGAGTACGACAACACGGGACACTTGCCACACTTGGGAAGAATGTTCTAGGCGGTCCGATAGGATTCTCGTTACAATATGCTCCCTCCTCCTTGACATTGAAGTGAGACGAGAGTAAGACGACACCTGCCACATTTGGGGAGAATGTTCTAGGCTGTCCGATAGGATTCTCGTTACAATATGCTCCCTCTTCTTTGACATTGAAGTGAGGACGAGAGAAAGACAACACCTGCCACATTTGGGGAGAATGTTCTAGGCTGTCCGATAGGATTCTCGTTACAATGTGCTCCCTCCCTCCTTGACACTGCAGTGAGACGAGAGTACGACAACACTTGCCACATTTGGGGAGAATGTTCTAGGATGTCCGATAGGATTCTCGTTACAATATGCTCCCTCCTCCTTGACATTGAAGTGAGACGAGAGTAAGACAACACCTGCCACATTTGGGGAGAATGTTCTAGGCTGTCCGATTGGATTCTCCTTACAATATGCTCCCTCCTCCTTGACACTGCAGTGAGACGAGAGTACGACAACACGGGACACTTGCCACATTTGGGGAGAATGTTCTAGGCTGTCCGATAGGATTCTCGTTACAATATGCTCCCCCCTCTTTGTTGAAGTAAGACGAGAATAAGACAACACCTGCCAACATTTTGGGGAGAATGTTCTAGGCTGTCCGATATGATTCTCGTTACAATATGCTCCCTCCTCCTTGGACATTGAAGTGAGACGAGAGTAAGACGACAACCTGCCACATTTGGGGAGAATGTTCTAGGCTGTCCCGATAGGATTGTCGTTACGATATGCTCCCTCCTCTTTAACATTGAAGTGAGACGAGAGTAAGACAACACCTGCCACATTTGGGGAGAATGTTCTAGGCTGTTCGATAGGATTCTCGTTACAATATGCTCCCATCCTCATTGACATTGAAGTAAGACGAGAGTAAGACAACACCTGCCACATTTGGGGAGAATGTTCTAGGCTGTCCCATAGGATTCTCGTTACAATATGCTCCCTCCTCCTTGACATTGAAGTGAGACGAGAGTAAGACAACACCTGCCACATTTGGGGAGAATGTTCTAGGCTGTCCGATAGGAATCTCGTTACAATATGCTCCCTCCTCCTTGACATTGAAGTGAGACGAGAGTAAGACAACACCTGCCACATTTGGGGAGAATGTTCTAGGCTGTCCGATAGGATTCTCGTTACAATATGCTCCCTCCTCCTTGACATTGAAGTGAGACGAGAGTAAAACAACACCTGCCACATTTGGAGAGAATGTTCTAGGCTGTCCGATAGGATTCTCGTTACAATATGCTCCCTCCTCCTTGACACTGCAGTGAGACGAGAGTACGACAACACTTTGCCACATAAGGGGAGATGTTCTAGGCTGTCCGATAGGATTCTCGTTACAATATGATCCCTCCTCCTTGACATTGAAGTGAGACGAGAGTAAGACAACACCTGCCACATTGGGGAGAATGTTCTAGGCTGTCCGATAGGATTCTCGTTACAATATGCTCCTCCTCTTTGACATTGAAGTGAGACGAGAGTAAGACAACACCTGCCACATTTGGGAGAATGTTCTAGGCTGTTCGATAGGATTCTCGTTACAATATGCTCCCTCCTCGTTGAAATTGAAGTGAGACGAGAGTAAGACAACACCTGCCACATTTGGGGAGAATGTTCTAGGCTGTCCGATAGGATTCTCGTTACAATATGCTCCCTCCTCCTTGACATTGAAGTGAGACGAGAGTAAAGACAACACTGCCACATTTGGGGAGAATGTTCTAGGCTGTCCGATAGGATTCTCGTTACAATATGCTCCCTCCTCCTTGACATTGAAGTGAGACGAGAGT
Organism: Magicicada septendecula; assembly: GCA_034769895.1. Lineage (NCBI taxonomy): Eukaryota > Metazoa > Arthropoda > Insecta > Hemiptera > Cicadidae > Magicicada > Magicicada septendecula. Next base: position 9,110 of record JAWRYS010000850.1, read on the forward strand.
AAGACAACACCTGCCACATTTGGGGAGAATGTTCTAGGCTGTCCGATAGGATTCTCGTTACAATATGCTCCCTCCTCCTTGACACTGCAGTGAGACGAGAGTACGACAACATTTGCCACATTTGGGGAGAATGTTCTAGGCTGTCCGATAGATTCTCGTTACAATGTGCTCCCTCCTCCTTGTCATTGAAGTGAGACGAGAGTAAGACAACACCTGCCACATTTGGGGAGAATGTTCTAGGTTGTCCGATAGAATTCTCGTTACAATATGCACCCTCCTCCTTGACATTGAAGTGAGACGAGAGTAAGACAACACCTGCCACATTTGGGAGAATGTTCTAGGCTGTCCGATAGGATTCTCGGTACAATATGCGCCCTCCTCCTTGACACTGCAGTGAGACGAGAGTACGACAACACGGGACACTTGCCACATTTGGGAAGAATGTTCTAGGCTGTCCGATAGGATTGTCGTTACAATATGCTCCCTCCTCTTTAACATTGAAGTGAGACGAGAGTAAGACAACACCTGCCACATATGGGGAGAATGTTCTAGGCTGTTCGATAGGATTCTCGTTACAATATGCTCCCTCCTCATTGACATTGAAGTAAGACGAGAGTAAGACAACACCTGCCACATTTGGGGAGAATGTTCTAGGCTGTCCCATAGGATTCTCGTTACAATATGCTCCCTCCTCCTTGACATTGAAGTGAGACGAGAGTAAGGACACACCTGCCACATTTGGGGAGAATGTTCTAGGCTGTCCGATAGGATTTTCGTTACAATATGCTCCCTCCTCCTTGTCATTGCAATGAGACGAGAGTAAGACAACACTTGCCACATTTGGGGAGAATGTTCTAGGGCTGTCGATAGGATTCTCGTTACAATATGCTCCCTCCTCCATGACATTGAAGTGAGACGAGAATAAGACAACACCTGCCACATTTGGGAGAATGTTCTAGGCTGTCCGATAGGATTCTCGTTACAATATGCTTCCTCCTTGACATTGAAGTGAGACGAGAGTAAGACAACACCTGCCACATTTGGGGAGAATGTTCAAGGCTGTCCGATAGGATTCTCGTTACAATATGCTCCCTCCTCCTTGACATTGAAGTGAGACGAGAGGTAAGACAACACCTGCCATATTTGGGGAGAATGTTCTAGGCTGTCCGATAGGATTCTGGTTACAATATGCTCCCTCCTCCTTGACACTGCAGTGAGACGAGAGTACGACAAACACTTGCCACATTTGGGGAGAATGTTCTAGGCTGTCCGATAGATTCTAGTTACAATGTGCTCCCTCCTCCTTGTCATTGAAGTGAGACGAGAATAAGACAACACCTGCCACATTTGGGAGAATGTTCTAGGCTGTCCGATAGAATTCTCGTTACAATATGCACCCTCCTCCTTGACACTGCAGTGAGACGAGAGTACGACAACACGGGACACTTGCCACATTTGGGGAGAATGTTCTAGGCTGTCCGATAGGATTCTCGTTACAATATGCTCCCTCCTCCTTGACATTGAAGTGAGACGAGAAAAAACAACACCTGCCACATTTGGGGAGAATGTTCTAGGCTGTCCGATAGGATTCTCCATTACAATATGCTCCCTCCTCCTTGATACTGCAGTGAGACGAGAGTACGACAACACGGGACACTTGCCACATTTGGGGAGAATGTAAATTTATCCACACACAATAATAATGTCAACTATAAAAAATTCCGCACTGATTAAACACAACACTTCCTACAATACTTCTACAAACACTCGATCTGCACTAAAAAAAATCACTCATGTAATTGACTAACAAGCCGGCTGCAATGGCTTCTTCGTAAGCTAGGTCGCAAATGCCTTCTAGAAATTTTCCATCCTCAACTTAATTGGCTAATGCATATTTCAAGTGTGCACTTAAAACATACTTGGCTGAGACAACACCTGCCACATTTGGGGAGAATGTTCTAGGCTGTCCGATAGGATTCTCGTTACAATATGCTCCCTCCTCCTTGACATTGAAGTGAGACGAGAGTAAGACAACACCTCCCACATTTGGGGAGAATGTTCTAGGCTGTCCGATGGGATTCTCGTTACAATATGCTCCCTCCTCATTGACATTTGAAGTAAGACGAGAGTAAGACAACACCTGCCACATTTGGGGAGAATGTTCTAGGCTGTCCGATAGGAATCTCGTTACAATATGCTCCCCTCCTCCTTGACATTGAAGTGAGACGAGAGTAAGACAACACCTGCCACATTTGGGGAGAATGTTCTAGGCTGTCCGATAGGATTCTCGTTACAATATGCTCCCTCCTCCTTGACATTGAAGTGAGACGAGAAAAAACAACACCTGCCACATTTGGAGAGAATGTTCTAGGCTGTCCGATAGGATTCTCGTTACAATATGCTCCCTCCTCCTTGACACTGCAGTGAGACGAGAGTACGACAACATTTGCCACATTTGGGGAGAATGTTCTAGGCTGTCCGATAGGATTCTCGTTACAATGTGCTCCCTCCTCCATGTCATTGAAGTGAGACGAGAGTAAGACAACACCTGCCACATTTGGGGAGAATGTTCTAGGTTGTCCGATAGAATTCTCGTTACAATATGCACCCTCCTCCTTGACATTGAAGTGAGACGAGAGTAAGACAACACCTGCCACTTTGGGGAGAATGTTCTAGGGCTGTCCGATAGGATTCTCGGTACAATATGCGCCCTCCTCCTTGACACTGCAGTGAGACGAGAGTACGACAACACGGGACACTTGCCACATTTGGGAAGAATGTTCTAGGCTGTCCGATAGGATTCTCGTTACAATATGCTCCCTCCTCCTTGACATTGAAGTGAGACGAGAGTAAGACGACACCTGCCACATTTGGGGAGAATGTTCTAGGCTGTCCGATAGGATTCTCGTTTACAATATGCTCCCTCCTCCATGACATTGAAGTGAGACGAGAGTAAGACAACACCTGCCACATTTGGGGAGAATGTTCTAGGCTGTCCGATAGGATTCTCGTTACAATATGCTCCCTCCTCCTTGACATTGAAGTGAGACGAGAGTAAGACAAACACCTGCCACATTTGGGGAGAATGTTCTAGGCTGTCCGATAGGATTCTCGTTACAATATGATCCCTCCTCCTTGACATTGAAGTGAGACGAGAGTAAAACAACACCTGCCACATTTGGGGAGAATGTTCTAGGCTGTCCAATAGGATTCTCGTTACAATATGCTCCCCTCCTCCTTGACACTGCAGTGAGACGAGAGTACGTAAACACTTGCCACATATGGGGAGAATGTTCTAGGCTGTCCGATAGGATTCTCGTACAATATGCTCCCTCCTCCTTGACATTGAAGTGAGACGAGAGTAAGACGACACCTGCCAACATTTGCGAAGATGTTCTAGGCTGTCCGATAGAATTCTCGTTACAATATGCACCCTCCTCCTTGACATTGAAGTGAGACGAGAAAAAAGACAACACCTGCCACATTTGGGGAGAATGTTCTAGGCTGTCCGATAGGATTCTCGTTACAATATGCTCCCTCCTCCTTGACACTGCAGTGAGACGAGAGTACGACAACACGGGACACTTGCCACATTTGGGAAGAATGTTCTAGGCTGTCCGATAGGATTCTCGTTACAATATGCTCCCTCCTCCTTGACATTGAAGTGAGACGACAGTACGACGACACCTGCCACATTTGGGGAGAATGTTCTAGGCTGTCCGATAGGATTCTCGTTACAATATGCTCCCTCTTCTTTGACATTGAAGTGAGACGAGAGAAAGACAACACCTGCCACATTTGGGGAGAATGTTCTAGGCTGTCCGATAGGATTCTCGTTACAATGTGCTCCCTCCTCCTTGACACTGCAGTGAGACGAGAGTACGACAACACTTGCCACATTTGGGGAGAATGTTCTAGGATGTCCGATAGGATTCTCGTTACAATATGCTCCCTCCTCCTTGACATTGAAGTGAGACGAGAGTAAGACAACACCGGCCACATTTGGGGAGAATGTTCTAGGCTGTCCGATTGGATTCTCCTTACAATATGCTCCCTCCTCCTTGACACTGCAGTGAGACGAGAGTACGACAACACGGGACACTTGCCACATTTGGGGAGAATGTTCTAGGCTGTCCGATAGGATTCTCGTTACAATATGCTCCCTCCTCTTTGACATTGAAGTAAGACGAGAATAAGACAACACCTGCCACATTTGGGGAGAATGTTCTAGGCTGTCCGATATGATTCTCGTTACAATATGCTCCCTCCTCCTTGACATTGAAGTGAGACGAGAGTAAGACGACACCTGCCACATTTGGGGAGAATGTTCTAGGCTGTCCGATAGGATTGTCGTTACAATATGCTCCCTCCTCTTTAACATTGAAGTGAGACGAGAGTAAGACAACACCTGCCACATTTGGGGAGAATGTTCTAGGCTGTTCGATAGGATTCTCGTTACAATATGCTCCCTCCTCATTGACATTGAAGTAAGACGAGAGTAAGACAACACCTGCCACATTTGGGGAGAATGTTCTAGGCTGTCCGATAGGATTTTCGTTACAATATGCTCCCTCCTCCTTGTCATTGCAATGAGACGAGAGTAAGACAACACTTGCCACATTTGGGGAGAATGTTCTAGGCTGTCCGATAGGATTCTCGTTACAATATGCTCCCTCCTCCATGACATTGAAGTGAGACGAGAATAAGACAACACCTGCCACATTTGGGGAGAATGTTCTAGGCTGTCCGATAGGATTCTCGTTACAATATGCTCCCTCCTCCTTGACATTGAAGTGAGACGAGAGTAAGACAACACCTGCCACATTTGGGGAGAATGTTCTAGGCTGTCCGATAGGATTCTCGTTACAATATGCTCCCTCCTCCTTGACATTGAAGTGAGACGAGAGTAAGACAACACCTGCCATATTTGGGGAGAATGTTCTAGGCTGTCCGATAGGATTCTGGTTACAATATGCTCCCTCCTCCTTGACACTGCAGTGAGACGAGAGTACGACAACACTTGCCACATTTGGGGAGAATGTTCTAGGCTGTCCGATAGGATTCTAGTTACAATGTGCTCCCTCCTCCTTGTCATTGAAGTGAGACGAGAATAAGACAACACCTGCCACATTTGGGGAGAATGTTCTAGGCTGTCCGATAGAATTCTCGTTACAATATGCACCCTCCTCCTTGACATTGCAGTGAGACGAGAGTAAGACAACACCTGCTACATTTGGGGAGAATGTTCTAGGCTGTCCGATAGGATTCTCGTTACAATATGCTCCCTCCTCCTTGACATTGAAGTGAGACGAGAGTAAGACAACACCTGCCACATTTGGGGAGAATGTTCTAGGCTGTCAGATAGGATTCTCGTTACAATATGATCCCTCCTCCTTGACATTGAAGTGAGACGAGAGTAAAACAACACCTGCCACATTTGGGGAGAATGTTCTAGGCTGTCCAATAGGATTCTCGTTACAATATGCTCCCTCCTCCTTGACACTGCAGTGAGACGAGAGTACGAAAACACTTGGCACATATGGGGAGAATGTTCTAGGCTGTCCGATAGGATTCTCGTTACAATATGCTCCCTCCTCCTTGACATTGAAGTGAGACGAGAGTAAGACGACACCTGCCACATTTGGGAAGAATGTTCTAGGCTGTCCGATAGAATTCTCGTTACAATATGCACCCTCCTCCTTGACATTGAAGTGAGACGAGAGTAAGACAACACCTGCCACATTTGGGGAGAATGTTCTAGGCTGTCCGATAGGATTCTCGTTACAGTATGCTCCCTCCTCCTTGACACTGCAGTGAGACGAGAGTACGACAACACGGGACACTTGCCACACTTGGGAAGAATGTTCTAGGCTGTCCGATAGGATTCTCGTTACAATATGCTCCCTCCTCCTTGACATTGAAGTGAGACGAGAGTAAGACGACACCTGCCACATTTGGGGAGAATGTTCTAGGCTGTCCGATAGGATTCTCGTTACATTATGCTCCCTCTTCTTTGACATTGAAGTGAGACGAGAGAAAGACAACACCTGCCACATTTGGGGAGAATGTTCTAGGCTGTCCGATAGGATTCTCGTTACAATGTGCTCCCTCCTCCTTGACACTTCAGTGAGACGAGAGTACGACAACACTTGCCACATTTGGGGAGAATGTTCTAGGATGTCGATAGGATTCTCGTTACAATATGCTCCCTCCTCCTTGACATTGAAGTGAGACGAGAGTAAGACAACACCTGCCACATTTGGGGAGAATGTTCTAGGCTGTCCGATAGGATTCTCGTTACAATATGCGCCCTCCTCCTTGACACTGCAGTGAGACGAGAGTACAACACGGGACACTTGCCACATTTGGGAAGAATGTTTAGGCTGTCCGATAGGATTCTCGTTACAATATGCTCCTCCTCCTTGACATTGAAGTGAGACGAGAGTAAGACGACACCTGCCACATTTGGGGAGAATGTTCTAGGCTGTCCGATAGGATTCTCGTTACAATATGCTCCCTCCTCCATGACATTGAAGTGAGACGAGAGTAAGACAACACCTGCCACATTTGGGGAGAATGTTCTAGGCTGTCCGATAGGATTCTCGTTACAATATGCTCCCTCCTCCTTGACATTGAAGTGAGACAAGAGTAAGACAACACCTGCCACATTTGGGGAGAATGTTCTAGGCTGTCCGATAGGATTCTCGTTACAATATGATCCCTCTTCCTTGACATTGAAGTGAGACGAGAGTAAAACAACACCTGCCACATTTGGGGAGAATGTTCTAGGCTGTCCAATAGGATTCTCCGTTACAATATGCTCCCTCCTCCTTGACACTGCAGTGAGACGAGAGTACGAAAACACTTGGCACATATGGGGAGAATGTTCTAGGCTGTCCGATAGGATTCTCGTTACAATATGCTCCCTCCTCCTTGACATTGAAGTGAGACGAGAGTAAGACGACACCTGCCACATTTGGGAAGAATGTTCTAGGCTGTCCGATAGAATTCTCGTTACAATATGCACCCTCCTCCTTGACATTGAAGTGAGACGAGAGTAAGACAACACCTGCCACATTTGGGGAGAATGTTCTAGGCTGTCCGATAGGATTCTCATTACAATATGCTCCCTCCTCCTTGACACTGCAGTGAGACGAGAGTACGACAACACGGGACACTTGCCACACTTGGGAAGAATGTTCTAGGCGGTCCGATAGGATTCTCGTTACAATATGCTTCCTCCTCCTTGACATTGAAGTGAGACGAGAGTAAGACGACACCTGCCACATTTGGGGAGAATGTTCTAGGCTGTCCGATAGGATTCTCGTTACAATATGCTCCCTCTTCTTTGACATTGAAGTGAGACGAGAGAAAGACAACACCTGCCACATTTGGGGAGAATGTTCTAGGCTGTCCGATAGGATTCTCGTTACAATGTGCTCCCTCCTCCTTGACACTGCAGTGAGACGAGAGTACGGACAACACTTGCCACATTTGGGGAGAAATGTTCTAGGATGTCCGATAGGATTCTCGTTACAATATGCTCCCTCCTCCTTGACATTGAAGTGAGACGAGAGTAAGACAACACCTGCCACATTTGGGGAGAATGTTCTAGGCTGTCCGATTGGATTCTCCTTACAATATGCTCCCTCCTCCTTGACACTGCAGTGAGACGAGAGTACGACAACACGGGACACTTGCCACACTTGGAAGAATGTTCTAGGCGGTCCGATAGGATTCTCGTTACAATATGCTCCCTCCTCCTTGACATTGAAGTGAGACGAGAGTAAGACGACACCTGCCACATTTGGGGAGAATGTTCTAGGCTGTCCGATAGGATTCTCGTTACAATATGCTCCCTCTTCTTGACATTGAAGTGAGACGAGAGAAAGACAACACCTGCCACATTTGGGAGAATGTTCTAGGCTGTCCGATAGGATTCTCGTTACAATATGCTCCCTCCTCCTTGACATTGAAGTGAGACGAGAGTAAGACAACACCTGCACATTTGGGGGAGAATGTTCTAGGCTGTCCGATAGGATTCTCGTTACAATATGATCCCTCTTCTTGACATTGAAGTGAGACGAGAGTAAAACAACACCTGCCACATTTGGGGAGAATGTTCTAGTCTGTCCAATAGGATTCTCGTTACAATATGCTCCCTCCTCCTTGACACTGCAGTGAGACGAGAGTACGAAAACACTTGGCACATATGGGGAGAATGTTCTAGGCTGTCCGATAGGATTCTCGTTACAATATGCTCCCTCCTCCTTGACATTGAAGTGAGACGAGAGTAAGACGACACCTGCCACATTTGGGAAGAATGTTCTAGGCTGTCCGATAGAATTCTCGTTACAATATGCACCCTCCTCCTTGACATTGAAGTGAGACGAGAGTAAGACAACACCTGCCACATTTGGGGAGAATGTTCTAGGCTGTCCGATAGGATTCTCATTACAATATGCTCCCTCCTCCTTGACACTGCAGTGAGACGAGAGTACGACAACACGGGACACTTGCCACACTTGGGAAGAATGTTCTAGGCGGTCCGATAGGATTCTCGTTACAATATGCTCCCTCCTCCTTGACATTGAAGTGAGACGAGAGTAAGACGACACCTGCCACATTTGGGGAGAATGTTCTAGGCTGTCCGATAGGATTCTCGTTACAATATGCTCCCCTCTTCTTTGACATTGAAGTGAGACGAGAGAAAGACAACACCTGCCACATTTGGGAGAATGTTCTAGGCTGTCCGATAGGATTCTCGTTACAATGTGCTCCCTCCTCCTTGACACTGCAGTGAGACGAGAGTACGACAACACTTGCCACATTTGGGGAGAATGTTCTAGGATGTCCGATAGGATTCTCGTTACAATATGCTCCCTCCTCTTGACATTGAAGTGAGACGAGAGTAAGACAACACCTGCCACATTTGGGGAGAATGTTCTAGGCTGTCCGATTGGATTCTCCTTACAATATGCTCCCTCCTCCTTGACACTGCAGTGAGACGAGAGTACGACAACCACGGGACACTTGCCACATTTGGGGAGAATGTTCTAGGCTGTCCGATAGGATTCTCGTTACAATATGCTCCCCCCTCTTTGACATTGAAGTAAGACGAGAATAAGACAACACCTGCCACATTTGGGGAGAATGTTCTAGGCTGTCCGATATGATTCTCGTTACAATATGCTCCCTCCTCCTTGACATTGAAGTGAGACGAGAGTAAGACGACACCTGCCACATTTGGGGAGAATGTTCTAGGCTGTCCGATAGGATTGTCGTTACGATATGCTCCCTCCTCTTTAACATTGAAGTGAGACGAGAGTAAGACAACACCTGCCACATTTGGGGAGAATGTTCTAGGCTGTTCGATAGGATTCTCGTTACAATATGCTCCCTCCTCATTGACATTGAAGTAAGACGAGAGTAAGACAACACCTGCCACATTGGGGAGAATGTTCTAGGCTGTCCCATAGGATTCTCGTTACAATATGCTCCCTCCTCCTTGACATTGAAGTGAGACGAGAGTAAGACAACACCTGCCACATTTGGGGAGAATGTTCTAGGCTGTCCGATAGAATCTCGTTACAATATGCTCCCTCCTCCTTGACATTGAAGTGAGACGAGAGTAAGACAACACCTGCCACATTTGGGGAGAATGTTCTAGGCTGTCCGATAGGATTCTCGTTACAATATGCTCCCTCCTCCTTGACATTGAAGTGAGACGAGAGTAAAACAACACCTGCCACATTTGGAGAGAATGTTCTAGGCTGTCCGATAGGATTCTCGTTACAATATGCTCCCTCCTCCTTGACACTGCAGTGAGACGAGAGTACGACAACACTTGCCACATAAGGGGAGAATGTTCTAGGCTGTCCGATAGGATTCTCGTTACAATATGATCCCTCCTCCTTGACATTGAAGTGAGACGAGAGTAAGACAACACCTGCCACATTTGGGGAGAATGTTCTAGGCTGTCCGATAGGATTCTCGTTACAATATGCTCCCTCCTCTTTGACATTGAAGTGAGACGAGAGTAAGACAACACCTGCCACATTTGGGGAGAATGTTCTAGGCTGTTCGATAGGATTCTCGTTACAATATGCTCCCTCCTCGTTGAAATTGAAGTGAGACGAGAGTAAGACAACACCTGCCACATTTGGGGAGAATGTTCTAGGCTGTCCGATAGGATTCTCGTTACAATATGCTCCCTCCTCCTTGACATTGAAGTGAGACGAGAGTAAGACAACACCTGCCACATTTGGGGAGAATGTTCTAGGCTGTCCGATAGGATTCTCGTTACAATATGCTCCCTCCTCCTTGACATTGAAAGTGAGACGAGAGTAAGACAACACCTGCCACATTTGGGGAGAATGTTCTAGGCTGTCCGATAGGATTCTCGTTACAATATGCTCCCTCCTCCTTGACACTGCAGTGAGACGAGAGTACGACAACATTTGCCACATTTGGGGAGAATGTTCTAGGCTGTCCGATAGGATTCTCGTTACAATGTGCTCCCTCCTCCTTGTCATTGAAGTGAGACGAGAGTAAGACAACACCTGCCACATTTGGGGAGAATGTTCTAGGTTGTCCGATAGAATTCTCGTTACAATATGCACCCTCCTCCTTGACATTGAAGTGAGACGAGAGTAAGACAACACCTGCCACATTTGGGGAGAATGTTCTAGGCTGTCCGATAGGATTCTCGGTACAATATGCTCCCTCCTCCTGACACTGCAGTGAGACGAGAGTACGACAACACGGGACACTTGCCACATTTGGAAGAATGTTCTAGGCTGTCCGATAGGATTGTCGTTACAATATGCTCCCTCCTCTTTAACATTGAAGTGAGACGAGAGTAAGACAACACCTGCCACATTTGGGGAGAATGTTCTAGGCTGTTCGATAGGATTCTCGTTACAATATGCTCCCTCCTCATTGACATTGAAGTAAGACGAGAGTAAGACAACACCTGCCACATTTGGGGAGAATGTTCTAGGCTGTCCCATAGGATTCTCGTTACATATGCTCCCTCCTCCTTGACATTGAAGTGAGACGAGAGTAAGACAACACCTGCCACATTTGGGGAGAATGTTCTAGGCTGTCCGATAGGATTTTCGTTACAATATGCTCCCTCCTCCTTGTCATTGCAATGAGACGAGAGTAAGACAACACTTGCCACATTTGGGGAGAATGTTCTAGGCTGTCCGATAGGATTCTCGTTACAATATGCTCCCTCCTCCATGACATTGAAAGTGAGACGAGAATAAGACAACACCTGCCACATTTGGGGAGAATGTTCTAGGCTGTCCGATAGGATTCTCGTTACAATATGCTCCCTCCTCTTGACATTGAAGTGAGACGAGAGTAAGACAACACCTGCCACATTTGGGGAGATGTTCAAGGCTGTCCGATAGGATTCTCGTTACAATATGCTCCCTCCTCCTTGACATTGAAGTGAGACGAGAGTAAGACAACACCTGCCATATTTGGGGAGAATGTTCTAGGCTGTCCGATAGGATTCTGGTTACAATATGCTCCCTCCTCCTTGACACTGCAGTGAGACGAGAGTACGACAACACTTGCCACATTTGGGGAGAATGTTTCTAGGCTGTCCGATAGGATTCTAGTTACAATGTGCTCCCTCCTCCTTGTCATTGAAGTGAGACGAGAATAAGACAACACCTGCCACATTTGGGGAGAATGTTCTAGGCTGTCCGATAGAATTCTCGTTACAATATGCACCCTCCTCCTTGACACTGCAGTGAGACGAGAGTACGACAACACGGGACACTTGCCACATTTGGGGAGAATGTTCTAGGCTGTCCGATAGGATTCTCGTTACAATATGCTCCTCCTCCTTGACATTGAAGTGAGACGAGAAAAAACAACACCTGCCACATTTGGGGAGAATGTTCTAGGCTGTCCGATAGGATTCTCATTACAATATGCTCCCTCCTCCTTGATACTGCAGTGAGACGAGAGTACGACAACACGGGACACTTGCCACATTTGGGGAGAATGTAAATTTATCCACACACAATAATAATGTCAACTATAAAAATTCCGCACTGATTAAACACAACACTTCCTACAATACTTCTACAAACACTCGATCTGCACTAAAAAAAATCACTCATGTAATTGACTAACAAGCCGGCTGCAATGGCTTCTTCGTAAGCTAGGTCGCAAATGCCTTCTAGAAATTTTCCATCCTCAACTTAATTGGCTAATGCATATTTCAAGTGTGCACTTAAAACATACTTGGCTGAGACAACACCTGCCACATTTGGGGAGAATGTTCTAGGCTGTCCGATAGGATTCTCGTTACAATATGCTCCCTCCTCCTTGACATTGAAGTGAGACGAGAGTAAGACAACACCTCCCACATTTGGGGAGAATGTTCTAGGCTGTCCGATGGGATTCTCGTTACAATGTGCTCACTCCTCCTTGACATTGAAGTGAGACGAGAGTAAGACAACACCTGCCACATTTGGGGAGAGTGTTCTAGGCTGTCCGATAGGATTCTCGTTACAATATGCTCACTCCTCCTTGACATTGAAGTGAGACGAGAGTACGACAACACGGGACACTTGCCACATTTGGGGAGAATGTTCTAGGCTGTCCGATAGGATTCTCGTTACATTATGCTCCCTCCTCTTTGACATTGAAGTAAGACGAGAATAAGACAACACCTGCCACATTTGGGGGAGAATGTTCTAGGCTGTCCGATATGATTCTCGTTACAATATGCTCCTCCTCCTTGACATTGAAGTGAGACGAGAGTAAGACGACACCTGCCACATTTGGGGAGAATGTTCTAGGCTGTCCGATAGGATTGTCGTTACAATATGCTCCCTCCTCTTTAACATTGAAGTGAGACGAGAGTAAGACAACACCTGCCACATTTGGGGAGAATGTTCTAGGCTGTTCGATAGGATTCTCGTTACAATATGCTCCCTCCTCATTGACATTGAAGTAAGACGAGAGTAAGACAACACCTGCCACATTTGGGGAGAATGTTCTAGGCTGTCCCATAGGATTCTCGTTACAATATGCTCCCTCCTCCTTGACATTGAAGTGAGACGAGAGTAAGACAACACCTGCCACATTTGGGGAGAATGTTCTAGGCTGTCCGATAGGATTTTCGTTACAATATGCTCCTCCTCCTTGTCATTGCAATGAGACGAGAGTAAGACAACACTTGCCACATTTGGGGAGAATGTTCTAGGCTGTCCGATAGGATTCTCGTTACAATATGCTCCCTCCTCCATGACATTGAAGTGAGAAGAGAATAAGACAACACCTGCCACATTTGGGGAGAATGTTCTAGGCTGTCCGATAGGATTCTCGTTACAATACGCTCCCTCCTCCTTGACATTGAAGTGAGACGAGAGTAAGACAACACCTGCCACATTTGGGGAGAATGTTCTAGGCTGTCCGATAGGATTCTCGTTACAATATGCTCCCCTCCTCCTTGACATTGAAGTGAGACGAGAGTAAGACAACACCTGCCATATTTGGGGAGAATGTTCTAGGCTGTCCGATAGGATTCTGGTTACAATATGCTCCCTCCTCCTTGACACTGCAGTGAGACGAGTGTACGACAACACTTGCCACATTTGGGGAGAATGTTCTAGGCTGTCCGATAGGATTCTAGTTACAATGTGCTCCCTCCTCCTTGTCATTGAAGTGAGACGAGAATAAGACAACACCTGCCACATTTGGGGAGAATGTTCTAGGCTGTCCGATAGAATTCTCGTTACAATATGCACCCTCCTCCTTGACATTGCAGTGAGACGAGAGTAAGACAACACCTGCTACATTTGGGGAGAATGTTCTAGGCTGTCCGATAGGATTCTCGTTACAATATGCTCCCTCCTCCTTGACATTGAAGTGAGACGAGAGTAAGACAACACCTGCCACATTTGGGGAGAATGTTCTAGGCTGTCCGATAGGATTCTCGTTACAATATGATCCCTCCTCCTTGACATTGAAGTGAGACGAGAGTAAAACAACACCTGCCACATTTGGGGAGAATGTTCTAGGCTGTCCAATAGGATTCTCGTTACAATATGCTCCCTCCTCCTTGACACTGCAGTGAGACGAGAGTACGAAAACACTTGGCACATATGGGGAGAATGTTCTAGGCTGTCCGATAGGATTCTCGTTACAATATGCTCCCTCCTCCTTGACATTGAAGTGAGACGAGAGTAAGACGACACCTGCCACATTTGGGAAGAATGTTCTAGGATGTCCGATAGAATTCTCGTTACAATATGCACCCTCCTCCTTGAAATTGAAGTGAGACGAGAGTAAGACAACACCTGCCACATTTGGGGAGAATGTTCTAGGCTGTCCGATAGGATTCTCGTTACAATATGCTCCCTCCTCCTTGACACTGCAGTGAGACGAGAGTACGACAACACGGGACACTTGCCACACTTGGGAAGAATGTTCTAGGCTGTCCGATAGGATTCTCGTTACAATATGCTCCCTCCTCCTTGACATTGAAGTGAGACGAGAGTAAGACGACACCTGCCACATTTGGGGAGAATGTTCTAGGCTGTCCGATAGGATTCTCGTTACATTATGCTCCCTCTTCTTTGACATTGAAGTGAGACGAGAGAAAGACAACACCTGCCACATTTGGGGAGAATGTTCTAGGCTGTCCGATAGGATTCTCGTTACAATGTGCTCCCTTCTCCTTGACACTTCAGTGAGACGAGAGTACGACAACACTTGCCACATTTGGGGAGAATGTTCTAGGATGTCCGATAGGATTCTCGTTACAATATGCTCCCTCCTCCTTGACATTGAAGTGAGACGAGAGTAAGACAACACCTGCCACATTTGGGGAGAATGTTCTAGGCTGTCCGATAGGATTCTCGTTACAATATGCGCCCTCCTCCTTGACACTGCAGTGAGACGAGAGTACGACAACACGGGACACTTGCCACATTTGGGAAGAATGTTTTAGGCTGTCCGATAGGATTCTCGTTACAATATGATCCCTCCTCCTTGACATTGAAGTGAGACGAGAGTAAGACGACACCTGCCACATTTGGGGAGAATGTTCTAGGCTGTCCGATAGGATTCTCGTTACAATATGCTCCCTCCTCCATGACATTGAAGTGAGACGAGAGTAAGACAACACCTGCCACATTTGGGGAGAATGTTCTAGGCTGTCCGATAGGATTCTCGTTACAATATGCTCCCTCCTCCTTGACATTGAAGTGAGACGAGAGTAAGACAACACCTGCCACATTTGGGGAGAATGTTCTAGGCTGTCCGATAGGATTCTCGTTACAATATGATCCCTCTTCCTTGACATTGAAGTGAGACGAGAGTAAAACAACACCTGCCACATTTGGGGAGAATGTTCTAGGCTGTCCAATAGGATTCTCGTTACAATATGCTCCCTCCTCCTTGACACTGCAGTGAGACGAGAGTACGAAAACACTTGGCACATATGGGGAGAATGTTCTAGGCTGTCCGATAGGATTCTCGTTACAATATGCTCCCTCCTCCTTGACATTGAAGTGAGACGAGAGTGAGACGACACCTGCCACATTTGGGAAGAATGTTCTAGGCTGTCCGATAGAATTCTCGTTACAATATGCACCCTCCTCCTTGACATTGAAGTGAGACGAGAGTAAGACAACACCTGCCACATTTGGGGAGAATGTTCTAGGCTGTCCGATAGGATTCTCATTACAATATGCTCCCTCCTCCTTGACACTGCAGTGAGACGAGAGTACGACAACACGGGACACTTGCCACACTTGGGAAGAATGTTCTAGGCGGTCCGATAGGATTCTCGTTACAAAATGCTCCCTCCTCCTTGACATTGAAGTGAGACGAGAGTAAGACGACACCTGCCACATTTGGGGAGAATGTTCTAGGCTGTCCGATAGGATTCTCGTTACAATATGCTCCCTCTTCTTTGACATTGAAGTGAGACGAGAGAAAGACAACACCTGCCACATTTGGGGAGAATGTTCTAGGCTGTCCGATAGGATTCTCGTTACAATGTGCTCCCTCCTCCTTGACACTGCAGTGAGACGAGAGTACGACAACACTTGCCACATTTGGGGAGAATGTTCTAGGATGTCCGATAGGATTCTCGTTACAATATGCTCCCTCCTCCTTGACATTGAAGTGAGACGAGAGTAAGACAACACCTGCCACATTTGGGGAGAATGTTCTAGGCTGTCCGATTGGATTCTCCTTACAATATGCTCCCTCCTCCTTGACACTGCAGTGAGACGAGAGTACGACAACACGGGACACTTGCCACATTTGGGGAGAATGTTCTAGGGTGTCCGATAGGATTCTCGTTACAATATGCTCCCTCCTCTTTGACATTGAAGTAAGACGAGAATAAGACAACACCTGCCACATTTGGGGAGAATGTTCTAGGCTGTCCGATATGATTCTCGTTACAATATGCTCCCTCCTCCTTGACATTGAAGTGAGACGAGAGTAAGACGACACCTGCCACATTTGGGGAGAATGTTCTAGGCTGTCCGATAGGACTGTCGTTACGATATGCTCCCTCCTCTTTAACATTGAAGTGAGACGAGAGTAAGACAACACCTGCCACATTTGGGGAGAATGTTCTAGGCTGTTCGATAGGATTCTCGTTACAATATGCTCCCTCCTCATTGACATTGAAGTAAGACGAGAGTAAGACAACACCTGCCACATTTGGGGAGAATGTTCTAGGCTGTCCCATAGGATTCTCGTTACAATATGCTCCCTCCTCCTTGACATTGAAGTGAGACGAGAGTAAGACAACACCTGCCACATTTGGGGAGAATGTTCTAGGCTGTCCGATAGGAATCTCGTTACAATATGCTCCCTCCTCCTTGACATTGAAGTGAGACGAGAGTAAGACAACACCTGCCACATTTGGGGAGAATGTTCTAGGCTGTCCGATAGGATTCTCGTTACAATATGCTCCCTCCTCCTTGACATTGAAGTGAGACGAGAAAAAACAACACCTGCCACATTTGGAGAGAATGTTCTAGGCTGTCCGATAGGATTCTCGTTACAATATGCTCCCTCCTCCTTGACACTGCAGTGAGACGAGAGTACGACAACACTTGCCACATAAGGGGAGAATGTTCTAGGCTGTCCGATAGGATTCTCGTTACAATATGCTCCCTCCTCCTTGACATTGAAGTGAGACGAGAGTAAGACAACACCTGCCACATTTGGGGAGAATGTTCTAGGCTGTCCGATAGGATTCTCGTTACAATATGCTCCCTCCTCTTTGACATTGAAGTGAGACGAGAGTAAGAAAACACCTGCCACATTTGGGGAGAATGTTCTAGGCTGTTCGATAGGATTCTCGTTACAATATGCTCCCTCCTCGTTGAAATTGAAGTGAGACGAGAGTAAGACAACACCTGCCACATTTGGGGAGAATGTTCTAGGCTGTCCGATAGGATTCTCGTTACAATATGCTCCCTCCTCCTTGACATTGAAGTGAGACGAGAGTAAGACAACACCTGCCACATTTGGGGAGAATGTTCTAGGCTGTCCGATAGGATTCTCGTTACAATATGCTCCCTCCTCCTTGACATTGAAGTGAGACGAGAGTAAGACAACACCTGCCACATTTGGGGAGAATGTTCTAGGCTGTCCGATAGGATTCTCGTTACAATATGCTCCCTCCTCCTTGACACTGCAGTGAGACGAGAGTACGACAACATTTGCCACATTTGGGGAGAATGTTCTAGGCTGTCCGATAGGATTCTCGTTACAATGTGCTCCCTCCTCCTTGTCATTGAAGTGAGACGAGAGTAAGACAACACCTGCCACATTTGGGGAGAATGTTCTAGGTTGTCCGATAGAATTCTCGTTACAATATGCACCCTCCTCCTTGACATTGAAGTGAGACGAGAGTAAGACAACACCTGCCACATTTGGGGAGAATGTTCTAGGCTGTCCGATAGGATTCTCGGTACAATATGCGCCCTCCTCCTTGACACTGCAGTGAGACGAGAGTACGACAACACGGGACACTTGCCACATTTGGGAAGAATGTTCTAGGCTGTCCGATAGGATTCTCGTTACAATATGCTCCCTCCTCCTTGACATTGAAGTGAGACGAGAGTAAGACGACACCTGCCACATTTGGGGAGAATGTTCTAGGCTGTCCGATAGGATTCTCGTTACAATATGCTCCCTCCTCCATGACATTGAAGTGAGACGAGAGTAAGACAACACCTGCCACATTTGGGGAGAATGTTCTAGGCTGTCCAATAGGATTCTCGTTACAATATGCTCCCTCCTCCTTGACACTGCAGTGAGACGAGAGTACGTAAACACTTGTCACATATGGGAGAATTTTCTAGGCTGTCCGATAGGATTCTCGTTACAATATGCTCCCTCCTCCTTGACATTGAAGTGAGACGAGAGTAAGACGACACCTGCCACATTTGCGAAGAATGTTCTAGGCTGTCCGATAGAATTCTCGTTACAATATGCACCCTCCTCCTTGACATTGAAGTGAGACGAGAAAAAGACAACACCTGCCACATTTGGGGAGAATGTTCTAGGCTGTCCGATAGGATTCTCGTTACAATATGCTCCCTCCTCCTTGACACTGCAGTGAGACGAGAGTACGACAACACGGGACACTTGCCACATTTGGGAAGAATGTTCTAGGCTGTCCGATAGGATTCTCGTTACAATATGCTCCCTCCTCCTTGACATTGAAGTGAGACGACAGTACGACGACACCTGCCACATTTGGGGAGAATGTTCTAGGCTGTCCGATAGGATTCTCGTTACAATATGCTCCCTCTTCTTTGACATTGAAGTGAGACGAGAGAAAGACAACACCTGCCACATTTGGGGAGAATGTTCTAGGCTGTCCGATAGGATTCTCGTTACAATGTGCTCCCTCCTCCTTGACACTGCAGTGAGACGAGAGTACGACAACACTTGCCACATTTGGGGAGAATGTTCTAGGATGTCCGATAGGATTCTCGTTACAATATGCTCCCTCCTCCTTGACATTGAAGTGAGACGAGAGTAAGACAACACCGGCCACATTTTGGGAGAATGTTCTAGGCTGTCCGATTGGATTCTCCTTACAATATGCTCCCTCCTCCTTGACACTGCAGTGAGACGAGAGTACGACAACACGGGACACTTGCCACATTTGGGGAGAATGTTCTAGGCTGTCCGATAGGATTCTCGTTACAATATGCTCCCTCCTCTTTGACATTGAAGTAAGACGAGAATAAGACAACACCTGCCACATTTGGGAGAATGTTCTAGGCTGTCCGATATGATTCTCGTTACAATATGCTCCCTCCTCCTTGACATTGAAGTGAGACGAGAGTAAGACGACACCTGCCACATTTGGGGAGAATGTTCTAGGCTGTCCGATAGGATTGTCGTTACAATATGCTGCCTCCTCTTTAACATTGAAGTGAGACGAGAGTAAGACAACACCTGCCACATTTGGGGAGAATGTTCTAGGCTGTTCGATAGGATTCTCGTTACAATATGCTCCCTCCTCATTGACATTGAAGTAAGACGAGAGTAAGACAACACCTGCCACATTTGGGGAGAATGTTCTAGGCTGTCCGATAGGATTTTCGTTACAATATGCTCCCTCCTCCTTGTCATTGCAATGAGACGAGAGTAAGACAACACTTGCCACATTTGGGGAGAAAGTTCTAGGCTGTCCGATAGGATTCTCGTTACAATATGCTCCCTCCTCCATGACATTGAAGTGAGACGAGAATAAGACAACACCTGCCACATTTGGGGAGAATGTTCTAGGCTGTCCGATAGGATTCTCGTTACAATATGCTCCCTCCTCCTTGACATTGAAGTGAGACGAGAGTAAGACAACACCTGCCACATTTGGGGAGAATGTTCTAGGCTGTCCGATAGGATTCTCGTTACAATATGCTCCCTCCTCCTTGACATTGAAGTGAGACGAGAGTAAGACAACACCTGCCATATTTGGGGAGAATGTTCTAGGCTGTCCGATAGGATTCTGGTTACAATATGCTCCCTCCTCCTTGACACTGCAGTGAGACGAGAGTACGACAACACTTGCCACATTTGGGGAGAATGTTCTAGGCTGTCCGATAGGATTCTAGTTACAATGTGCTCCCTCCTCCTTGTCATTGAAGTGAGACGAGAATAAGACAACACCTGCCACATTTGGGGAGAATGTTCTAGGCTGTCCGATAGAATTCTCGTTACAATATGCACCCTCCTCCTTGACATTGCAGTGAGACGAGAGTAAGACAACACCTGCTACATTTGGGGAGAAGGTTCTAGGCTGTCCGATAGGATTCTCGTTACAATATGCTCCCTCCTCCTTGACATTGAAGTGAGACGAGAGTAAGACAACACCTGCCACATTTGGGGAGAATGTTCTAGGCTGTCAGATAGGATTCTCGTTACAATATGATCCCTCCTCCTTGACATTGAAGTGAGACGAGAGTAAAACAACACCTGCCACATTTGGGGAGAATGTTCTAGGCTGTCCAATAGGATTCTCGTTACAATATGCTCCCTCCTCCTTGACACTGCAGTGAGACGAGAGTACGAAAACACTTGGCACATATGGGGAGAATGTTCTAGGCTGTCCGATAGGATTCTCGTTACAATATGCTCCCTCCTCCTTGACATTGAAGTGAGACGAGAGTAAGACGACACCTGCCACATTTGGGAAGAATGTTCTAGGCTGTCCGATAGAATTCTCGTTACAATATGCACCCTCCTCCTTGACATTGAAGTGAGACGAGAGTAAGACAACACCTGCCACATTTGGGGAGAATGTTCTATGCTGTCCGATAGGATTCTCGTTACAGTATGCTCCCTCCTCCTTGACACTGCAGTGAGACGAGAGTACGACAACACGGGACACTTGCCACACTTGGGAAGAATGTTCTAGGCTGTCCGATAGGATTCTCGTTACAATATGCTCCCTCCTCCTTGACATTGAAGTGAGACGAGAGTAAGACGACACCTGCCACATTTGGGGAGAATGTTCTAGGCTGTCCGATAGGATTCTCGTTACATTATGCTCCCTCTTCTTTGACATTGAAGTGAGACGAGAGAAAGACAACACCTGCCACATTTGGGGAGAATGTTCTAGGCTGTCCGATAGGATTCTCGTTACAATGTGCTCCCTCCTCCTTGACACTTCAGTGAGACGAGAGTACGACAACACTTGCCACATTTGGGGAGAATGTTCTAGGATGTCCGATAGGATTCTCGTTACAATATGCTCCCTCCTCCTTGACATTGAAGTGAGACGAGAGTAAGACAACACCTGCCACATTTGGGGAGAATGTTCTAGGCTGTCCGATAGGATTCTCGTTACAATATGCGCCCTCCTCCTTGACACTGCAGTGAGACGAGAGTACGACAACACGGGACACTTGCCACATTTGGGAAGAATGTTTTAGGCTGTCCGATAGGATTCTCGTTACAATATGCTCCCTCCTCCTTGACATTGAAGTGAGACGAGAGTAAGACGACACCTGCCACATTTGGGGAGAATGTTCTAGGCTGTCCGATAGGATTCTCGTTACAATATGCTCCCTCCTCCATGACATTGAAGTGAGACGAGAGTAAGACAACACCTGCCACATTTGGGGAGAATGTTCTAGGCTGTCCGATAGGATTCTCGTTACAATATGCTCCCTCCTCCTTGACATTGAAGTGAGACAAGAGTAAGACAACACCTGCCACATTTGGGGAGAATGTTCTAGGCTGTCCGATAGGATTCTCGTTACAATATGATCCCTCTTCCTTGACATTGAAGTGAGACGAGAGTAAAACAACACCTGCCACATTTGGGGAGAATGTTCTAGGCTGTCCAATAGGATTCTCGTTACAATATGCTCCCTCCTCCTTGACACTGCAGTGAGACGAGAGTACGAAAACACTTAGCACATATGGGGAGAATGTTCTAGGCTGTCCGATAGGATTCTCGTTACAATATGCTCCCTCCTCCTTGACATTGAAGTGAGACGAGAGTAAGACGACACCTGCCACATTTGGGAAGAATGTTCTAGGCTGTCCGATAGAATTCTCGTTACAATATGCACCCTCCTCCTTGACATTGAAGTGAGACGAGAGTAAGACAACACCTGCCACATTTGGGGAGAATGTTCTAGGCTGTCCGATAGGATTCTCATTACAATATGCTCCCTCCTCCTTGACACTGCAGTGAGACGAGAGTACGACAACACGGGACACTTGCCACACTTGGGAAGAATGTTCTAGTCGGTCCGATAGGATTCTCGTTACAATATGCTCCCTCCTCCTTGACATTGAAGTGAGACGAGAGTAAGACGACACCTGCCACATTTGGGGAGAATGTTCTAGGCTGTCCGATAGGATTCTCGTTACAATATGCTCCCTCTTCTTTGACATTGAAGTGAGACGAGAGAAAGACAACACCTGCCACATTTGGGGAGAATGTTCTAGGCTGTCCGATAGGATTCTCGTTACAATGTGCTCCCTCCTCCTTGACACTGCAGTGAGACGAGAGTACGACAACACTTGCCACATTTGGGGAGAATGTTCTAGGATGTCCGATAGGATTCTCGTTACAATATGCTCCCTCCTCCTTGACATTGAAGTGAGACGAGAGTAAGACAACACCTGCCACATTTGGGGAGAATGTTCTAGGCTGTCCGATTGGATTCTCCTTACAATATGCTCCCTCCTCCTTGACACTGCAGTGAGACGAGAGTACGACAACACGGGACACTTGCCACACTTGGGAAGAATGTTCTAGGCGGTCCGATAGGATTCTCGTTACAATATGCTCCCTCCTCCTTGACATTGAAGTGAGACGAGAGTAAGACGACACCTGCCACATTTGGGGAGAATGTTCTAGGCTGTCCGATAGGATTCTCGTTACAATATGCTCCCTCTTCTTTGACATTGAAGTGAGACGAGAGAAAGACAACACCTGCCACATTTGGGGAGAATGTTCTAGGCTGTCCGATAGGATTCTCGTTACAATATGCTCCCTCCTCCTTGACATTGAAGTGAGACGAGAGTAAGACAACACCTGCCACATTTGGGGAGAATGTTCTAGGCTGTCCGATAGGATTCTCGTTACAATATGATCCCTCTTCCTTGACATTGAAGTGAGACGAGAGTAAAACAACACCTGCCACATTTGGGGAGAATGTTCTAGGCTGTCCAATAGGATTCTCGTTACAATATGCTCCCTCCTCCTTGACACTGCAGTGAGACGAGAGTACGAAAACACTTGGCACATATGGGGAGAATGTTCTAGGCTGTCCGATAGGATTCTCGTTACAATATGCTCCCTCCTCCTTGACATTGAAGTGAGACGAGAGTAAGACGACACCTGCCACATTTGGGAAGAATGTTCTAGGCTGTCCGATAGAATTCTCGTTACAATATGCA
Source organism: Magicicada septendecula (assembly GCA_034769895.1). Taxonomy (NCBI): domain Eukaryota; kingdom Metazoa; phylum Arthropoda; class Insecta; order Hemiptera; family Cicadidae; genus Magicicada; species Magicicada septendecula. Next base: position 32,549 of record JAWRYS010000850.1, read on the forward strand.
CCCTCCTCCTTGACATTGAAGTGAGACGAGAGTAAGACAACACCTGCCACATTTGGGGAGAATGTTCTAGGCTGTCCGATAGGATTCTCATTACAATATGCTCCCTCCTCCTTGACACTGCAGTGAGACGAGAGTACGACAACACGGGACACTTGCCACACTTGGGAAGAATGTTCTAGGCGGTCCGATAGGATTCTCGTTACAATATGCTCCCTCCTCCTTGACATTGAAGTGAGACGAGAGTAAGACTACACCTGCCACATTTGGGGAGAATGTTCTAGGCTGTCCGATAGGATTCTCGTTACAATATGCTCCCTCTTCTTTGACATTGAAGTGAGACGAGAGAAAGACAACACCTGCCACATTTGGGGAGAATGTTCTAGGCTGTCCGATAGGATTCTCGTTACAATGTGCTCCCTCCTCCTTGACACTGCAGTGAGACGAGAGTACGACAACACTTGCCACATTTGGGGAGAATGTTCTAGGATGTCCGATAGGATTCTCGTTACAATATGCTCCCTCCTCCTTGACATTGAAGTGAGACGAGAGTAAGACAACACCTGCCACATTTGGGGAGAATGTTCTAGGCTGTCCGATTGGATTCTCCTTACAATATGCTCCCTCCTCCTTGACACTGCAGTGAGACGAGAGTACGACAACACGGGACACTTGCCACATTTGGGGAGAATGTTCTAGGCTGTCCGATAGGATTCTCGTTACAATATGCTCCCCCCTCTTTGACATTGAAGTAAGACGAGAATAAGACAACACCTGCCACATTTGGGGAGAATGTTCTAGGCTGTCCGATATGATTCTCGTTACAATATGCTCCCTCCTCCTTGACATTGAAGTGAGACGAGAGTAAGACGACACCTGCCACATTTGGGGAGAATGTTCTAGGCTGTCCGATAGGATTGTCGTTACGATATGCTCCCTCCTCTTTAACATTGAAGTGAGACGAGAGTAAGACAACACCTGCCACATTTGGGGAGAATGTTCTAGGCTGTTCGATAGGATTCTCGTTACAATATGCTCCCTCCTCATTGATATTGAAGTAAGACGAGAGTAAGACAACACCTGCCACATTTGGGGAGAATGTTCTAGGCTGTCCCATAGGATTCTCGTTACAATATGCTCCCTCCTCCTTGACATTGAAGTGAGACGAGAGTAAGACAACACCTGCCACATTTGGGGAGAATGTTCTAGGCTGTCCGATAGGATTCTCGTTACAATATGCTCCCTCCTCCTTGACATTGAAGTGAGACGAGAGTAAGACAACACCTGCCACATTTGGGGAGAATGTTCTAGGCTGTCCGATAGGATTCTCGTTACAATATGCTCCCTCCTCCTTGACATTGAAGTGAGACGAGAGTAAGACAACACCTGCCACATTTGGGGAGAATGTTCTAGGCTGTCCGATAGGAATCTCGTTACAATATGCTCCCTCCTCCTTGACATTGAAGTGAGACGAGAGTAAGACAACACCTGCCACATTTGGGGAGAATGTTCTAGGCTGTCCGATAGGATTCTCGTTACAATATGCTCCCTCCTCCTTGACATTGAAGTGAGACGAGAGTAAAACAACACCTGCCACATTTGGAGAGAATGTTCTAGGCTGTCCGATAGGATTCTCGTTACAATATGCTCCCTCCTCCTTGACACTGCAGTGAGACGAGAGTACGACAACACTTGCCACATAAGGGGAGAATGTTCTAGGCTGTCCGATAGGATTCTCGTTACAATATGATCCCTCCTCCATGACATTGAAGTGAGACGAGAATAAGACAACACCTGCCACATTTGGGGAGAATGTTCTAGGCTGTCCGATAGGATTCTCGTTACAATATGCTCCCTCCTCCTTGACATTGAAGTGAGACGAGAGTAAGACAACACCTGCCACATTTGGGGAGAATGTTCTAGGCTGTCCGATAGGATTCTCGTTACAATGTGCTCCCTCCTCCTTGACACTGCAGTGAGACGAGAGTACGACAACACTTGCCACATTTGGGGAGAATGTTCTAGGATGTCCGATAGGATTCTCGTTACAATATGCTCCCTCCTCCTTGACATTGAAGTGAGACGAGAGTAAGACAACACCTGCCACATTTGGGGAGAATGTTCTAGGCTGTCCGATTGGATTCTCCTTACAATATGCTCCCTCCTCCTTGACACTGCAGTGAGACGAGAGTACGACAACACGGGACACTTGCCACACTTGGGAAGAATGTTCTAGGCGGTCCGATAGGATTCTCGTTACAATATGCTCCCTCCTCCTTGACATTGAAGTGAGACGAGAGTAAGACGACACCTGCCACATTTGGGGAGAATGTTCTAGGCTGTCCGATAGGATTCTCGTTACAATATGCTCCCTCTTCTTTGACATTGAAGTGAGACGAGAGAAAGACAACACCTGCCACATTTGGGGAGAATGTTCTAGGCTGTCCGATAGGATTCTCGTTACAATATGCTCCCTCCTCCTTGACATTGAAGTGAGACGAGAGTAAGACAACACCTGCCACATTTGGGGAGAATGTTCTAGGCTGTCCGATAGGATTCTCGTTACAATATGATCCCTCTTCCTTGACATTGAAGTGAGACGAGAGTAAAACAACACCTGCCACATTTGGGGAGAATGTTCTAGGCTGTCCAATAGGATTCTCGTTACAATATGCTCCCTCCTCCTTGACACTGCAGTGAGACGAGAGTACGAAAACACTTGGCACATATGGGGAGAATGTTCTAGGCTGTCCGATAGGATTCTCGTTACAATATGCTCCCTCCTCCTTGACATTGAAGTGAGACGAGAGTAAGACGACACCTGCCACATTTGGGAAGAATGTTCTAGGCTGTCCGATAGAATTCTCGTTACAATATGCACCCTCCTCCTTGACATTGAAGTGAGACGAGAGTAAGACAACACCTGCCACATTTGGGGAGAATGTTCTAGGCTGTCCGATAGGATTCTCATTACAATATGCTCCCTCCTCCTTGACACTGCAGTGAGACGAGAGTACGACAACACGGGACACTTGCCACACTTGGGAAGAATGTTCTAGGCGGTCCGATAGGATTCTCGTTACAATATGCTCCCTCCTCCTTGACATTGAAGTGAGACGAGAGTAAGACTACACCTGCCACATTTGGGGAGAATGTTCTAGGCTGTCCGATAGGATTCTCGTTACAATATGCTCCCTCTTCTTTGACATTGAAGTGAGACGAGAGAAAGACAACACCTGCCACATTTGGGGAGAATGTTCTAGGCTGTCCGATAGGATTCTCGTTACAATGTGCTCCCTCCTCCTTGACACTGCAGTGAGACGAGAGTACGACAACACTTGCCACATTTGGGGAGAATGTTCTAGGATGTCCGATAGGATTCTCGTTACAATATGCTCCCTCCTCCTTGACATTGAAGTGAGACGAGAGTAAGACAACACCTGCCACATTTGGGGAGAATGTTCTAGGCTGTCCGATTGGATTCTCCTTACAATATGCTCCCTCCTCCTTGACACTGCAGTGAGACGAGAGTACGACAACACGGGACACTTGCCACATTTGGGGAGAAAGTTCTAGGCTGTCCGATAGGATTCTCGTTACAATATGCTCCCCCCTCTTTGACATTGAAGTAAGACGAGAATAAGACAACACCTGCCACATTTGGGGAGAATGTTCTAGGCTGTCCGATATGATTCTCGTTACAATATGCTCCCTCCTCCTTGACATTGAAGTGAGACGAGAGTAAGACGACACCTGCCACATTTGGGGAGAATGTTCTAGGCTGTCCGATAGGATTGTCGTTACGATATGCTCCCTCCTCTTTAACATTGAAGTGAGACGAGAGTAAGACAACACCTGCCACATTTGGGGAGAATGTTCTAGGCTGTTCGATAGGATTCTCGTTACAATATGCTCCCTCCTCATTGACATTGAAGTAAGACGAGAGTAAGACAACACCTGCCACATTTGGGGAGAATGTTCTAGGCTGTCCCATAGGATTCTCGTTACAATATGCTCCCTCCTCCTTGACATTGAAGTGAGACGAGAGTAAGACAACACCTGCCACATTTGGGGAGAATGTTCTAGGCTGTCCGATAGGATTCTCGTTACAATATGCTCCCTCCTCCTTGACATTGAAGTGAGACGAGAGTAAGACAACACCTGCCACATTTGGGGAGAATGTTCTAGGCTGTCCGATAGGATTCTCGTTACAATATGCTCCCTCCTCCTTGACATTGAAGTGAGACGAGAGTAAGACAACACCTGCCACATTTGGGGAGAATGTTCTAGGCTGTCCGATAGGAATCTCGTTACAATATGCTCCCTCCTCCTTGACATTGAAGTGAGACGAGAGTAAGACAACACCTGCCACATTTGGGGAGAATGTTCTAGGCTGTCCGATAGGATTCTCGTTACAATATGCTCCCTCCTCCTTGACATTGAAGTGAGACGAGAGTAAAACAACACCTGCCACATTTGGAGAGAATGTTCTAGGCTGTCCGATAGGATTCTCGTTACAATATGCTCCCTCCTCCTTGACACTGCAGTGAGACGAGAGTACGACAACACTTGCCACATAAGGGGAGAATGTTCTAGGCTGTCCGATAGGATTCTCGTTACAATATGATCCCTCCTCCTTGACATTGAAGTGAGACGAGAGTAAGACAACACCTGCCACATTTGGGGAGAATGTTCTAGGCTGTCCGATAGGATTCTCGTTACAATATGCTCCCTCCTCTTTGACATTGAAGTGAGACGAGAGTAAGACAACACCTGCCACATTTGGGGAGAATGTTCTAGGCTGTTCGATAGGATTCTCGTTACAATATGCTCCCTCCTCGTTGAAATTGAAGTGAGACGAGAGTAAGACAACACCTGCCACATTTGGGGAGAATGTTCTAGGCTGTCCGATAGGATTCTCGTTACAATATGCTCCCTCCTCCTTGACATTGAAGTGAGACGAGAGTAAGACAACACCTGCCACATTTGGGGAGAATGTTCTAGGCTGTCCGATAGGATTCTCGTTACAATATGCTCCCTCCTCCTTGACATTGAAGTGAGACGAGAGTAAGACAACACCTGCCACATTTGGGGAGAATGTTCTAGGCTGTCCGATAGGATTCTCGTTACAATATGCTCCCTCCTCCTTGACACTGCAGTGAGACGAGAGTACGACAACATTTGCCACATTTGGGGAGAATGTTCTAGGCTGTCCGATAGGATTCTCGTTACAATGTGCTCCCTCCTCCTTGTCATTGAAGTGAGACGAGAGTAAGACAACACCTGCCACATTTGGGGAGAATGTTCTAGGTTGTCCGATAGAATTCTCGTTACAATATGCACCCTCCTCCTTGACATTGAAGTGAGACGAGAGTAAGACAACACCTGCCACATTTGGGGAGAATGTTCTAGGCTGTCCGATAGGATTCTCGGTACAATATGCGCCCTCCTCCTTGACACTGCAGTGAGACGAGAGTACGACAACACGGGACACTTGCCACATTTGGGAAGAATGTTCTAGGCTGTCCGATAGGATTGTCGTTACAATATGCTCCCTCCTCTTTAACATTGAAGTGAGACGAGAGTAAGACAACACCTGCCACATTTGGGGAGAATGTTCTAGGCTGTTCGATAGGATTCTCGTTACAATATGCTCCCTCCTCATTGACATTGAAGTAAGACGAGAGTAAGACAACACCTGCCACATTTGGGGAGAATGTTCTAGGCTGTCCCATAGGATTCTCGTTACAATATGCTCCCTCCTCCTTGACATTGAAGTGAGACGAGAGTAAGACAACACCTGCCACATTTGGGGAGAATGTTCTAGGCTGTCCGATAGGATTTTCGTTACAATATGCTCCCTCCTCCTTGTCATTGCAATGAGACGAGAGTAAGACAACACTTGCCACATTTGGGGAGAATGTTCTAGGCTGTCCGATAGGATTCTCGTTACAATATGCTCCCTCCTCCATGACATTGAAGTGAGACGAGAATAAGACAACACCTGCCACATTTGGGGAGAATGTTCTAGGCTGTCCGATAGGATTCTCGTTACAATATGCTCCCTCCTCCTTGACATTGAAGTGAGACGAGAGTAAGACAACACCTGCCACATTTGGGGAGAATGTTCAAGGCTGTCCGATAGGATTCTCGTTACAATATGCTCCCTCCTCCTTGACATTGAAGTGAGACGAGAGTAAGACAACACCTGCCATATTTGGGGAGAATGTTCTAGGCTGTCCGATAGGATTCTGGTTACAATATGCTCCCTCCTCCTTGACACTGCAGTGAGACGAGAGTACGACAACACTTGCCACATTTGGGGAGAATGTTCTAGGCTGTCCGATAGGATTCTAGTTACAATGTGCTCCCTCCTCCTTGTCATTGAAGTGAGACGAGAATAAGACAACACCTGCCACATTTGGGGAGAATGTTCTAGGCTGTCCGATAGAATTCTCGTTACAATATGCACCCTCCTCCTTGACATTGCAGTGAGACGAGAGTAAGACAACACCTGCTACATTTGGGGAGAATGTTCTAGGCTGTCCGATAGGATTCTCGTTACAATATGCTCCCTCCTCCTTGACATTGAAGTGAGACGAGAGTAAAACAACACCTGCCACATTTGGGGAGAATGTTCTAGGCTGTCCGATAGGATTCTCATTACAATATGCTCCCTCCTCCTTGATACTGCAGTGAGACGAGAGTACGACAACACGGGACACTTGCCACATTTGGGGAGAATGTAAATTTATCCACACACAATAATAATGTCAACTATAAAAATTCCGCACTGATTAAACACAACACTTCCTACAATACTTCTACAAACACTCGATCTGCACTAAAAAAAATCACTCATGTAATTGACTAACAAGCCGGCTGCAATGGCTTCTTCGTAAGCTAGGTCGCAAATGCCTTCTAGAAATTTTCCATCCTCAACTTAATTGGCTAATGCATATTTCAAGTGTGCACTTAAAACATACTTGGCTGAGACAACACCTGCCACATTTGGGGAGAATGTTCTAGGCTGTCCGATAGGATTCTCGTTACAATATGCTCCCTCCTCCTTGACATTGAAGTGAGACGAGAGTAAGACAACACCTCCCACATTTGGGGAGAATGTTCTAGGCTGTCCGATGGGATTCTCGTTACAATGTGCTCACTCCTCCTTGACATTGAAGTGAGACGAGAGTAAGACAACACCTGCCACATTTGGGGAGAGTGTTCTAGGCTGTCCGATAGGATTCTCGTTACAATATGCTCACTCCTCCTTGACATTGAAGTGAGACGAGAGCAAGACAAAACCTGCCACATTTGAGGAGAATGTTCTAGGCTGTCCGATAGGATTCTCGTTACAATATGCTCCCTCCTCCTTGACATTGCAGTGAGACGAGAGTAAGACAACACCTGCCACATTTGGGGAGAAAGTTCTAGGCTGTCCGATAGGATTCTCGTTACAATATGCTCCCTCCTCCTTGACATTGAAGTGAGACGAGAGTAAGACAACACCTGCCACATTTGGGGAGAATGTTCTAGGCTCCCCGATAGGATTCTCGTTACAATATGCTCCCTCCTCCTTGACACTGCAGTGAGACGAGAGTACGACAACACGGGACACTTGCCACATTTGGGGAGAATGTAAATTTATCCACACACAATAATAATGTCAACTATAAAAATTCCGCACTGATTAAACACAACACTTCCTACAATACTTCTACAAACACTCGATCTGCACTAAAAAAAATCACTCATGTAATTGGCTAACAAGCCGGCTGCAATGTCTTCTTCGTAAGCTAGGTCGCAAATGCCTTCTAGAAATTTTCCATCCTCAACTTAATTGGCTAATGCATATTTCAAGTGTGCACTTGGAACACACTTGGCTGAGACAACACCTGCCACATTTGGGGAGAATGTTCTAGGCTGTTCGATAGGATTCTCGTTACAATATGCTCCCTCCTCCTTGACATTGAAGTGAGACGAGAGTAAGACAACACCTGCCACATTTGGGGAGAATGTTCTAGGCTGTCCGATAGGATTCTCGTTACAATATGCTCCCTCCTCCTTGACATTGAAGTGAGACGAGAGTAAAACAACACCTGCCACATTTGGAGAGAATGTTCTAGGCTGTCCGATAGGATTCTCGTTACAATATGCTCCCTCCTCCTTGACACTGCAGTGAGACGAGAGTACGAAAACACTTGCCACATATGGGGAGAATGTTCTAGGCTGTCCGATAGGATTCTCGTTACAATATGCTCCCTCCTCCTTGACATTGAAGTGAGACGAGAGTAAGACGACACCTGCCACATTTGGGAAGAATGTTCTAGGCTGTCCGATAGAATTCTCGTTACAATATGCACCCTCCTCCTTGACATTGAAGTGAGACGAGAGTAAGACAACACCTGCCACATTTGGGGAGAATGTTCTAGGCTGTCCGAAAGGATTCTCGTTACAATATGCTCCCTCCTCCTTGACACTGCAGTGAGACGAGAGTACGACAACACGGGACACTTGCCACACTTGGGAAGAATGTTCTAGGCTGTCCGATAGGATTCTCGTTACAATATGCTCCCTCCTCCTTGACATTGAAGTGAGACGAGAGTAAGACGACACCTGCCACATTTGGGGAGAATGATCTAGGCTGTCCGATAGGATTCTCGTTACAATATGCTCCCTCTTCTTTGACATTGAAGTGAGACGAGAGAAAGACAACACCTGCCACATTTGGGGAGAATGTTCTAGGCTGTCCGATAGGATTCTCGTTACAATGTGCTCCCTCCTCCTTGACACTGCAGTGAAACGAGAGTACGACAACACTTGCCACATTTGGGGAGAATGTTCTAGGATGTCCGATAGGATTCTCGTTACAATATGCTCCCTCCTCCTTGACATTGAAGTGAGACGAGAGTAAGACAACACCTGCCACATTTGGGGAGAATGTTCTAGGCTGTCCGATAGGATTCTCGTTACAATATGCGCCCTCCTCCTTGACACTGCAGTGAGACGAGAGTACGACAACACGGGACACTTGCCACATTTGGGAAGAATGTTTTAGGCTGTCCGATAGGATTCTCGTTACAATATGCTCCCTCCTCCTTGACATTGAAGTGAGACGAGAGTAAGACGACACCTGCCACATTTGGGGAGAATGTTCTAGGCTGTCCGATAGGATTCTCGTTACAATATGCTCCCTCCTCCATGACATTGAAGTGAGACGAGAGTAAGACAACACCTGCCACATTTGGGGAGAATGTTCTAGGCTGTCCGATACGATTCTCGTTACAATATGCTCCCTCTTCCTTGACATTGAAGTGAGACGAGAGTAAGACAACACCTGCCACATTTGGGGAGAATGTTCTAGGCTGTCCGATAGGATTCTCGTTACAATATGATCCCTCTTCCTTGACATTGAAGTGAGACGAGAGTAAAACAACACCTGCCACATTTGGGGAGAATGTTCTGGGCTGTCCAATAGGATTCTCGTTACAATATGCTCCCTCCTCCTTGACACTGCAGTGAGACGAGAGTACGAAAACACTTGGCACATATGGGGAGAATGTTCTAGGCTGTCCGATAGGATTCTCGTTACAATATGCTCCCTCCTCCTTGACATTGAAGTGAGACGAGAGTGAGACGACACCTGCCACATTTGGGAAGAATGTTCTAGGCTGTCCGATAGAATTCTCGTTACAATATGCACCCTCCTCCTTGACATTGAAGTGAGACGAGAGTAAGACAACACCTGCCACATTTGGGGAGAATGTTCTAGGCTGTCCGATAGGATTCTCATTACAATATGCTCCCTCCTCCTTGACACTGCAGTGAGACGAGAGTACGACAACACGGGACACTTGCCACACTTGGGAAGAATGTTCTAGGCGGTCCGATAGGATTCTCGTTACAATATGCTCCCTCCTCCTTGACATTGAAGTGAGACGAGAGTAAGACGACACCTGCCACATTTGGGGAGAATGTTCTAGGCTGTCCGATAGGATTCTCGTTACAATATGCTCCCTCTTCTTTGACATTGAAGTGAGACGAGAGAAAGACAACACCTGCCACATTTGGGGAGAATGTTCTAGGCTGTCCGATAGGATTCTCGTTACAATGTGCTCCCTCCTCCTTGACACTGCAGTGAGACGAGAGTACGACAACACTTGCCACATTTGGGGAGAATGTTCTAGGATGTCCGATAGGATTCTCGTTACAATATGCTCCCTCCTCCTTGACATTGAAGTGAGACGAGAGTAAGACAACACCTGCCACATTTGGGGAGAATGTTCTAGGCTGTCCGATTGGATTCTCCTTACAATATGCTCCCTCCTCCTTGACACTGCAGTGAGACGAGAGTACGACAACACGGGACACTTGCCACATTTGGGGAGAATGTTCTAGGCTGTCCGATAGGATTCTCGTTACAATATGCTCCCTCCTCTTTGACATTGAAGTAAGACGAGAATAAGACAACACCTGCCACATTTGGGGAGAATGTTCTAGGCTGTCCGATATGATTCTCGTTACAATATGCTCCCTCCTCCTTGACATTGAAGTGAGACGAGAGTAAGACGACACCTGCCACATTTGGGGAGAATGTTCTAGGCTGTCCGATAGGATTGTCGTTACGATATGCTCCCTCCTCTTTAACATTGAAGTGAGACGAGAGTAAGACAACACCTGCCACATTTGGGGAGAATGTTCTAGGCTGTTCGATAGGATTCTCGTTACAATATGCTCCCTCCTCATTGACATTGAAGTAAGACGAGAGTAAGACAACACCTGCCACATTTGGGGAGAATGTTCTAGGCTGTCCCATAGGATTCTCGTTACAATATGCTCCCTCCTCCTTGACATTGAAGTGAGACGAGAGTAAGACAACACCTGCCACATTTGGGGAGAATGTTCTAGGCTGTCCGATAGGAATCTCGTTACAATATGCTCCCTCCTCCTTGACATTGAAGTGAGACGAGAGTAAGACAACACCTGCCACATTTGGGGAGAATGTTCTAGGCTGTCCGATAGGATTCTCGTTACAATATGCTCCCTCCTCCTTGACATTGAAGTGAGACGAGAAAAAAACAACACCTGCCACATTTGGAGAGAATGTTCTAGGCTGTCCGATAGGATTCTCGTTACAATATGCTCCCTCCTCCTTGACACTGCAGTGAGACGAGAGTACGACAACACTTGCCACATAAGGGGAGAATGTTCTAGGCTGTCCGATAGGATTCTCGTTACAATATGCTCCCTCCTCCTTGACATTGAAGTGAGACGAGAGTAAGACAACACCTGCCACATTTGGGGAAAATGTTCTAGGCTGTCCGATAGGATTCTCGTTACAATATGCTCCCTCCTCTTTGACATTGAAGTGAGACGAGAGTAAGACAACACCTGCCACATTTGGGGAGAATGTTCTAGGCTGTTCGATAGGATTCTCGTTACAATATGCTCCCTCCTCGTTGAAATTGAAGTGAGACGAGAGTAAGACAACATCTGCCACATTTGGGGAGAATGTTCTAGGCTGTCCGATAGGATTCTCGTTACAATATGCTCCCTCCTCCTTGACATTGAAGTGAGACGAGAGTAAGACAACACCTGCCACATTTGGGGAGAATGTTCTAGGCTGTCCGATAGGATTCTCGTTACAATATGCTCCCTCCTCCTTGACATTGAAGTGAGACGAGAGTAAGACAACACCTGCCACATTTGGGGAGAATGTTCTAGGCTGTCCGATAGGATTCTCGTTACAATATGCTCCCTCCTCCTTGACACTGCAGTGAGACGAGAGTACGACAACATTTGCCACATTTGGGGAGAATGTTCTAGGCTGTCCGATAGGATTCTCGTTACAATGTGCTCCCTCCTCCTTGTCATTGAAGTGAGACGAGAGTAAGACAACACCTGCCACATTTGGGGAGAATGTTCTAGGTTGTCCGATAGAATTCTCGTTACAATATGCACCCTCCTCCTTGACATTGAAGTGAGACGAGAGTAAGACAACACCTGCCACATTTGGGGAGAATGTTCTAGGCTGTCCGATAGGATTCTCGGTACAATATGCGCCCTCCTCCTTGACACTGCAGTGAGACGAGAGTACGACAACACGGGACACTTGCCACATTTGGGAGGAATGTTCTAGGCTGTCCGATAGGATTCTCGTTACAATATGCTCCCTCCTCCTTGACATTGAAGTGAGACGAGAGTAAGACGACACCTGCCACATTTGGGGAGAATGTTCTAGGCTGTCCGATAGGATTCTCGTTACAATATGCTCCCTCCTCCATGACATTGAAGTGAGACGAGAGTAAGACAACACCTGCCACATTTGGGGAGAATGTTCTAGGCTGTCCGATAGGATTCTCGTTACAATATGCTCCCTCCTCCTTGACATTGAAGTGAGACGAGAGTAAGACAACACCTGCCACATTTGGGGAGAATGTTCTAGGCTGTCCGATAGGATTCTCGTTACAATATGATCCCTCCTCCTTGACATTGAAGTGAGACGAGAGTAAAACAACACCTGCCACATTTGGGGAGAATGTTCTAGGCTGTCCAATAGGATTCTCGTTACAATATGCTCCCTCCTCCTTGACACTGCAGTGAGACGAGAGTACGTAAACACTTGCCACATATGGGGAGAATGTTCTAGGCTGTCCGATAGGATTCTCGTTACAATATGCTCCCTCCTCCTTGACATTGAAGTGAGACGAGAGTAAGACGACACCTGCCACATTTGCGAAGAATGTTCTAGGCTGTCCGATAGAATTCTCGTTACAATATGCACCCTCCTCCTTGACATTGAAGTGAGACGAGAAAAAGACAACACCTGCCACATTTGGGGAGAATGTTCTAGGCTGTCCGATAGGATTCTCGTTACAATATGCTCCCTCCTCCTTGACACTGCAGTGAGACGAGAGTACGACAACACGGGACACTTGCCACATTTGGGAAGAATGTTCTAGGCTGTCCGATAGGATTCTCGTTACAATATGCTCCCTCCTCCTTGACATTGAAGTGAGACGACAGTACGACGACACCTGCCACATTTGGGGAGAATGTTCTAGGCTGTCCGATAGGATTCTCGTTACAATATGCTCCCTCTTCTTTGACATTGAAGTGAGACGAGAGAAAGACAACACCTGCCACATTTGGGGAGAATGTTCTAGGCTGTCCGATAGGATTCTCGTTACAATGTGCTCCCTCCTCCTTGACACTGCAGTGAGACGAGAGTACGACAACACTTGCCACATTTGGGGAGAATGTTCTAGGATGTCCGATAGGATTCTCGTTACAATATGCTCCCTCCTCCTTGACATTGAAGTGAGACGAGAGTAAGACAACACCGGCCACATTTGGGGAGAATGTTCTAGGCTGTCCGATTGGATTCTCCTTACAATATGTTCCCTCCTCCTTGACACTGCAGTGAGACGAGAGTACGACAACACGGGACACTTGCCACATTTGGGGAGAATGTTCTAGGCTGTCCGATAGGATTCTCGTTACAATATGCTCCCTCCTCTTTGACATTGAAGTAAGACGAGAATAAGACAACACCTGCCACATTTGGGGAGAATGTTCTAGGCTGTCCGATATGATTCTCGTTACAATATGCTCCCTCCTCCTTGACATTGAAGTGAGACGAGAGTAAGACGACACCTGCCACATTTGGGGAGAATGTTCTAGGCTGTCCGATAGGATTGTCGTTACAATATGCTCCCTCCTCTTTAACATTGAAGTGAGACGAGAGTAAGACAACACCTGCCACATTTGGGGAGAATGTTCTAGGCTGTTCGATAGGATTCTCGTTACAATATGCTCCCTCCTCATTGACATTGAAGTAAGACGAGAGTAAGACAACACCTGCCACATTTGGGGAGAATGTTCTAGGCTGTCCCATAGGATTCTCGTTACAATATGCTCCCTCCTCCTTGACATTGAAGTGAGACGAGAGTAAGACAACACCTGCCACATTTGGGGAGAATGTTCTAGGCTGTCCGATAGGATTTTCGTTACAATATGCTCCCTCCTCCTTGTCATTGCAATGAGACGAGAGTAAGACAACACTTGCCACATTTGGGGAGAATGTTCTAGGCTGTCCGATAGGATTCTCGTTACAATATGCTCCCTCCTCCATGACATTGAAGTGAGAAGAGAATAAGACAACACCTGCCACATTTGGGGAGAATGTTCTAGGCTGTCCGATAGGATTCTCGTTACAATACGCTCCCTCCTCCTTGACATTGAAGTGAGACGAGAGTAAGACAACACCTGCCACATTTGGGGAGAATGTTCTAGGCTGTCCGATAGGATTCTCGTTACAATATGCTCCCTCCTCCTTGACATTGAAGTGAGACGAGAGTAAGACAACACCTGCCATATTTGGGGAGAATGTTCTAGGCTGTCCGATAGGATTCTGGTTACAATATGCTCCCTCCTCCTTGACACTGCAGTGAGACGAGAGTACGACAACACTTGCCACATTTGGGGAGAATGTTCTAGGCTGTCCGATAGGATTCTAGTTACAATGTGCTCCCTCCTCCTTGTCATTGAAGTGAGACGAGAATAAGACAACACCTGCCACATTTGGGGAGAATGTTCTAGGCTGTCCGATAGAATTCTCGTTACAATATGCACCCTCCTCCTTGACATTGCAGTGAGACGAGAGTAAGACAACACCTGCTACATTTGGGGAGAATGTTCTAGGCTGTCCGATAGGATTCTCGTTACAATATGCTCCCTCCTCCTTGACATTGAAGTGAGACGAGAGTAAGACAACACCTGCCACATTTGGGGAGAATGTTCTAGGCTGTCCGATAGGATTCTCGTTACAATATGATCCCTCCTCCTTGACATTGAAGTGAGACGAGAGTAAAACAACACCTGCCACATTTGGGGAGAATGTTCTAGGCTGTCCAATAGGATTCTCGTTACAATATGCTCCCTCCTCCTTGACACTGCAGTGAGACGAGAGTACGAAAACACTTGGCACATATGGGGAGAATGTTCTAGGCTGTCCGATAGGATTCTCGTTACAATATGCTCCCTCCTCCTTGACATTGAAGTGAGACGAGAGTAAGACGACACCTGCCACATTTGGGAAGAATGTTCTAGGCTGTCCGATAGAATTCTCGTTACAATATGCACCCTCCTCCTTGAAATTGAAGTGAGACGAGAGTAAGACAACACCTGCCACATTTGGGGAGAATGTTCTAGGCTGTCCGATAGGATTCTCGTTACAATATGCTCCCTCCTCCTTGACACTGCAGTGAGACGAGAGTACGACAACACGGGACACTTGCCACACTTGGGAAGAATGTTCTAGGCTGTCCGATAGGATTCTCGTTACAATATGCTCCCTCCTCCTTGACATTGAAGTGAGACGAGAGTAAGACGACACCTGCCACATTTGGGGAGAATGTTCTAGGCTGTCCGATAGGATTCTCGTTACATTATGCTCCCTCTTCTTTGACATTGAAGTGAGACGAGAGAAAGACAACACCTGCCACATTTGGGGAGAATGTTCTAGGCTGTCCGATAGGATTCTCGTTACAATGTGCTCCCTCCTCCTTGACACTTCAGTGAGACGAGAGTACGACAACACTTGCCACATTTGGGGAGAATGTTCTAGGATGTCCGATAGGATTCTCGTTACAATATGCTCCCTCCTCCTTGACATTGAAGTGAGACGAGAGTAAGACAACACCTGCCACATTTGGGGAGAATGTTCTAGGCTGTCCGATAGGATTCTCGTTACAATATGCGCCCTCCTCCTTGACACTGCAGTGAGACGAGAGTACGACAACACGGGACACTTGCCACATTTGGGAAGAATGTTTTAGGCTGT
>JAWRYS010000851.1:0-25092 GCA_034769895.1 Magicicada septendecula
CTTTGTGAAACGTTTGTTTGGATTGTATAAGTTACCTGTTTACAGTGCAACGTTTTCATTTTGCCTCTCTTTCTCTCGTAACGGTCGCATTCCATAATTCTCTCATCATGAATGCATTGCGTGTGTTCAGTCTGCTTGAGGCCCATATAAACAGCTGTCGACGGTTTTTTCATACGTCGTTTATGATAACCTCTGTAGTTTTCATACTTACAGTTATAATTATCGTTACCATAATTATCGTGCGTATATCTAACATCATATTTACCACAATTTTGCGTAGTGTTTCGTCTAGATAACTTACTACGTTTCTTTTTAGGCCTACAGTGATATTTATCTCCGTAAGTGTGGTGTTTTATGTGTTTCAAATGTGTCATCTTGTGTGATTTACTATTGTGTGTGTGCCTCACACTTGGAATATCGCTATTAATAAGGTATGTTTTATTAACCTTTATTTGCTTCTCCTCCTTAATGTTAATTACTTTTTTATAATTATCATTAGTAATTACACATGTATTTTTAACTACTATGGTTTGTTCACCTTCTACAGACGCTATGTGCGTATTTGTGTCTCTAATTTTCTCTTTTGCTATCCTTTCTTCTCTTAATTCTTCGGTCAGTTTTGTAAAAAATTCTGTTAACTCTTCTATTTGAGTTCTAATATTATTTTCTTTTACTTTTTCTGTTTGTTTGTTCTCTACTTCACCAAATACGGCTTGCATCATGGCTTCAAGTGCTTCTCCCATCCTCGAACTTCCCGATATTGCCATGGTGAATTATTATTAAAATATTTATTTAATAGTTATTATTTAACAAATATTATTGATAACCGTTACCTACTTATTTATTTATTTCTGTATTTTTATTAATAGTTATTATTAATACTCATTACAGTTACACCTGTTACATAGACAACAATATTATTTGTGGTGGGCGCCAGCTGTGTGATTGCACAACAATTAACATTACATTCAGTTACTGTTTACTACAAATAATAATTACATATTATACATTTTTCATTTAACACTCTTTATATATTTTAGAGCAACCATTTAGCTACATAAAAATATTTCAATAGTCAAATGATGGGTATCGGGTCATACATTCATGATCTACAATTTATGTCACAAATTTTTGTACTTAAATTTAGGCATGTTGGGCCCCACGTGCAGGGCGACATTTTATGCAACATTACAACATTGCAAAAGTTGCATAATATTATATTGTATGTATACAAATTTTTGTACGTAAATTTAGGCATCTCGTGCCTCACGTCCAGGGCGACAAATTTATATAACGTGACAATTTGGCAAATTTAATTTAATTTAAATTTGTGGAGTCCCTCGATCTTGGAGCACCAAATTTAAACAACGTTACATATACATAAATAGGTGTGAACGGTCTCACGTTCAAGATTGACAAATTCTTTAAACATATAACATTTAAGTAGGGGGTCAGGTGTATCTGCAATAAGAACTCTACGGAACTTGAAACAGTAATTAAAATTTATTTGATACTATAAAAAAAATATGTGCACATGGCACTGACTTCGATTTAAATAACATTAGTTATTATTTGTTAATGCCGTAAGGCTTAAGATATATACATCCTTACTAACTAAACATTCTATGCTACTAAATAGTATATAAAAGAAAAATCTCATTTTTAGACTACTCAGTCTATTAATATGTTTCAAAATCAATTTTTAAATCTTTTTTCTATATATGGTACGTACTCAAAAGATTAATAGTTATTACTTCTCTGTACTGTTTTCTCAAATACTAATTGTTTTTATTTATATTCTTTGTAATTATTTTATATCATATTAATTTGTGCTCTTGTTACGTTACTCGTATTTCTAAAACTTCTATGATTTTTAACTCTACTATACAAGAAATATTACTCTTATTTTTAAATAATATATTAATGTCTTTAACTGTCTTTGTATACTGTGTATGATTAAGATATGAATAAGTTGTCTATCACCTTATTGTCGTCAATCATACTCGATCATTTTTTGTTCCATCGGTGTTCATCTTCGTCTCGCCTCCAGCGTCGGCTGTCTCTCTTCTCCTCTTGTCCAGCGTCGGCTGTCTCTCTTCTCCTATTGTCCAGCGTCGGCTGTCTCTCACTCTCCCGTCCTCTCCTCTTGTCCAGCGTCGTATCGCTATGGAACTTCTTCTCTTGTCCAGCGTCGTATCGCTATAGAACTTCTTCTCTTGTCCAGCGTCGTATCGCTATGGACTTCTTCAGTAGTGCTGTTATTAATTACAATGTTTGTCTTATAGCTTGGTTACGTATTTGTACATAACTGGCAATTTAAACTGTTTATAAAAATATTAATAAATATGCAGTGCAGACGGGCATAAGCTCCCGCTGCATCGTGGATGATTCAAGAAAGAGAACCACTGAAGCTTGCGTGTCCTATTTATACCCATGTCTTGGTCGACACCCTTCAGTGATACAAAATCGACATGTTAGAAACTGTCTTTGGCGTCAGTTCCCCCACTCTTTGTCAAATTCACTATTTTTTATATTTCTGCGAATTGCAGAGTCCTGTAAGTATTTTTTTATACTTATCTTATAACTAATTTTACAACACATGTTCATTGTAATTTTGGACATTGCAAGTTAACCCTTTTGATTTGTACACAGTTATTTCACTATTGCACTTGACACGGCGTGTCACCTTCGCGTGGTTTTCGCACACAGTATTTATTAAATTTATTTACATTTTATGGTGCTTTTGGATTTTAATTCTTAATTCTAGTTTATGAATAATTACGGAAAAACAGTCATTGTGCAATTATTCATACTGGGGTGGCAAACTTGCCTGCAGAGACCTGCGTTCACACACACTAGCAAAATACTGGTGTACACACTTTCAGTTACATTTGTGTGTGTGTGCACGTTGATTCAGGTCGAAACACCTGTTCATATTTTTGTCTGAGTCAAGCTTGCAATCCATAACATGCTTATTTCTAATATATTATTAATTATTTACAGTTTATTAAGTAAATTTGAATTTTTATATTTCATGCTCAGTACATCACTTATTTGTACTCTCGCATTATTCCTCTGCTAGGTAACAAAAAAAATTTTAATAAATTTATTTATTATAAATTTTTTTTTTAATCTATATATTTATTATTATTATTTTAAAAAAAATATAACAAATAATAAAGAATAATATTCGTCATTTCACCCTTAATAGGAGTGTATACAAATGTCTTACCTCCCCTCTTTCGTACGCTCACTGCTCGCGACCTTGAATTAGGGTGGCTTTACAAACAGCTGATTTGACTGGTTTCAATGACCTCTGATTTATGTGTAGAACTTCTTAAATGACGTTGCGTGGAATTTACCAATTTCTTTCTTCTGTATCTCATCATATACAATGAAAGTGTTCTGTCCCACTCGCTGTCTTAACGTATACGGTCCATTATAAAGTCTGAAGAATTTCTTCGCCGTATTATCACTCCTTTTTCCCACTGGATTTGCTTTGAGTAGTATACTTTCTCCCACGTTGAATTGTTGTAACTTGTGAGTTAGATTAAATCTCTCTATTCTCTTGTTACCTCTCTCTCTTATTCGTTGCTTTGCGTATTCAATTTTCACACTTATTGGTACAGGTACATTTTGGTTATTAGGTTTGTTTAGATATTTAGTCCAAAATCTGTTTGGCTTCTTATCTTCTTCTAATTCCATTGGAGTGTATCCTGTTGCTTCACTATAATTTTCGTTAATGGCTTTTTCAATAAATGGTAAATATTCTGCCCATTTATTGTGTTGATTATGGCAATATATTCGTAAATATTTACCTAATTCTTTGTTAACTCTCTCAGCAAGGTTTCCTTGAGGATGTCTTATGGATGTGAGTACTGGTTGTATTCCATTTTCCCTTAACGTCCTCTCCCATTTTTCACTTTGGAATTGCACACCTTGATCACTGAGTATCTTCTTCATTTTTCCATATAACGGAATATATTTTTGCAGTAGTATCTTTAGAACAACTTTGGTTGTGGGTCGCATAATTGGGTACAGTCGGACTGCCTTGGAAAACACATCGATACATACCAATATGTGCTTCACACCTCGACTTGATCGTGGTAATGGTCCCAGAAAATCCACTGCAATTAGCTCTCCTTTGTTTTCCTTCTGTATACTCTGCATTCCTACATATGTGTGTAAATTCGGTCCTTAATTTTACATTAACTTGCTCACACATTCTTACCTTCGCTTCTAAACTTCCTTAGCTCTTTTCTTAACATGACATTAGTTTATCTAATACATTACTTATACACTACATTAACATTCATTACCTTTTATTACCTTTCTTTAACATTACCTTTCTGATCGCTACAACTTTCTTGAAATACACTTCCGTAACAGAATACTTTTTTAGCTCGTAGTGTGTCCCATGGTCGGTTACAGAGGAACTGTTTGGAAAACAACGATATTTTTCTCGAAGTCCTTAATCCTAAGTAGTCTCTGCCCTTATGACTTTTCACTCTCGCTTTCTTCTGTGTCCTTGTATCTTTGATAAGTGTTCGCTTGATCAGCCGTTCTAATAATTATGGCAATTATTGCTCATCTTAATCATTTCCTCATATTTATAACATATCAATACTAACATTCTTTACCATTTCTTCTTAAATATTTCTCTACAATAGCATTCCTTACCTTCAATAATACATTTCTTAATTAACCCTTTCAAATAATATTCCTTATAACATTTCTTAATTATACTCTCTTATATTATTACACATATTATTTCTCATTTAAAAATAATTATTCATTCCATTCGGGTATTGAGTTCAGTGTGTAGTTAGAACTTACACCCCTCTTTATAACAATTGCATTGTCCATAGTCTACCGGACGTATATTGTTCCTTTGTAGCGTAGTCGCCGCGTTTACTATTATTCTCACCCTCGTATAAACAACGTCTGCGTTCCATTGTATTAATCCCTTGTTTGTGTGCGTACTCACCTTGTGAACGTTTGTTTGGATTGTATAAGTTACCTGTTTACAGTGCAACGTTTTCATTTTGCCTCTCTTTCTCTCGTAACGGTCGCATTCCATAATTCTCTCATCATGAATGCATTGCGTGTGTTCAGTCTGCTTGAGGCCCATATAAACAGCTGTCGACGGTTTTTTCATACGTCGTTTATGATAACCTCTGTAGTTTTCATACTTACAGTTATAATTATCGTTACCATAATTATCGTGCGTATATCTAACATCATATTTACCACAATTTTGCGTAGTGTTTCGTCTAGATAACTTACTACGTTTCTTTTTAGGCCTACAGTGATATTTATCTCCGTAAGTGTGGTGTTTTATGTGTTTCAAATGTGTCATCTTGTGTGATTTACTATTGTGTGTGTGCCTCACACTTGGAATATCGCTATTAATAAGGTATGTTTTATTAACCTTTATTTGCTTCTCCTCCTTAATGTTAATTACTTTTTTATAATTATCATTAGTAATTACACATGTATTTTTAACTACTATGGTTTGTTCACCTTCTACAGACGCTATGTGCGTATTTGTGTCTCTAATTTTCTCTTTTGCTATCCTTTCTTCTCTTAATTCTTCGGTCAGTTTTGTAAAAAATTCTGTTAACTCTTCTATTTGAGTTCTAATATTATTTTCTTTTACTTTTTCTGTTTGTTTGTTCTCTACTTCACCAAATACGGCTTGCATCATGGCTTCAAGTGCTTCTCCCATCCTCGAACTTCCCGATATTGCCATGGTGAATTATTATTAAAATATTTATTTAATAGTTATTATTTAACAAATATTATTGATAACCGTTACCTACTTATTTATTTATTTCTGTATTTTTATTAATAGTTATTATTAATACTCATTACAGTTACACCTGTTACATAGACAACAATATTATTTGTGGTGGGCGCCAGCTGTGTGATTGCACAACAATTAACATTACATTCAGTTACTGTTTACTACAAATAATAATTACATATTATACATTTTTCATTTAACACTCTTTATATATTTTAGAGCAACCATTTAGCTACATAAAAATATTTCAATAGTCAAATGATGGGTATCGGGTCATACATTCATGATCTACAATTTATGTCACAAATTTTTGTACTTAAATTTAGGCATGTTGGGCCCCACGTGCAGGGCGACATTTTATGCAACATTACAACATTGCAAAAGTTGCATAATATTATATTGTATGTATACAAATTTTTGTACGTAAATTTAGGCATCTCGTGCCTCACGTCCAGGGCGACAAATTTATATAACGTGACAATTTGGCAAATTTAATTTAATTTAAATTTGTGGAGTCCCTCGATCTTGGAGCACCAAATTTAAACAACGTTACATATACATAAATAGGTGTGAACGGTCTCACGTTCAAGATTGACAAATTCTTTAAACATATAACATTTAAGTAGGGGGTCAGGTGTATCTGCAATAAGAACTCTACGGAACTTGAAACAGTAATTAAAATTTATTTGATACTATAAAAAAAATATGTGCACATGGCACTGACTTCGATTTAAATAACATTAGTTATTATTTGTTATAATGCCGTAAGGCTTAAGATATATACATCCTTACTAACTAAACATTCTATGCTACTAAATAGTATATAAAAGAAAAATCTCATTTTTAGACTACTCAGTCTATTAATATGTTTCAAAATCAATTTTTAAATCTTTTTTCTATATATGGTACGTACTCAAAAGATTAATAGTTATTACTTCTCTGTACTGTTTTCTCAAATACTAATTGTTTTTATTTATATTCTTTGTAATTATTTTATATCATATTAATTTGTGCTCTTGTTACGTTACTCGTATTTCTAAAACTTCTATGATTTTTAACTCTACTATACAAGAAATATTACTCTTATTTTTAAATAATATATTAATGTCTTTAACTGTCTTTGTATACTGTGTATGATTAAGATATGAATAAGTTGTCTATCACCTTATTGTCGTCAATCATACTCGATCATTTTTTGTTCCATCGGTGTTCATCTTCGTCTCGCCTCCAGCGTCGGCTGTCTCTCTTCTCCTCTTGTCCAGCGTCGGCTGTCTCTCTTCTCCTATTGTCCAGCGTCGGCTGTCTCTCACTCTCCCGTCCTCTCCTCTTGTCCAGCGTCGTATCGCTATGGAACTTCTTCTCTTGTCCAGCGTCGTATCGCTATAGAACTTCTTCTCTTGTCCAGCGTCGTATCGCTATGGACTTCTTCAGTAGTGCTGTTATTAATTACAATGTTTGTCTTATAGCTTGGTTACGTATTTGTACATAACTGGCAATTTAAACTGTTTATAAAAATATTAATAAATATGCAGTGCAGACGGGCATAAGCTCCCGCTGCATCGTGGATGATTCAAGAAAGAGAACCACTGAAGCTTGCGTGTCCTATTTATACCCATGTCTTGGTCGACACCCTTCAGTGATACAAAATCGACATGTTAGAAACTGTCTTTGGCGTCAGTTCCCCCACTCTTTGTCAAATTCACTATTTTTTATATTTCTGCGAATTGCAGAGTCCTGTAAGTATTTTTTTATACTTATCTTATAACTAATTTTACAACACATGTTCATTGTAATTTTGGACATTGCAAGTTAACCCTTTTGATTTGTACACAGTTATTTCACTATTGCACTTGACACGGCGTGTCACCTTCGCGTGGTTTTCGCACACAGTATTTATTAAATTTATTTACATTTTATGGTGCTTTTGGATTTTAATTCTTAATTCTAGTTTATGAATAATTACGGAAAAACAGTCATTGTGCAATTATTCATACTGGGGTGGCAAACTTGCCTGCAGAGACCTGCGTTCACACACACTAGCAAAATACTGGTGTACACACTTTCAGTTACATTTGTGTGTGTGTGCACGTTGATTCAGGTCGAAACACCTGTTCATATTTTTGTCTGAGTCAAGCTTGCAATCCATAACATGCTTATTTCTAATATATTATTAATTATTTACAGTTTATTAAGTAAATTTGAATTTTTATATTTCATGCTCAGTACATCACTTATTTGTACTCTCGCATTATTCCTCTGCTAGGTAACAAAAAAAATTTTAATAAATTTATTTATTATAAATTTTTTTTTTAATCTATATATTTATTATTATTATTTTAAAAAAAATATAACAAATAATAAAGAATAATATTCGTCATTTCACCCTTAATAGGAGTGTATACAAATGTCTTACCTCCCCTCTTTCGTACGCTCACTGCTCGCGACCTTGAATTAGGGTGGCTTTACAAACAGCTGATTTGACTGGTTTCAATGACCTCTGATTTATGTGTAGAACTTCTTAAATGATGTTGCGTGGAATTTACCAATTTCTTTCTTCTGTATCTCATCATATACAATGAAAGTGTTCTGTCCCACTCGCTGTCTTAACGTATACGGTCCATTATAAAGTCTGAAGAATTTCTTCGCCGTATTATCACTCCTTTTTCCCACTGGATTTGCTTTGAGTAGTATACTTTCTCCCACGTTGAATTGTTGTAACTTGTGAGTTAGATTAAATCTCTCTATTCTCTTGTTACCTCTCTCTCTTATTCGTTGCTTTGCGTATTCAATTTTCACACTTATTGGTACAGGTACATTTTGGTTATTAGGTTTGTTTAGATATTTAGTCCAAAATCTGTTTGGCTTCTTATCTTCTTCTAATTCCATTGGAGTGTATCCTGTTGCTTCACTATAATTTTCGTTAATGGCTTTTTCAATAAATGGTAAATATTCTGCCCATTTATTGTGTTGATTATGGCAATATATTCGTAAATATTTACCTAATTCTTTGTTAACTCTCTCAGCAAGGTTTCCTTGAGGATGTCTTATGGATGTGAGTACTGGTTGTATTCCATTTTCCCTTAACGTCCTCTCCCATTTTTCACTTTGGAATTGCACACCTTGATCACTGAGTATCTTCTTCATTTTTCCATATAACGGAATATATTTTTGCAGTAGTATCTTTAGAACAACTTTGGTTGTGGGTCGCATAATTGGGTACAGTCGGACTGCCTTGGAAAACACATCGATACATACCAATATGTGCTTCACACCTCGACTTGATCGTGGTAATGGTCCCAGAAAATCCACTGCAATTAGCTCTCCTTTGTTTTCCTTCTGTATACTCTGCATTCCTACATATGTGTGTAAATTCGGTCCTTAATTTTACATTAACTTGCTCACACATTCTTACCTTCGCTTCTAAACTTCCTTAGCTCTTTTCTTAACATGACATTAGTTTATCTAATACATTACTTATACACTACATTAACATTCATTACCTTTTATTACCTTTCTTTAACATTACCTTTCTGATCGCTACAACTTTCTTGAAATACACTTCCGTAACAGAATACTTTTTTAGCTCGTAGTGTGTCCCATGGTCGGTTACAGAGGAACTGTTTGGAAAACAACGATATTTTTCTCGAAGTCCTTAATCCTAAGTAGTCTCTGCCCTTATGACTTTTCACTCTCGCTTTCTTCTGTGTCCTTGTATCTTTGATAAGTGTTCGCTTGATCAGCCGTTCTAATAATTATGGCAATTATTGCTCATCTTAATCATTTCCTCATATTTATAACATATCAATACTAACATTCTTTACCATTTCTTCTTAAATATTTCTCTACAATAGCATTCCTTACCTTCAATAATACATTTCTTAATTAACCCTTTCAAATAATATTCCTTATAACATTTCTTAATTATACTCTCTTATATTATTACACATATTATTTCTCATTTAAAAATAATTATTCATTCCATTCGGGTATTGAGTTCAGTGTGTAGTTAGAACTTACACCCCTCTTTATAACAATTGCATTGTCCATAGTCTACCGGACGTATATTGTTCCTTTGTAGCGTAGTCGCCGCGTTTACTATTATTCTCACCCTCGTATAAACAACGTCTGCGTTCCATTGTATTAATCCCTTGTTTGTGTGCGTACTCACCTTGTGAACGTTTGTTTGGATTGTATAAGTTACCTGTTTACAGTGCAACGTTTTCATTTTGCCTCTCTTTCTCTCGTAACGGTCGCATTCCATAATTCTCTCATCATGAATGCATTGCGTGTGTTCAGTCTGCTTGAGGCCCATATAAACAGCTGTCGACGGTTTTTTCATACGTCGTTTATGATAACCTCTGTAGTTTTCATACTTACAGTTATAATTATCGTTACCATAATTATCGTGCGTATATCTAACATCATATTTACCACAATTTTGCGTAGTGTTTCGTCTAGATAACTTACTACGTTTCTTTTTAGGCCTACAGTGATATTTATCTCCGTAAGTGTGGTGTTTTATGTGTTTCAAATGTGTCATCTTGTGTGATTTACTATTGTGTGTGTGCCTCACACTTGGAATATCGCTATTAATAAGGTATGTTTTATTAACCTTTATTTGCTTCTCCTCCTTAATGTTAATTACTTTTTTATAATTATCATTAGTAATTACACATGTATTTTTAACTACTATGGTTTGTTCACCTTCTACAGACGCTATGTGCGTATTTGTGTCTCTAATTTTCTCTTTTGCTATCCTTTCTTCTCTTAATTCTTCGGTCAGTTTTGTAAAAAATTCTGTTAACTCTTCTATTTGAGTTCTAATATTATTTTCTTTTACTTTTTCTGTTTGTTTGTTCTCTACTTCACCAAATACGGCTTGCATCATGGCTTCAAGTGCTTCTCCCATCCTCGAACTTCCCGATATTGCCATGGTGAATTATTATTAAAATATTTATTTAATAGTTATTATTTAACAAATATTATTGATAACCGTTACCTACTTATTTATTTATTTCTGTATTTTTATTAATAGTTATTATTAATACTCATTACAGTTACACCTGTTACATAGACAACAATATTATTTGTGGTGGGCGCCAGCTGTGTGATTGCACAACAATTAACATTACATTCAGTTACTGTTTACTACAAATAATAATTACATATTATACATTTTTCATTTAACACTCTTTATATATTTTAGAGCAACCATTTAGCTACATAAAAATATTTCAATAGTCAAATGATGGGTATCGGGTCATACATTCATGATCTACAATTTATGTCACAAATTTTTGTACATAAATTTAGGCATGTTGGGCCCCACGTGCAGGGCGACATTTTATGCAACATTACAACATTGCAAAAGTTGCATAATGTTATATTGTATGTATACATATTTTTGTACGTAAATTTAGGCATCTCGTGCCTCACGTCCAGGGCGACAAATTTATATAACGTGACAATTTGGCAAATTTAATTTAATTTAAATTTGTGGAGTCCCTCGATCTTGGAGCACCAAATTTAAACAACGTTACATATACATAAATAGGTGTGAACGGTCTCACGTTCAAGATTGACAAATTCTTTAAACATATAACATTTAAGTAGGGGGTCAGGTGTATCTGCAATAAGAACTCTACGGAACTTGAAACAGTAATTAAAATTTATTTGATACTATAAAAAAAATATGTGCACATGGCACTGACTTCGATTTAAATAACATTAGTTATTATTTGTTATAATGCCGTAAGGCTTAAGATATATACATCCTTACTAACTAAACATTCTATGCTACTAAATAGTATATAAAAGAAAAATCTCATTTTTAGACTACTCAGTCTATTAATATGTTTCAAAATAAATTTTTAAATCTTTTTTCTATATATGGTACGTACTCAAAAGATTAATAGTTATTACTTCTCAGTACTGTTTTCTCAAATACTAATTGTTTTTATTTATATTCTTTGTAATTATTTTATATCATATTAATTTGTGCTCTTGTTACGTTACTCGTATTTCTAAAACTTCTATGATTTTTAACTCTACTATACAAGAAATATTACTCTTATTTTTAAATAATATATTAATGTCTTTAACTGTCTTTGTATACTGTGTATGATTAAGATATGAATAAGTTGTCTATCACCTTATTGTCGTCAATCATACTCGATCATTTTTTGTTCCATCGGTGTTCATCTTCGTCTCGCCTCCAGCGTCGGCTGTCTCTCTTCTCCTCTTGTCCAGCGTCGGCTGTCTCTCTTCTCCTATTGTCCAGCGTCGGCTGTCTCTCACTCTCCCGTCCTCTCCTCTTGTCCAGCGTCGTATCGCTATGGAACTTCTTCTCTTGTCCAGCGTCGTATCGCTATAGAACTTCTTCTCTTGTCCAGCGTCGTATCGCTATGGACTTCTTCAGTAGTGCTGTTATTAATTACAATGTTTGTCTTATAGCTTGGTTACGTATTTGTACATAACTGGCAATTTAAACTGTTTATAAAAATATTAATAAATATGCAGTGCAGACGGGCATAAGCTCCCGCTGCATCGTGGATGATTCAAGAAAGAGAACCACTGAAGCTTGCGTGTCCTATTTATACCCATGTCTTGGTCGACACCCTTCAGTGATACAAAATCGACATGTTAGAAACTGTCTTTGGCGTCAGTTCCCCCACTCTTTGTCAAATTCACTATTTTTTATATTTCTGCGAATTGCAGAGTCCTGTAAGTATTTTTTTATACTTATCTTATAACTAATTTTACAACACATGTTCATTGTAATTTTGGACATTGCAAGTTAACCCTTTTGATTTGTACACAGTTATTTCACTATTGCACTTGACACGGCGTGTCACCTTCGCGTGGTTTTCGCACACAGTATTTATTAAATTTATTTACATTTTATGGTGCTTTTGGATTTTAATTCTTAATTCTAGTTTATGAATAATTACGGAAAAACAGTCATTGTGCAATTATTCATACTGGGGTGGCAAACTTGCCTGCAGAGACCTGCGTTCACACACACTAGCAAAATACTGGTGTACACACTTTCAGTTACATTTGTGTGTGTGTGCACGTTGATTCAGGTCGAAACACCTGTTCATATTTTTGTCTGAGTCAAGCTTGCAATCCATAACATGCTTATTTCTAATATATTATTAATTATTTACAGTTTATTAAGTAAATTTGAATTTTTATATTTCATGCTCAGTACATCACTTATTTGTACTCTCGCATTATTCCTCTGCTAGGTAACAAAAAAAATTTTAATAAATTTATTTATTATAAATTTTTTTTTTAATCTATATATTTATTATTATTATTTTAAAAAAAATATAACAAATAATAAAGAATAATATTCGTCATTTCACCCTTAATAGGAGTGTATACAAATGTCTTACCTCCCCTCTTTCGTACGCTCACTGCTCGCGACCTTGAATTAGGGTGGCTTTACAAACAGCTGATTTGACTGGTTTCAATGACCTCTGATTTATGTGTAGAACTTCTTAAATGACGTTGCGTGGAATTTACCAATTTCTTTCTTCTGTATCTCATCATATACAATGAAAGTGTTCTGTCCCACTCGCTGTCTTAACGTATACGGTCCATTATAAAGTCTGAAGAATTTCTTCGCCGTATTATCACTCCTTTTTCCCACTGGATTTGCTTTGAGTAGTATACTTTCTCCCACGTTGAATTGTTGTAACTTGTGAGTTAGATTAAATCTCTCTATTCTCTTGTTACCTCTCTCTCTTATTCGTTGCTTTGCGTATTCAATTTTCACACTTATTGGTACAGGTACATTTTGGTTATTAGGTTTGTTTAGATATTTAGTCCAAAATCTGTTTGGCTTCTTATCTTCTTCTAATTCCATTGGAGTGTATCCTGTTGCTTCACTATAATTTTCGTTAATGGCTTTTTCAATAAATGGTAAATATTCTGCCCATTTATTGTGTTGATTATGGCAATATATTCGTAAATATTTACCTAATTCTTTGTTAACTCTCTCAGCAAGGTTTCCTTGAGGATGTCTTATGGATGTGAGTACTGGTTGTATTCCATTTTCCCTTAACGTCCTCTCCCATTTTTCACTTTGGAATTGCACACCTTGATCACTGAGTATCTTCTTCATTTTTCCATATAACGGAATATATTTTTGCAGTAGTATCTTTAGAACAACTTTGGTTGTGGGTCGCATAATTGGGTACAGTCGGACTGCCTTGGAAAACACATCGATACATACCAATATGTGCTTCACACCTCGACTTGATCGTGGTAATGGTCCCAGAAAATCCACTGCAATTAGCTCTCCTTTGTTTTCCTTCTGTATACTCTGCATTCCTACATATGTGTGTAAATTCGGTCCTTAATTTTACATTAACTTGCTCACACATTCTTACCTTCGCTTCTAAACTTCCTTAGCTCTTTTCTTAACATGACATTAGTTTATCTAATACATTACTTATACACTACATTAACATTCATTACCTTTTATTACCTTTCTTTAACATTACCTTTCTGATCGCTACAACTTTCTTGAAATACACTTCCGTAACAGAATACTTTTTTAGCTCGTAGTGTGTCCCATGGTCGGTTACAGAGGAACTGTTTGGAAAACAACGATATTTTTCTCGAAGTCCTTAATCCTAAGTAGTCTCTGCCCTTATGACTTTTCACTCTCGCTTTCTTCTGTGTCCTTGTATCTTTGATAAGTGTTCGCTTGATCAGCCGTTCTAATAATTATGGCAATTATTGCTCATCTTAATCATTTCCTCATATTTATAACATATCAATACTAACATTCTTTACCATTTCTTCTTAAATATTTCTCTACAATAGCATTCCTTACCTTCAATAATACATTTCTTAATTAACCCTTTCAAATAATATTCCTTATAACATTTCTTAATTATACTCTCTTATATTATTACACATATTATTTCTCATTTAAAAATAATTATTCATTCCATTCGGGTATTGAGTTCAGTGTGTAGTTAGAACTTACACCCCTCTTTATAACAATTGCATTGTCCATAGTCTACCGGACGTATATTGTTCCTTTGTAGCGTAGTCGCCGCGTTTACTATTATTCTCACCCTCGTATAAACAACGTCTGCGTTCCATTGTATTAATCCCTTGTTTGTGTGCGTACTCACCTTGTGAACGTTTGTTTGGATTGTATAAGTTACCTGTTTACAGTGCAACGTTTTCATTTTGCCTCTCTTTCTCTCGTAACGGTCGCATTCCATAATTCTCTCATCATGAATGCATTGCGTGTGTTCAGTCTGCTTGAGGCCCATATAAACAGCTGTCGACGGTTTTTTCATACGTCGTTTATGATAACCTCTGTAGTTTTCATACTTACAGTTATAATTATCGTTACCATAATTATCGTGCGTATATCTAACATCATATTTACCACAATTTTGCGTAGTGTTTCGTCTAGATAACTTACTACGTTTCTTTTTAGGCCTACAGTGATATTTATCTCCGTAAGTGTGGTGTTTTATGTGTTTCAAATGTGTCATCTTGTGTGATTTACTATTGTGTGTGTGCCTCACACTTGGAATATCGCTATTAATAAGGTATGTTTTATTAACCTTTATTTGCTTCTCCTCCTTAATGTTAATTACTTTTTTATAATTATCATTAGTAATTACACATGTATTTTTAACTACTATGGTTTGTTCACCTTCTACAGACGCTATGTGCGTATTTGTGTCTCTAATTTTCTCTTTTGCTATCCTTTCTTCTCTTAATTCTTCGGTCAGTTTTGTAAAAAATTCTGTTAACTCTTCTATTTGAGTTCTAATATTATTTTCTTTTACTTTTTCTGTTTGTTTGTTCTCTACTTCACCAAATACGGCTTGCATCATGGCTTCAAGTGCTTCTCCCATCCTCGAACTTCCCGATATTGCCATGGTGAATTATTATTAAAATATTTATTTAATAGTTATTATTTAACAAATATTATTGATAACCGTTACCTACTTATTTATTTATTTCTGTATTTTTATTAATAGTTATTATTAATACTCATTACAGTTACACCTGTTACATAGACAACAATATTATTTGTGGTGGGCGCCAGCTGTGTGATTGCACAACAATTAACATTACATTCAGTTACTGTTTACTACAAATAATAATTACATATTATACATTTTTCATTTAACACTCTTTATATATTTTAGAGCAACCATTTAGCTACATAAAAATATTTCAATAGTCAAATGATGGGTATCGGGTCATACATTCATGATCTACAATTTATGTCACAAATTTTTGTACTTAAATTTAGGCATGTTGGGCCCCACGTGCAGGGCGACATTTTATGCAACATTACAACATTGCAAAAGTTGCATAATATTATATTGTATGTATACAAATTTTTGTACGTAAATTTAGGCATCTCGTGCCTCACGTCCAGGGCGACAAATTTATATAACGTGACAATTTGGCAAATTTAATTTAATTTAAATTTGTGGAGTCCCTCGATCTTGGAGCACCAAATTTAAACAACGTTACATATACATAAATAGGTGTGAACGGTCTCACGTTCAAGATTGACAAATTCTTTAAACATATAACATTTAAGTAGGGGGTCAGGTGTATCTGCAATAAGAACTCTACGGAACTTGAAACAGTAATTAAAATTTATTTGATACTATAAAAAAAATATGTGCACATGGCACTGACTTCGATTTAAATAACATTAGTTATTATTTGTTATAATGCCGTAAGGCTTAAGATATATACATCCTTACTAACTAAACATTCTATGCTACTAAATAGTATATAAAAGAAAAATCTCATTTTTAGACTACTCAGTCTATTAATATGTTTCAAAATCAATTTTTAAATCTTTTTTCTATATATGGTACGTACTCAAAAGATTAATAGTTATTACTTCTCTGTACTGTTTTCTCAAATACTAATTGTTTTTATTTATATTCTTTGTAATTATTTTATATCATATTAATTTGTGCTCTTGTTACGTTACTCGTATTTCTAAAACTTCTATGATTTTTAACTCTACTATACAAGAAATATTACTCTTATTTTTAAATAATATATTAATGTCTTTAACTGTCTTTGTATACTGTGTATGATTAAGATATGAATAAGTTGTCTATCACCTTATTGTCGTCAATCATACTCGATCATTTTTTGTTCCATCGGTGTTCATCTTCGTCTCGCCTCCAGCGTCGGCTGTCTCTCTTCTCCTCTTGTCCAGCGTCGGCTGTCTCTCTTCTCCTATTGTCCAGCGTCGGCTGTCTCTCACTCTCCCGTCCTCTCCTCTTGTCCAGCGTCGTATCGCTATGGAACTTCTTCTCTTGTCCAGCGTCGTATCGCTATAGAACTTCTTCTCTTGTCCAGCGTCGTATCGCTATGGACTTCTTCAGTAGTGCTGTTATTAATTACAATGTTTGTCTTATAGCTTGGTTACGTATTTGTACATAACTGGCAATTTAAACTGTTTATAAAAATATTAATAAATATGCAGTGCAGACGGGCATAAGCTCCCGCTGCATCGTGGATGATTCAAGAAAGAGAACCACTGAAGCTTGCGTGTCCTATTTATACCCATGTCTTGGTCGACACCCTTCAGTGATACAAAATCGACATGTTAGAAACTGTCTTTGGCGTCAGTTCCCCCACTCTTTGTCAAATTCACTATTTTTTATATTTCTGCGAATTGCAGAGTCCTGTAAGTATTTTTTTATACTTATCTTATAACTAATTTTACAACACATGTTCATTGTAATTTTGGACATTGCAAGTTAACCCTTTTGATTTGTACACAGTTATTTCACTATTGCACTTGACACGGCGTGTCACCTTCGCGTGGTTTTCGCACACAGTATTTATTAAATTTATTTACATTTTATGGTGCTTTTGGATTTTAATTCTTAATTCTAGTTTATGAATAATTACGGAAAAACAGTCATTGTGCAATTATTCATACTGGGGTGGCAAACTTGCCTGCAGAGACCTGCGTTCACACACACTAGCAAAATACTGGTGTACACACTTTCAGTTACATTTGTGTGTGTGTGCACGTTGATTCAGGTCGAAACACCTGTTCATATTTTTGTCTGAGTCAAGCTTGCAATCCATAACATGCTTATTTCTAATATATTATTAATTATTTACAGTTTATTAAGTAAATTTGAATTTTTATATTTCATGCTCAGTACATCACTTATTTGTACTCTCGCATTATTCCTCTGCTAGGTAACAAAAAAAATTTTAATAAATTTATTTATTATAAATTTTTTTTTTAATCTATATATTTATTATTATTATTTTAAAAAAAATATAACAAATAATAAAGAATAATATTCGTCATTTCACCCTTAATAGGAGTGTATACAAATGTCTTACCTCCCCTCTTTCGTACGCTCACTGCTCGCGACCTTGAATTAGGGTGGCTTTACAAACAGCTGATTTGACTGGTTTCAATGACCTCTGATTTATGTGTAGAACTTCTTAAATGACGTTGCGTGGAATTTACCAATTTCTTTCTTCTGTATCTCATCATATACAATGAAAGTGTTCTGTCCCACTCGCTGTCTTAACGTATACGGTCCATTATAAAGTCTGAAGAATTTCTTCGCCGTATTATCACTCCTTTTTCCCACTGGATTTGCTTTGAGTAGTATACTTTCTCCCACGTTGAATTGTTGTAACTT
Organism: Magicicada septendecula; assembly: GCA_034769895.1. Classification (NCBI taxonomy): domain Eukaryota; kingdom Metazoa; phylum Arthropoda; class Insecta; order Hemiptera; family Cicadidae; genus Magicicada; species Magicicada septendecula. The sequence goes on from JAWRYS010000851.1 coordinate 18,502, forward strand.
GTGAGTTAGATTAAATCTCTCTATTCTCTTGTTACCTCTCTCTCTTATTCGTTGCTTTGCGTATTCAATTTTCACACTTATTGGTACAGGTACATTTTGGTTATTAGGTTTGTTTAGATATTTAGTCCAAAATCTGTTTGGCTTCTTATCTTCTTCTAATTCCATTGGAGTGTATCCTGTTGCTTCACTATAATTTTCGTTAATGGCTTTTTCAATAAATGGTAAATATTCTGCCCATTTATTGTGTTGATTATGGCAATATATTCGTAAATATTTACCTAATTCTTTGTTAACTCTCTCAGCAAGGTTTCCTTGAGGATGTCTTATGGATGTGAGTACTGGTTGTATTCCATTTTCCCTTAACGTCCTCTCCCATTTTTCACTTTGGAATTGCACACCTTGATCACTGAGTATCTTCTTCATTTTTCCATATAACGGAATATATTTTTGCAGTAGTATCTTTAGAACAACTTTGGTTGTGGGTCGCATAATTGGGTACAGTCGGACTGCCTTGGAAAACACATCGATACATACCAATATGTGCTTCACACCTCGACTTGATCGTGGTAATGGTCCCAGAAAATCCACTGCAATTAGCTCTCCTTTGTTTTCCTTCTGTATACTCTGCATTCCTACATATGTGTGTAAATTCGGTCCTTAATTTTACATTAACTTGCTCACACATTCTTACCTTCGCTTCTAAACTTCCTTAGCTCTTTTCTTAACATGACATTAGTTTATCTAATACATTACTTATACACTACATTAACATTCATTACCTTTTATTACCTTTCTTTAACATTACCTTTCTGATCGCTACAACTTTCTTGAAATACACTTCCGTAACAGAATACTTTTTTAGCTCGTAGTGTGTCCCATGGTCGGTTACAGAGGAACTGTTTGGAAAACAACGATATTTTTCTCGAAGTCCTTAATCCTAAGTAGTCTCTGCCCTTATGACTTTTCACTCTCGCTTTCTTCTGTGTCCTTGTATCTTTGATAAGTGTTCGCTTGATCAGCCGTTCTAATAATTATGGCAATTATTGCTCATCTTAATCATTTCCTCATATTTATAACATATCAATACTAACATTCTTTACCATTTCTTCTTAAATATTTCTCTACAATAGCATTCCTTACCTTCAATAATACATTTCTTAATTAACCCTTTCAAATAATATTCCTTATAACATTTCTTAATTATACTCTCTTATATTATTACACATATTATTTCTCATTTAAAAATAATTATTCATTCCATTCGGGTATTGAGTTCAGTGTGTAGTTAGAACTTACACCCCTCTTTATAACAATTGCATTGTCCATAGTCTACCGGACGTATATTGTTCCTTTGTAGCGTAGTCGCCGCGTTTACTATTATTCTCACCCTCGTATAAACAACGTCTGCGTTCCATTGTATTAATCCCTTGTTTGTGTGCGTACTCACCTTGTGAACGTTTGTTTGGATTGTATAAGTTACCTGTTTACAGTGCAACGTTTTCATTTTGCCTCTCTTTCTCTCGTAACGGTCGCATTCCATAATTCTCTCATCATGAATGCATTGCGTGTGTTCAGTCTGCTTGAGGCCCATATAAACAGCTGTCGACGGTTTTTTCATACGTCGTTTATGATAACCTCTGTAGTTTTCATACTTACAGTTATAATTATCGTTACCATAATTATCGTGCGTATATCTAACATCATATTTACCACAATTTTGCGTAGTGTTTCGTCTAGATAACTTACTACGTTTCTTTTTAGGCCTACAGTGATATTTATCTCCGTAAGTGTGGTGTTTTATGTGTTTCAAATGTGTCATCTTGTGTGATTTACTATTGTGTGTGTGCCTCACACTTGGAATATCGCTATTAATAAGGTATGTTTTATTAACCTTTATTTGCTTCTCCTCCTTAATGTTAATTACTTTTTATAATTATCATTAGTAATTACACATGTATTTTTAACTACTATGGTTTGTTCACCTTCTACAGACGCTATGTGCGTATTTGTGTCTCTAATTTTCTCTTTTGCTATCCTTTCTTCTCTTAATTCTTCGGTCAGTTTTGTAAAAAATTCTGTTAACTCTTCTATTTGAGTTCTAATATTATTTTCTTTTACTTTTTCTGTTTGTTTGTTCTCTACTTCACCAAATACGGCTTGCATCATGGCTTCAAGTGCTTCTCCCATCCTCGAACTTCCCGATATTGCCATGGTGAATTATTATTAAAATATTTATTTAATAGTTATTATTTAACAAATATTATTGATAACCGTTACCTACTTATTTATTTATTTCTGTATTTTTATTAATAGTTATTATTAATACTCATTACAGTTACACCTGTTACATAGACAACAATATTATTTGTGGTGGGCGCCAGCTGTGTGATTGCACAACAATTAACATTACATTCAGTTACTGTTTACTACAAATAATAATTACATATTATACATTTTTCATTTAACACTCTTTATATATTTTAGAGCAACCATTTAGCTACATAAAAATATTTCAATAGTCAAATGATGGGTATCGGGTCATACATTCATGATCTACAATTTATGTCACAAATTTTTGTACTTAAATTTAGGCATGTTGGGCCCCACGTGCAGGGCGACATTTTATGCAACATTACAACATTGCAAAAGTTGCATAATATTATATTGTATGTATACAAATTTTTGTACGTAAATTTAGGCATCTCGTGCCTCACGTCCAGGGCGACAAATTTATATAACGTGACAATTTGGCAAATTTAATTTAATTTAAATTTGTGGAGTCCCTCGATCTTGGAGCACCAAATTTAAACAACGTTACATATACATAAATAGGTGTGAACGGTCTCACGTTCAAGATTGACAAATTCTTTAAACATATAACATTTAAGTAGGGGGTCAGGTGTATCTGCAATAAGAACTCTACGGAACTTGAAACAGTAATTAAAATTTATTTGATACTATAAAAAAAATATGTGCACATGGCACTGACTTCGATTTAAATAACATTAGTTATTATTTGTTATAATGCCGTAAGGCTTAAGATATATACATCCTTACTAACTAAACATTCTATGCTACTAAATAGTATATAAAAGAAAAATCTCATTTTTAGACTACTCAGTCTATTAATATGTTTCAAAATCAATTTTTAAATCTTTTTTCTATATATGGTACGTACTCAAAAGATTAATAGTTATTACTTCTCTGTACTGTTTTCTCAAATACTAATTGTTTTTATTTATATTCTTTGTAATTATTTTATATCATATTAATTTGTGCTCTTGTTACGTTACTCGTATTTCTAAAACTTCTATGATTTTTAACTCTACTATACAAGAAATATTACTCTTATTTTTAAATAATATATTAATGTCTTTAACTGTCTTTGTATACTGTGTATGATTAAGATATGAATAAGTTGTCTATCACCTTATTGTCGTCAATCATACTCGATCATTTTTTGTTCCATCGGTGTTCATCTTCGTCTCGCCTCCAGCGTCGGCTGTCTCTCTTCTCCTCTTGTCCAGCGTCGGCTGTCTCTCTTCTCCTATTGTCCAGCGTCGGCTGTCTCTCACTCTCCCGTCCTCTCCTCTTGTCCAGCGTCGTATCGCTATGGAACTTCTTCTCTTGTCCAGCGTCGTATCGCTATAGAACTTCTTCTCTTGTCCAGCGTCGTATCGCTATGGACTTCTTCAGTAGTGCTGTTATTAATTACAATGTTTGTCTTATAGCTTGGTTACGTATTTGTACATAACTGGCAATTTAAACTGTTTATAAAATATTAATAAATATGCAGTGCAGACGGGCATAAGCTCCCGCTGCATCGTGGATGATTCAAGAAAGAGAACCACTGAAGCTTGCGTGTCCTATTTATACCCATGTCTTGGTCGACACCCTTCAGTGATACAAAATCGACATGTTAGAAACTGTCTTTGGCGTCAGTTCCCCCACTCTTTGTCAAATTCACTATTTTTTATATTTCTGCGAATTGCAGAGTCCTGTAAGTATTTTTTTATACTTATCTTATAACTAATTTTACAACACATGTTCATTGTAATTTTGGACATTGCAAGTTAACCCTTTTGATTTGTACACAGTTATTTCACTATTGCACTTGACACGGCGTGTCACCTTCGCGTGGTTTTCGCACACAGTATTTATTAAATTTATTTACATTTTATGGTGCTTTTGGATTTTAATTCTTAATTCTAGTTTATGAATAATTACGGAAAAACAGTCATTGTGCAATTATTCATACTGGGGTGGCAAACTTGCCTGCAGAGACCTGCGTTCACACACACTAGCAAAATACTGGTGTACACACTTTCAGTTACATTTGTGTGTGTGTGCACGTTGATTCAGGTCGAAACACCTGTTCATATTTTTGTCTGAGTCAAGCTTGCAATCCATAACATGCTTATTTCTAATATATTATTAATTATTTACAGTTTATTAAGTAAATTTGAATTTTTATATTTCATGCTCAGTACATCACTTATTTGTACTCTCGCATTATTCCTCTGCTAGGTAACAAAAAAAATTTTAATAAATTTATTTATTATAAATTTTTTTTTTAATCTATATATTTATTATTATTATTTTAAAAAAATATAACAAATAATAAAGAATAATATTCGTCATTTCACCCTTAATAGGAGTGTATACAAATGTCTTACCTCCCCTCTTTCGTACGCTCACTGCTCGCGACCTTGAATTAGGGTGGCTTTACAAACAGCTGATTTGACTGGTTTCAATGACCTCTGATTTATGTGTAGAACTTCTTAAATGACGTTGCGTGGAATTTACCAATTTCTTTCTTCTGTATCTCATCATATACAATGAAAGTGTTCTGTCCCACTCGCTGTCTTAACGTATACGGTCCATTATAAAGTCTGAAGAATTTCTTCGCCGTATTATCACTCCTTTTTCCCACTGGATTTGCTTTGAGTAGTATACTTTCTCCCACGTTGAATTGTTGTAACTTGTGAGTTAGATTAAATCTCTCTATTCTCTTGTTACCTCTCTCTCTTATTCGTTGCTTTGCGTATTCAATTTTCACACTTATTGGTACAGGTACATTTTGGTTATTAGGTTTGTTTAGATATTTAGTCCAAAATCTGTTTGGCTTCTTATCTTCTTCTAATTCCATTGGAGTGTATCCTGTTGCTTCACTATAATTTTCGTTAATGGCTTTTTCAATAAATGGTAAATATTCTGCCCATTTATTGTGTTGATTATGGCAATATATTCGTAAATATTTACCTAATTCTTTGTTAACTCTCTCAGCAAGGTTTCCTTGAGGATGTCTTATGGATGTGAGTACTGGTTGTATTCCATTTTCCCTTAACGTCCTCTCCCATTTTTCACTTTGGAATTGCACACCTTGATCACTGAGTATCTTCTTCATTTTTCCATATAACGGAATATATTTTTGCAGTAGTATCTTTAGAACAACTTTGGTTGTGGGTCGCATAATTGGGTACAGTCGGACTGCCTTGGAAAACACATCGATACATACCAATATGTGCTTCACACCTCGACTTGATCGTGGTAATGGTCCCAGAAAATCCACTGCAATTAGCTCTCCTTTGTTTTCCTTCTGTATACTCTGCATTCCTACATATGTGTGTAAATTCGGTCCTTAATTTTACATTAACTTGCTCACACATTCTTACCTTCGCTTCTAAACTTCCTTAGCTCTTTTCTTAACATGACATTAGTTTATCTAATACATTACTTATACACTACATTAACATTCATTACCTTTTATTACCTTTCTTTAACATTACCTTTCTGATCGCTACAACTTTCTTGAAATACACTTCCGTAACAGAATACTTTTTTAGCTCGTAGTGTGTCCCATGGTCGGTTACAGAGGAACTGTTTGGAAAACAACGATATTTTTCTCGAAGTCCTTAATCCTAAGTAGTCTCTGCCCTTATGACTTTTCACTCTCGCTTTCTTCTGTGTCCTTGTATCTTTGATAAGTGTTCGCTTGATCAGCCGTTCTAATAATTATGGCAATTATTGCTCATCTTAATCATTTCCTCATATTTATAACATATCAATACTAACATTCTTTACCATTTCTTCTTAAATATTTCTCTACAATAGCATTCCTTACCTTCAATAATACATTTCTTAATTAACCCTTTCAAATAATATTCCTTATAACATTTCTTAATTATACTCTCTTATATTATTACACATATTATTTCTCATTTAAAAATAATTATTCATTCCATTCGGGTATTGAGTTCAGTGTGTAGTTAGAACTTACACCCCTCTTTATAACAATTGCATTGTCCATAGTCTACCGGACGTATATTGTTCCTTTGTAGCGTAGTCGCCGCGTTTACTATTATTCTCACCCTCGTATAAACAACGTCTGCGTTCCATTGTATTAATCCTTGTTTGTGTGCGTACTCACCTTGTGAACGTTTGTTTGGATTGTATAAGTTACCTGTTTACAGTGCAACGTTTTCATTTTGCCTCTCTTTCTCTCGTAACGGTCGCATTCCATAATTCTCTCATCATGAATGCATTGCGTGTGTTCAGTCTGCTTGAGGCCCATATAAACAGCTGTCGACG
>JAWRYS010000852.1:0-26140 GCA_034769895.1 Magicicada septendecula
CTACGTATCGTTTTGTGGCTGCATCTCTTGATTTAAGCGGATCGTTTAGCATTATTATTCGATGATCTTTTGCGTCTACGGTAGCGTCGTCGTCGTTCTTGTACTGTAAGCATGCGTCCTTTATGTACTGTAAAGAAACAACATCGTGCAGCTCTTCAGGATCACCCAAGTTGCGTATCTTTTTGTTTTTCACATCAAAGTGACCGTCGTTAGTCACTCCTAAACCGATATCCTCACGCAGACTTCGATGAGTTTCTTTTCGCACTCTTACAGCGCTGTCGTGTCTACCGAACTTGTCTACACTCATATTTATGAAGAACTGGTGGTTATAGAACGGTGCGTCTGCTTTTATATGATAATGTACTTCACGTAATTCTTCCAATATCGAAACGATTTCATTCCTATGACCAGTATGGCCACTATTTTGAGACGCCATTAACAGTCTCAATCTATTAACCAACTCGTTAGGATCATCCCAATGCACGTAATCGATTGCAGTGTTCGGTTTCATCTCCATATAGCCACTCCCTGTACGTTTTCGTTCACTCGATGCAAACAATTTAGATATTACTAGTCGGTACTTGACGCCACTGTTACTGTTTATTCGCGTATTGTGTTTATATTTTTGTTTGTGTCCGTTGGTTGCTTGTAGTATGGACTTATATTTCCTCATATCGTCCTTATTGTATTTTTTCGGTAGTTTCATAAACAAAAGTTCATACAGACCAGGCGTACCCTCGTAAATTTTTCCTTTGACATGAAAGTTGTCGTTATCATCGATTTTCACATTTGAATCACCTATCATAAATTTACCACCTTCGTATCGAACACCATACATACGATCTATAATCCGTTTACAGTCCGCCGATTCGCACAAACGCATATATTTGTTTGCTAATGAATCGTCGCTGAAATGTGAAGCGTTAGGGTTCCAGGCGTCCTCGTCACTGAAATGAGAAGCGTTATGACTTTGCATGTCACTTTCGTTTTCTGTTATTACTTGATGTGTAGGCTCTTCTTGTTTTATCTGCTGCTTCTCCTCCTCCTCCATCATATCACCACTTAACTTTCGTGAAATAGCTTCTAACGGTTCCAGAATCGGTCTGTAATTTTTTCTAAACTTCTCGTCACCTTCTCTGATACCGTGTTGTAATGCATGATATTTTTTCCTTATGTTGTCGCTTATCGTATCTATATCATATGTAAGTCGTTCCTCCTTATTCATCGCCATCGCGTGTTAGCAAGAGGACTGATTACATTACTACAGTGCAACCACTTTTATACTTCGCTGGAAACAATTATGAATCGATCAAAGTCGATTCTATATCTACCTTCATTTATTGACGAGTCTTTGTCTATGACTAGAAATCCATAACGATCCTTCCACGCTTCCGTGCAGACGTCTTTGAAAGCATCATATTTCATATCCATGTTAACATGATCATTGTATGCATGTCGTAAATTTAGATCGTCTTGTTTGAACAATATCAACAAGTTAGCGTTGTCACGTACCAATTGTTTCGGTATCTGGCTATATGTCTGGCATAGATAGAATGTGTCCACATCGCTATGTCTCCCCATAGCAAAATACTTTCGAATATTGTTTTGTCTTTCACACGATACATCATCGAATACGATAACAGAGTCGAGACCAGTGATTTCACTCGGTAGTGGGACTTCTTCGTTCTCGCTGTATGCATGATAACCTAAACCTTCATCAGCGAGTGATTTCATCACTGTTTCTAGCATTCTGTATTTTGGTTGAAATAATGATTTTGAAAACACATATACGTTGCGGAAACGTAGTCCGTTGGCATCAAACAGTAGGTTGAATAGCACATTGGATTTCCCACAGGAACTTGGGCCTGTAACGATACAGCGAATACTGTTCGGTAATAGTGGGCCATGTTTACGTTTAGCACTGCCTTCGTCACCAGCCAAAAAGTCCATATCCTTTATTGGTAATTTGTTTGCTTGCTGTACAATCTTCATCTTTGTGAATACCGAAAGCATACTGTTTTCAACACGTGCTGTCACCTTTTTTATATTAGATCTTTCTTATGTATCCATGCATCGTGTTTACCATCGAAACCAAGCCAACGAACACGCACTCTGTCACCTTTGCGTTGTAACACCTTTTCCACTAGGTATACGTCGCCGACTTTGGACTTACTAATCTCGTGCTCGTAAAAACCACCTTTCAACACTTTGTTTAGATGATCTTTTAGCAGATAAGTGACGGGGATGGTAGTGGATTGTACTTTATCCACAGTGAATATTTCATTAGTCCAATTTGGTGTATAACCTTTGGCGAACGTCATTTTGTGCTTACTTATACGAACACGGTCACCGACTTTAAATTTGGGTGGTTTCGTTGGACTGATTTTAGGCGCTGTGTTCTTCCTTATTCGTCCAAAACACTATATGTTCGTTGGCGTCATTCACTTCACTCGGTTTCATACCAATGGTTCTGTGTGTTGTATTGTTGTACGATTTCAGTAATATAGGTAGTAGATCCAACCAGCGGTAGTGTCCTTGTTCGCTAAAAGCTCGATACATGTGTGTCTTCAGTGTGCGATTAAAACGTTCCACTATGGAAGCTTTTTTCTCACTATAGGTTGAGTAATGTTTCACATTATACTTTTTTAGCAACGCTTGTACTGTGCTGTTGTAATACTCCTTCCCGTTGTCCGTCTGTAAATATTTCATTCGATTAGCAGTTAGTATAGGCTCTAGTGCGTGCTTTACTTCTTTTCCTGTCTTTGTTTTCAATGGTACAGCGTACGCGTACTTGCTAAACGCATTGATCACTGTCATCATGTACATGTACCCTTTGTTCACTCGAGCGTATGGTATCATCTCCACAAGATCCGCCTGGTACAAGTCGTGTAGACCCTTCAATTCAACCGCGCGCCTAACGAAATTCCTTCTCGCTGCTCTGTGTAGCTCTAGAGCTATAGTCTTGCGTGCGCTGTTCATGGTTTAAGATACACTAACATAATACCAGCGTTAAAAATACTATATATATCTATAACAGTTTCTTTGTTTTTCAGTATTCACTCTCTCGTCTGAATATCATCATCATGTCCGACCTTCAACAGAATCCAGAACAACAACAACAACATCAGCAGGAACAGGAACATCCTCAACAAGGTAAAAATTTTAAAATACCAATTGTCTCTCTCTCTATAATTATGTAGCAAACCAAATTTGTTTGATATGAATTAACATATGATTCAACTCTCTCTAACATGTACAAGATAGTCTCTTGACGTTGTTTAGAAATTGATATGGCGGAGAAAATTTTTTATGTTCTGACATAGGTTTGTCACCTTCTCCCCAATGTATTGTCTCTTGACATCGTTTAGAAATTGACATGACGGAGAAAATTTTTCATGTTCCACCATAGGTATTGAAACCCCCCTTTTTTTTTCTAAGTTTTGTAATTTTTTTTTTGAATTTTATTTAATTTTATTTTTATTAAGTTTTTTTTTTTTTTGTAAAAGGGGAGAGACATCATATTTAGAACTAGGTAAAAACCCTAGAGGAAGCAAAAGTGTGCAAGGCCCAAATACAATTACAGACATGTCCCCCCAGGTGAATGACAGGACTTGCAAATGAAAAACTCTTTTAACCAACAAGCGTGTGCTTTATTCAACCTGCAAGATTTTACATACATGACAAGTTCGTGATTGTGTGAGCACACCATTAAAGGCAGAATTATATATATATATGTATATATATGTATATCCATTAATTCATAATGTCACAAAGTAAGTGAGTTGATATTAAACTAATTGCAAAAATTTCTGCCTGATTATGTATGAGTCAAAGTTAGTAATAATCTCATTCATAAAGCAATACTAATCCATCAGTGTTGTATAATATCAAATAGGCTAGCCTGTTGTCTCAGTAAGCACATTTATGGTTATTCTCTTTTTTAAATCCGTTGGTATTCCCCCAAAAAAATATATATATAGTAAAATTACACACACAAACACATATACGACATGAATAACAAAACATCCCTCATTTCATCACTAACCTCCTCATAAACTCATTCCAACTACAGTAAATGAAGGAACCCTAATATGTATAGATAGGTACAAATATAAATGACAACGTAAATGGAATATCTCAGCTCCTAAGCATAGATTTGCCAGCATATTCACAAGCATAGTTCACACCAGAGAATGTAAGTGACCGCCCCGAAACTCAACCAGCCAAACGACCCCTTACCTTAATCATTAAGCGTTAAGTATGTGTGTGAAAGAAAATCGTTTCTCATCTACAGCATCAGACAACCCCCGCTACGTTATTAAAACTCAGCCATGACCAGATGACATGATAGCACGAGATAATTAACTCCCTAATGGTCTTAATTAGATGAAAGTTAGATCTTACAGCAAACTGCGGATGTGTGTGTATGTGTGTAACTTCTTACACATTATACAGCTATAAGATACTTCATTAGGTGTACTGTGGTAATGTTCACACATGCAATAACATAATTGAACACGAGAGTTTGTGCTAGAGTATAATGTTCAGAACTTCACGAGTGAGCTTCTGGCGGCTTCTGTGCATTCACATGTTGTAGAGAGAGAGAGAAATAGATAATCAGAATTTTCCCACCTGGATTGTCCGGTGTACTTAGTTCGTATAGGCGCGGATCAGTGATGTCACAGTCGTGTCACAAGTCCCTGGTGCAGCTTAGCATTGGAAAAGTCCTCGACTGACGGCATTGTGGCTATAAGATCGTCTCTGCCATTAGGGTGGACAGATGTTCGTCCACCCCTGACACCCATCTCGCCCTTGGTCGAGCACCTGGACATACAATAGGTTGTAGAGGGTGTCATAAAGAAAATCACGCCACTTAGGCCGTCCACATTAAATACCAACACTTACTTTAAGCAGCAACAGCGCACACACACATCGCCACTAATTCAGATTAAACAGTATTAAGATCGTCTAGCAATTACTTTCTTAATGTTTCATTGAAATATTCAAATTGATTTGCTGTGTCTTTCGTAGTTATTAATTACATCAAAACAGCTGAGTGCAAGATACATTAGCATATTCTCTATTGAAATCAACTTGACCCACGACTCTCACATTCATAATTTAATTAAATTTAATTTAATTTGATTTTGTAATAGCATTAATGCCCAAACTAAAAACTGCTCTATACGCACACACACACACACAAGCATAACTCATAATGAAAGCTGAAACACAAAATATATTTGGGGTTAGAATATTTTCAGAACCCGCAGACTTGCACGTACCTGGAACAACACTTTATCTAGCCTATCATAGTGATAGGTTCGGAAGTCCTGGATAGAAGTTTGCCGCCAGCCGAGACCAGATGAACAGGTTGGAGGATCAAGCAGAAATGAGGCCGATACAACGTTTCGGTCCAGCCAAGTAACCTCCGAATGCAGGAATATACAGACACAGCTGGCTGGCAGCGCCAGCTGTATTGCGTAGCTGCACAACCGTTTGTGTGTATAACCGACCGGCAACAAACTATCGTAACAGTGTGGCAGTGCGTGACGTCAGCGGCGCTCGTTTTTAAAATACTAATAATACGTTGCCGAAGCCAGTTCGGCACACCCTCACCCCAAAAGGGCAACATGGTTGACCCAAAACAAACAAGTCCTCAAGCACGACGGCTGCGGGAAACCTGGAAAATCTCAGTTTCTAAAACGCTCTTGGTGAGTTCAGTAACACAGGAAAACGAAAAGGCAGAAGGAAGAGGTGTGAGTTAGTGAGTGTGTGTCTGAAAGAGAAGATGTAAGTGTGAGTCCTGCATGCTCGCCGGGCCCTGGTCCGCATGCAGATATAAGAGACAGAAAAGAACAGGAGAAAGAGAAGAATCGCAGGATCCCGCTTTGAGTACTGACCACCAAGGCCTCCCAATTCCAATAACTGAGATCCAGGAACCCCAAATAGTATTCCCCCCTTTTTTTTATGGGCCTAACTGTCATCCCTAACTCATGCCCTATGGCAAAACTTTAGCTTCGAAATATGAGTGGTTACTCTTTCAACATCCCCTCCGGGATCACCCAATTTCACTGTGACGGGCGACACAAACCGAAGAATGCGGTATGGTCCCGACCAACGATAACATAGTTTAGCGGCCCTCCTATTTATGGCTGAGCTGATCGGATGGCTCTGACAGTAGACCAAGTCGCCAATCTTAAATGGGTTCGGAATTCGCCCCTGATTGTAGCGACTACGGACGCGTTCGTGCGCACGAAGCAAATTCCTCCGGACCTCCCGCCATCTGTCCACAGTCGTGACCTCAGGATCGTTCGGCAGAAGATCATCAATGTGCCACAAATTGTCCAACGGCAAACTCGGCGAGAACCCAAACATGACTTCAAAGGGTACGGCCTTGTGACTCTCGTGTAGGGCCGTGTTAAATGCCAATTGCAACCACTTTAAATTTTGGTCCCAACAATCCTGTTGTTCAGCATGATAGGCGATAAGCGCTGAACGGAGATTCCGGTTAAATCTCTCCGCGTGGGACGGTTGAGGGTAGTACGGGGAAGTGGTCACATGTTTGATGCCGTTAGCGAAACACATTCGCCGGAAATCTTTTGAAATGAACTGTGGTCCATTGTCAGAGACAATGGTGGACGGAAAACCGAAATGCTGAAAGACATGGGTCTGTAGCATAAGGATAGTTGAGCGAGTGTTTGCCTGTCGTAAGGGCAGTAGCCAGACAAACTTGGAAAAAGCATCCACGCAAACAAGTAGGTAAGCATTACCTGACTTGCTACGAGGGAAAGGTCCCACGTAGTCTATGAATAACTTCTCCATGGGTTTGCTCGCCACATCAGATGACAATAGACCCAATTTAGTGTTTTGAGCAGGCTTACTCAAGCCACAGAGATGACATGCTTTCACACGAGCCGCGATGTCCCTGTCCATGCCCTTCCAGATGAAATGCCTCCTAATACTGGAAATGGTCTTCGAAATTCCCTTATGGCCACCTATTGGGGAATCATGATAGTAGCTGAAGACCATTGGCACGAGCTTGCTAGGCAGCACAACCTTCGGGGCACGTCCTTTTCGTTCTCGGCAGCACAGGACGCCCTTGGACAGAAAATATGGTACCTGCACGTTACCCTCTTTTAGGTGTTGGATGATAGGACCCAACTCTTCATCATTTAACTGATGGGGTAACACATCAGTAAAAGCCAAAGGAAAATCCAGCAGAACGGAACAGGGTTGCTCAGAATTGGCCTCGCTGGGTTGGGAGAACATACGTGACAAGGCGTCTGCAACAACATTTTGTGTTCCCCTGATGTGTTGCACTTTGAATTTAAAGGATGAGATCTTGACCACCCAACGCCCTATTTTACCCAGCTGCCGGGGATGAGCGAGAAGCCAGGAGAGAGCCTGATTATCGGTCTCCAACAGGAACTCAGCGTGTTCCAAGAAACGCCTGAACTTATCTAGAGCGTACACAACAGCAAGACACTCTAGTTCATACACTGAAGACTTCCTCTCTTGTTGGGTCCGGGATATAAATGCCACCGGCTGCCTAGCACCATCGACTTCCTGGGACAGAACCGCCCCGAGCGCAACAGAACTCGCGTCCGTTTGCAAAATGAATTTTTTTGAAAAATCAGGCATCCTCAACACAGGGGGAGAGACGATCGCCTCCTTGAGGGTATCAAAGGCCCGCTGTTGCCTCTCTCCCCATACAAATTTGGTACCCTTTTTCCTGAGTTCGTTTAAAGGTACAGCAATCTCCGCGGCATTAGGGATAAATCTACGGTAAAAATTGACCATGCCAACAAATCTGGCAACACCTTTCGCATCCCTAGGGGGAGGAAAATCCCGGATGCCTTGTGTCCTCTCCGGGTCGACCGTCACACCCCCATATGAGACGAGATGCCCTAAAAACGAAATACTCCTTTGTGCAAACTTTACCTTGTCTGGATTGATAGTGAGGCCAGCACTCCTCAATCGGCACATCACCTCTCTCAGGTGACCCAGATGCTCCTCGAACGTTTTACTGTAGACCAAGAGGTCATCAAGATAATTAAAGATGAATTTAAATTGTACGTCATGGAATACAGTGTCAAGTAGTCGCGTGAGGGTTTGAGCCCCCACTGCCAGACCCATGGGTACCCTAGTATATTGATAAAGATTCCATGGCACACAGAATGCCGTATAAGGGCGGCTTTCCTTAGACAGAGGAATCTGATGATAAGCGGCATTGAGGTCAAAGATGGTGAAGTACCTGGCCCCACTAAACCAATCGAACGCGGAATGTAAATCGGGAAGAGGAACTGAATCCACCTCAATATTAGCATTGAGTTTGCGATAGTCAATGACCATACGCTGTTTACCTCCAGGCTTGGGCACCAGAAATGCTGGACTAGCATAACTAGAGTTGGAAGGTTCAATGACCCCTTGTTTAAGCAACTCTTGAACCTTCTCTCTTAGGACATCCATCTTTGGAGGGGCGAATTTGTATGGGTGTGAGCGGACTACGGCGGAGTCCGTTAAACGGATCTTATATTCCAAAAGATGTGTGAGCCCCAGGTTGGGAGTTAATACAGTGGGGAACTGCTCACACAAATGATCTAAAGCATGCCTCTGGGACGGGGTGAGATGGTCTCTTTCTGAATCGGGACACACAACCTCTTGGACACCTCCCTTAGCTCCCTGGTACCCAAGGAAAGGAATGACAACCTCCCGATTGAATTTAAAATAACAGTGGTGCGCTTGAAGATCTAAAACGAGACCACTCTTGGAGATGAAATCGGCACCCACAATGCAGTCGACTCCCAGAGCCGGAGAAACCAAAAATCGCCACACCCATGAAAAACACTCGATTTTAATACTCAGGGAAACCACCCGGGAGATGGGCAGAATTTCCCGCGATGCAGTCCAGCATACCACGGAAGACCGATCCGACCCTAATAGTAAGCCCTGTTGTTCAAGGTCCTCACATACTCTAGATGAAATTATGGATCGAGCTGATCCAGAGTCAACCAAGGCTCTGAGCTGACCCTTTTTCAACTCGACCAACAGGAAGGGGCATACTGAACTGTAGTTGGGGACAGTTCGCAGGACCTTGGAGCCGGATGACCCGGGATTAGCTATCCGCCTGGGGTTAAGTGAAACCGGAAGAGAACGGCCTAATGGGGAAGACCACTCCCGACTTATCTTCCCCGAGAATTTACGTTTTTTGAAAGGTTACCTTTTCGGGAAGTCCCTTGACGCTGTCTAGCATCGTTACAATAGCGCGCGACGTGACCGGATCTATGACACCTAGAACAGAATAATTCTCGTACTTCACAGCTCTGAACCGGCGCAGGCCTAGGACCCCAAGACCAGGGCTGCCCGACTCGTCGCTCGAAATTAGGGCGATCTGAACGCCTCCTAGCCTCGCGGGCTCTAATATCGTCATTACCCTGTATAGTGGTCGACTCGGCGCACAGCCGGTCTAAATCAATAAAACTTTGGGGACGGGCAGCGAATGTCAAACGTGACCGTTCCTCCGGCGTCACGCCCTGCAAAATAGTATGAATGACATCAGACTCTGACAACCCCAGCCTCAGGATCCGGGCCGCGTCTTTAACACTGGAAATGAAATGAGCAAGGGACTCTCCGCTTGCTTGAATTCTATAGAAATGTTTGTGTCGTAACCGGTCGTGTAACCTTCCCGGTACGAAAGCGTCCAGGACTTCCCGATAGAAATGGTCTATGCCACCACCATCCCTAAGGGTACTTGTCACGCGCTCAGCCATAGATCCCCGACAGTACGGGTAAATGAGCTCAAGCAAAGTCCGCTCCGACAGCCCAGGGAAATCGGCCAACTGAAAAAATACGCGCAAGAATCTCAAAAGCGCCTCAGGATCCAGACCATCGACAACTGGGAGACGCTGAATGACATCCGACAGTGGGTTAGGAAGATTGTGATAGCTTGCGGTGGCCATATCGGAAAAGGCAGGAACATGCACAGGGGGTTCCACCCTGGCTGCCGTCTCAACAGAAGAAGAAGAAGAACCGGAATTCGGATCTACGTGGCGACGCTGGCCGAGAGAAAACTCCCGCAATGCCATCGCCACTTGCTCCCTAAGAGTGACAACATTTTTCTCTAATTCCGAGGTGGTAGCCTGTATTCAGCATTCTGTAAACGGCATAGAACGTGTTGTAAACGTTGGCGCACCCTCTGTCTAGCCGTAGAGGTGGGTGCCGCCGACTGCAGGCCTTCGGCCAAATCGAGCAGTACTACAAATTTTTCCGAGCACAGCTCCACCTCGGCGGTGACATCCGTAAGTAATACTCTCCCACTCGGTGCCTCACCGGAGGCAAGAGCCTCACGGAGTTGCTTCCTTAATGAAACAACAGTCTCCTGCGGCTTCCGTCCCCGGAACCGGACCTCCCACTCGAGCTCATCTTTTACAAACAAATCCACATTTACCGAAATGGACATGACCGCGCAATCCACACACACACCACGTAAAAGCAAGAATTAAAGAGAACGACAGGAAGAACTTGATCATACAATTGGCTCCAGAATGCTCTAGCGATACGACGAGATGGGTGTCATAAAAGCAGAGAAACAGCCATGCAAAATGCCCAGAAGAGAACACAACACAAAACAACCAAACTAACTCACTAAATACAACACACAAAGTACACATAAAATTCGATATAATCGAAAATATAAACTATCACATCCATGCCCTTGGTCGGACCATAACCGCATTCAAAATACGATACCGCAACGCAACGCCCTCAATAAACAATTACCATATAACTGGGATGCTACCAAACACGTTGTCTAATCCAAGAGACAAGTCATAATCAAACTCAACAAGTACCGACGGCCCTCATCATGTCCAGACTCCGTATGAGCTCCAGGGTATGTGCAAGTGCAACCAATCAGCACACATTCATTAAAAAAAATTAATCACATTCTTATAACCCCTTTTCAAAATTCATCTCACACTCAACATCACAAAATAATCACTTAAACACTAACACATATTAAATTATTTTAAACTTCCTTAACCTCTTATTCATTTTATAAAATGTGCTCTTTTTTCTGGTTGTTCATTCTGTTAATTTATTACACTACCATTAAGTTTTCTTACAACACTTGGATTCTAATCCAAAATAATTTGAAATAATTCGCAAGTCCTAACACCAGCTGACATGTCTGTAGCCACACTAAGTTTCATTTAAGAAAATAAATATAAGTCCCCAGATTCTAAAATTTCTCAAGTTCAACAGAGAAAAATAAGGCAGAAATAATACCTACTATCCACCCGGAATCATAACAACCACGCTCTGAACTAACATTTGAAACCCCCCTTTTTTTCTAAGTTTTGTAATTTTTTTTTTGAATTTTTGAATTCGTTTAGAAATTGACATGACGGAGAAAATTTTTCATGTTCCACCATAGGTATTGAAACCCCCCTTTTTTTTCTAAGTTTTGTAATTTTTTTTTGAATTTTATTTAATTTTATTTTTATTAAGTTTTTTTTTTTTTTGTAAAAGGGGAGAGACATCATATTTAGAACTAGGTAAAAAACCTAGAGGAAGCAAAAGTGTGCAAGGCCCAAATACAATTACAGACATGTCCCCCCAGGTGAATGACAGGACTTGCAAATGAAAAACTCTTTTAACCAACAAGCGTGTGCTTTATTCAACCTGCAAGATTTTACATACATGACAAGTTCGTGATTGTGTGAGCACACCATTAAAGGCAGAATTATATATATATATGTATATATATGTATATCCATTAATTCATAATACCACAAAGTAAGTGAGTTGATATTAAACTAATTGCAAAAATTTCTGCCTGATTATGTATGAGTCAAAGTTAGTAATAATCTCATTCATAAAGCAATACTAATCCATCAGTGTTGTATAATATCAAATAGGCTAGCCTGTTGTCTCAGTAAGCACATTTATGGTTATTCTCTTTTTTAAATCCGTTGCATATTCCCCCAAAAAAATATATATATAGTAAAATTACACACACAAACACATATACGACATGAATAACAAAACATCCCTCATTTCATCACTAACCTCCTCATAAACCCATTCCAACTACAGTAAATGAAGGAACCCTAATATGTATAGATAGGTACAAATATAAATGACAACGTAAATGGAATATCTCAGCTCCTAAGCATAGATTTGCCAGCATATTCACAAGCATAGTTCACACCAGAGAATGTAAGTGACCGCCCCGAAACTCAACCAGCCAACGACCCCTTACCTTAATCATTAAGCGTTAAGTATGTGTGTGAAAGAAAATCGTTTCTCATCTACAGCATCAGACAACCCCCGCTACGTTATTAAAACTCAGCCATGACCAGATGACATGATAGCACGAGATAATTAACTCCCTAATGGTCTTAATTAGATGAAAGTTAGATCTTACAGCAAACTGCGGATGTGTGTGTATGTGTGTAACTTCTTACACATTATACAGTTATAAGATACTTCATTAGGTGTACTGTGGTAATGTTCACACATGCAATAACATAATTGAACACGAGAGTTTGTGCTAGAGTATAATGTTCAGAACTTCACGAGTGAGCTTCTGGCGGCTTCTGTGCATTCACATGTTGTAGAGAGAGAGAGAAATAGATAATCAGAATTTTCCCACCTGGATTGTCCGGTGTACTTAGTTCGTATAGGCGCGGATCAGTGATGTCACAGTCGTGTCACAAGTCCCTGGTGCAGCTTAGCATTGGAAAAGTCCTCGACTGACGGCATTGTGGCTATAAGATCGTCTCTGCCATTAGGGTGGACAGATGTTCGTCCACCCCTGACACCCATCTCGCCCTTGGTCGAGCACCTGGACATACAATAGGTTGTAGAGGGTGTCATAAAGAAAATCACGCCACTTAGGCCGTCCACATTAAATACCAACACTTACTTTAAGCAGCAACAGCGCACACACACATCGCCACTAATTCAGATTAAACAGTATTAAGATCGTCTAGCAATTACTTTCTTAATGTTTCATTGAAATATTCAAATTGATTTGCTGTGTCTTTCGTAGTTATTAATTACATCAAAACAGCTGAGTGCAAGATACATTAGCATATTCTCTATTGAAATCAACTTGACCCACGACTCTCACATTCATAATTTAATTAAATTTAATTTAATTTGATTTTGTAATAGCATTAATGCCCAAACTAAAAACTGCTCTATACGCACACACACACACACAAGCATAACTCATAATGAAAGCTGAAACACAAAATATATTTGGGGTTAGAATATTTTCAGAACCCGCAGACTTGCACGTACCTGGAACAACACTTTATCTAGCCTATCATAGTGATAGGTTCGGAAGTCCTGGATAGAAGTTTGCCGCCAGCCGAGACCAGATGAACAGGTTGGAGGATCAAGCAGAAATGAGGCCGATACAACGTTTCGGTCCAGCCAAGTAACCTCCGAATGCAGGAATATACAGACACAGCTGGCTGGCAGCGCCAGCTGTATTGCGTAGCTGCACAACCGTTTGTGTGTATAACCGACCGGCAACAAACTATCGTAACAGTGTGGCAGTGCGTGACGTCAGCGGCGCTCGTTTTTAAAATACTAATAATACGTTGCCGAAGCCAGTTCGGCACACCCTCACCCCAAAAGGGCAACATGGTTGACCCAAAACAAACAAGTCCTCAAGCACGACGGCTGCGGGAAACCTGGAAAATCTCAGTTTCTAAAACGCTCTTGGTGAGTTCAGTAACACAGGAAAACGAAAAGGCAGAAGGAAGAGGTGTGAGTTAGTGAGTGTGTGTCTGAAAGAGAAGATGTAAGTGTGAGTCCTGCATGCTCGCCGGGCCCTGGTCCGCATGCAGATATAAGAGACAGAAAAGAACAGGAGAAAGAGAAGAATCGCAGGATCCCGCTTTGAGTACTGACCACCAAGGCCTCCCAATTCCAATAACTGAGATCCAGGAACCCCAAATAGTATTCCCCCCTTTTTTTTATGGGCCTAACTGTCATCCCTAACTCATGCCCTATGGCAAAACTTTAGCTTCGAAATATGAGTGGTTACTCTTTCAACATCCCCTCCGGGATCACCCAATTTCACTGTGACGGGCGACACAAACCGAAGAATGCGGTATGGTCCCGACCAACGATAACATAGTTTAGCGGCCCTCCTATTTATGGCTGAGCTGATCGGATGGCTCTGACAGTAGACCAAGTCGCCAATCTTAAATGGGTTCGGAATTCGCCCCTGATTGTAGCGACTACGGACGCGTTCGTGCGCACGAAGCAAATTCCTCCGGACCTCCCGCCATCTGTCCACAGTCGTGACCTCAGGATCGTTCGGCAGAAGATCATCAATGTGCCACAAATTGTCCAACGGCAAACTCGGCGAGAACCCAAACATGACTTCAAAGGGTACGGCCTTGTGACTCTCGTGTAGGGCCGTGTTAAATGCCAATTGCAACCACTTTAAATTTTGGTCCCAACAATCCTGTTGTTCAGCATGATAGGCGATAAGCGCTGAACGGAGATTCCGGTTAAATCTCTCCGCGTGGGACGGTTGAGGGTAGTACGGGGAAGTGGTCACATGTTTGATGCCGTTAGCGAAACACATTCGCCGGAAATCTTTTGAAATGAACTGTGGTCCATTGTCAGAGACAATGGTGGACGGAAAACCGAAATGCTGAAAGACATGGGTCTGTAGCATAAGGATAGTTGAGCGAGTGTTTGCCTGTCGTAAGGGCAGTAGCCAGACAAACTTGGAAAAAGCATCCACGCAAACAAGTAGGTAAGCATTACCTGACTTGCTACGAGGGAAAGGTCCCACGTAGTCTATGAATAACTTCTCCATGGGTTTGCTCGCCACATCAGATGACAATAGACCCAATTTAGTGTTTTGAGCAGGCTTACTCAAGCCACAGAGATGACATGCTTTCACACGAGCCGCGATGTCCCTGTCCATGCCCTTCCAGATGAAATGCCTCCTAATACTGGAAATGGTCTTCGAAATTCCCTTATGGCCACCTATTGGGGAATCATGATAGTAGCTGAAGACCATTGGCACGAGCTTGCTAGGCAGCACAACCTTCGGGGCACGTCCTTTTCGTTCTCGGCAGCACAGGACGCCCTTGGACAGAAAATATGGTACCTGCACGTTACCCTCTTTTAGGTGTTGGATGATAGGACCCAACTCTTCATCATTTAACTGATGGGGTAACACATCAGTAAAAGCCAAAGGAAAATCCAGCAGAACGGAACAGGGTTGCTCAGAATTGGCCTCGCTGGGTTGGGAGAACATACGTGACAAGGCGTCTGCAACAACATTTTGTGTTCCCCTGATGTGTTGCACTTTGAATTTAAAGGATGAGATCTTGACCACCCAACGCCCTATTTTACCCAGCTGCCGGGGATGAGCGAGAAGCCAGGAGAGAGCCTGATTATCGGTCTCCAACAGGAACTCAGCGTGTTCCAAGAAACGCCTGAACTTATCTAGAGCGTACACAACAGCAAGACACTCTAGTTCATACACTGAAGACTTCCTCTCTTGTTGGGTCCGGGATATAAATGCCACCGGCTGCCTAGCACCATCGACTTCCTGGGACAGAACCGCCCCGAGCGCAACAGAACTCGCGTCCGTTTGCAAAATGAATTTTTTTGAAAAATCAGGCATCCTCAACACAGGGGGAGAGACGATCGCCTCCTTGAGGGTATCAAAGGCCCGCTGTTGCCTCTCTCCCCATACAAATTTGGTACCCTTTTTCCTGAGTTCGTTTAAAGGTACAGCAATCTCCGCGGCATTAGGGATAAATCTACGGTAAAAATTGACCATGCCAACAAATCTGGCAACACCTTTCGCATCCCTAGGGGGAGGAAAATCCCGGATGCCTTGTGTCCTCTCCGGGTCGACCGTCACACCCCCATATGAGACGAGATGCCCTAAAAACGAAATACTCCTTTGTGCAAACTTTACCTTGTCTGGATTGATAGTGAGGCCAGCACTCCTCAATCGGCACATCACCTCTCTCAGGTGACCCAGATGCTCCTCGAACGTTTTACTGTAGACCAAGAGGTCATCAAGATAATTAAAGATGAATTTAAATTGTACGTCATGGAATACAGTGTCAAGTAGTCGCGTGAGGGTTTGAGCCCCCACTGCCAGACCCATGGGTACCCTAGTATATTGATAAAGATTCCATGGCACACAGAATGCCGTATAAGGGCGGCTTTCCTTAGACAGAGGAATCTGATGATAAGCGGCATTGAGGTCAAAGATGGTGAAGTACCTGGCCCCACTAAACCAATCGAACGCGGAATGTAAATCGGGAAGAGGAACTGAATCCACCTCAATATTAGCATTGAGTTTGCGATAGTCAATGACCATACGCTGTTTACCTCCAGGCTTGGGCACCAGAAATGCTGGACTAGCATAACTAGAGTTGGAAGGTTCAATGACCCCTTGTTTAAGCAACTCTTGAACATTCTCTCTTAGGACATCCATCTTTGGAGGGGCGAATTTGTATGGGTGTGAGCGGACTACGGCGGAGTCCGTTAAACGGATCTTATATTCCAAAAGATGTGTGAGCCCCAGGTTGGGAGTTAATACAGTGGGGAACTGCTCACACAAATGATCTAAAGCATGCCTCTGGGACGGGGTGAGATGGTCTCTTTCTGAATCGGGACACACAACCTCTTGGACACCTCCCTTAGCTCCCTGGTACCCAAGGAAAGGAATGACAACCTCCCGATTGAATTTAAAATAACAGTGGTGCGCTTGAAGATCTAAAACGAGACCACTCTTGGAGATGAAATCGGCACCCACAATGCAGTCGACTCCCAGAGCCGGAGAAACCAAAAATCGCCACACCCATGAAAAACACTCGATTTTAATACTCAGGGAAACCACCCGGGAGATGGGCAGAATTTCCCGCGATGCAGTCCAGCATACCACGGAAGACCGATCCGACCCTAATAGTAAGCCCTGTTGTTCAAGGTCCTCACATACTCTAGATGAAATTATGGATCGAGCTGATCCAGAGTCAACCAAGGCTCTGAGCTGACCCTTTTTCAACTCGACCAACAGGAAGGGGCATACTGAACTGTAGTTGGGGACAGTTCGCAGGACCTTGGAGCCGGATGACCCGGGATTAGCTATCCGCCTGGGGTTAAGTGAAACCGGAAGAGAACGGCCTAATGGGGAAGACCACTCCCGACTTATCTTCCCCGAGAATTTACGTTTTTTGAAAGGTTACCTTTTCGGGAAGTCCCTTGACGCTGTCTAGCATCGTTACAATAGCGCGCGACGTGACCGGATCTATGACACCTAGAACAGAATAATTCTCGTACTTCACAGCTCTGAACCGGCGCAGGCCTAGGACCCCAAGACCAGGGCTGCCCGACTCGTCGCTCGAAATTAGGGCGATCTGAACGCCTCCTAGCCTCGCGGGCTCTAATATCGTCATTACCCTGTATAGTGGTCGACTCGGCGCACAGCCGGTCTAAATCAATAAAACTTTGGGGACGGGCAGCGAATGTCAAACGTGACCGTTCCTCCGGCGTCACGCCCTGCAAAATAGTATGAATGACATCAGACTCTGACAACCCCAGCCTCAGGATCCGGGCCGCGTCTTTAACACTGGAAATGAAATGAGCAAGGGACTCTCCGCTTGCTTGAATTCTATAGAAATGTTTGTGTCGTAACCGGTCGTGTAACCTTCCCGGTACGAAAGCGTCCAGGACTTCCCGATAGAAATGGTCTATGCCACCACCATCCCTAAGGGTACTTGTCACGCGCTCAGCCATAGATCCCCGACAGTACGGGTAAATGAGCTCAAGCAAAGTCCGCTCCGACAGCCCAGGGAAATCGGCCAACTGAAAAAATACGCGCAAGAATCTCAAAAGCGCCTCAGGATCCAGACCATCGACAACTGGGAGACGCTGAATGACATCCGACAGTGGGTTAGGAAGATTGTGATAGCTTGCGGTGGCCATATCGGAAAAGGCAGGAACATGCACAGGGGGTTCCACCCTGGCTGCCGTCTCAACAGAAGAAGAAGAAGAACCGGAATTCGGATCTACGTGGCGACGCTGGCCGAGAGAAAACTCCCGCAATGCCATCGCCACTTGCTCCCTAAGAGTGACAACATTTTTCTCTAATTCCGAGGTGGTAGCCTGTATTCAGCATTCTGTAAACGGCATAGAACGTGTTGTAAACGTTGGCGCACCCTCTGTCTAGCCGTAGAGGTGGGTGCCGCCGACTGCAGGCCTTCGGCCAAATCGAGCAGTACTACAAATTTTTCCGAGCACAGCTCCACCTCGGCGGTGACATCCGTAAGTAATACTCTCCCACTCGGTGCCTCACCGGAGGCAAGAGCCTCACGGAGTTGCTTCCTTAATGAAACAACAGTCTCCTGCGGCTTCCGTCCCCGGAACCGGACCTCCCACTCGAGCTCATCTTTTACAAACAAATCCACATTTACCGAAATGGACATGACCGCGCAATCCACACACACACCACGTAAAAGCAAGAATTAAAGAGAACGACAGGAAGAACTTGATCATACAATTGGCTCCAGAATGCTCTAGCGATACGACGAGATGGATGTCATAAAAGCAGAGAAACAGCCATGCAAAATGCCCAGAAGAGAACACAACACAAAACAACCAAACTAACTCACTAAATACAACACACAAAGTACACATAAAATTCGATATAATCGAAAATATAAACTATCACATCCATGCCCTTGGTCGGACCATAACCGCATTCAAAATACGATACCGCAACGCAACGCCCTCAATAAACAATTACCATATAACTGGGATGCTACCAAACACGTTGTCTAATCCAAGAGACAAGTCATAATCAAACTCAACAAGTACCGACGGCCCTCATCATGTCCAGACTCCGTATGAGCTCCAGGGTATGTGCAAGTGCAACCAATCAGCACACATTCATTAAAAAAAATTAATCACATTCTTATAACCCCTTTTCAAAATTCATCTCACACTCAACATCACAAAATAATCACTTAAACACTAACACATATTAAATTATTTTAAACTTCCTTAACCTCTTATTCATTTTATAAAATGTGCTCTTTTTTCTGGTTGTTCATTCTGTTAATTTATTACACTACCATTAAGTTTTCTTACAACACTTGGATTCTAATCCAAAATAATTTGAAATAATTCGCAAGTCCTAACACCAGCTGACATGTCTGTAGCCACACTAAGTTTCATTTAAGAAAATAAATATAAGTCCCCAGATTCTAAAATTTCTCAAGTTCAACAGAGAAAAATAAGGCAGAAATAATACCTACTATCCACCCGGAATCATAACAACCACGCTCTGAACTAACATTTGAAACCCCCCTTTTTTTCTAAGTTTTGTAATTTTTTTTTTGAATTTTTGAATTCGTTTAGAAATTGACATGACGGAGAAAATTTTTCATGTTCCACCATAGGTATTGAAACCCCCCTTTTTTTTCTAAGTTTTGTAATTTTTTTTTGAATTTTATTTAATTTTATTTTTATTAAGTTTTTTTTTTTTTTGTAAAAGGGGAGAGACATCATATTTAGAACTAGGTAAAAAACCTAGAGGAAGCAAAAGTGTGCAAGGCCCAAATACAATTACAGACATGTCCCCCCAGGTGAATGACAGGACTTGCAAATGAAAAACTCTTTTAACCAACAAGCGTGTGCTTTATTCAACCTGCAAGATTTTACATACATGACAAGTTCGTGATTGTGTGAGCACACCATTAAAGGCAGAATTATATATATATATGTATATATATGTATATCCATTAATTCATAATACCACAAAGTAAGTGAGTTGATATTAAACTAATTGCAAAAATTTCTGCCTGATTATGTATGAGTCAAAGTTAGTAATAATCTCATTCATAAAGCAATACTAATCCATCAGTGTTGTATAATATCAAATAGGCTAGCCTGTTGTCTCAGTAAGCACATTTATGGTTATTCTCTTTTTTAAATCCGTTGCATATTCCCCCAAAAAAATATATATATAGTAAAATTACACACACAAACACATATACGACATGAATAACAAAACATCCCTCATTTCATCACTAACCTCCTCATAAACCCATTCCAACTACAGTAAATGAAGGAACCCTAATATGTATAGATAGGTACAAATATAAATGACAACGTAAATGGAATATCTCAGCTCCTAAGCATAGATTTGCCAGCATATTCACAAGCATAGTTCACACCAGAGAATGTAAGTGACCGCCCCGAAACTCAACCAGCCAACGACCCCTTACCTTAATCATTAAGCGTTAAGTATGTGTGTGAAAGAAAATCGTTTCTCATCTACAGCATCAGACAACCCCCGCTACGTTATTAAAACTCAGCCATGACCAGATGACATGATAGCACGAGATAATTAACTCCCTAATGGTCTTAATTAGATGAAAGTTAGATCTTACAGCAAACTGCGGATGTGTGTGTATGTGTGTAACTTCTTACACATTATACAGTTATAAGATACTTCATTAGGTGTACTGTGGTAATGTTCACACATGCAATAACATAATTGAACACGAGAGTTTGTGCTAGAGTATAATGTTCAGAACTTCACGAGTGAGCTTCTGGCGGCTTCTGTGCATTCACATGTTGTAGAGAGAGAGAGAAATAGATAATCAGAATTTTCCCACCTGGATTGTCCGGTGTACTTAGTTCGTATAGGCGCGGATCAGTGATGTCACAGTCGTGTCACAAGTCCCTGGTGCAGCTTAGCATTGGAAAAGTCCTCGACTGACGGCATTGTGGCTATAAGATCGTCTCTGCCATTAGGGTGGACAGATGTTCGTCCACCCCTGACACCCATCTCGCCCTTGGTCGAGCACCTGGACATACAATAGGTTGTAGAGGGTGTCATAAAGAAAATCACGCCACTTAGGCCGTCCACATTAAATACCAACACTTACTTTAAGCAGCAACAGCGCACACACACATCGCCACTAATTCAGATTAAACAGTATTAAGATCGTCTAGCAATTACTTTCTTAATGTTTCATTGAAATATTCAAATTGATTTGCTGTGTCTTTCGTAGTTATTAATTACATCAAAACAGCTGAGTGCAAGATACATTAGCATATTCTCTATTGAAATCAACTTGACCCACGACTCTCACATTCATAATTTAATTAAATTTAATTTAATTTGATTTTGTAATAGCATTAATGCCCAAACTAAAAACTGCTCTATACGCACACACACACACACAAGCATAACTCATAATGAAAGCTGAAACACAAAATATATTTGGGGTTAGAATATTTTCAGAACCCGCAGACTTGCACGTACCTGGAACAACACTTTATCTAGCCTATCATAGTGATAGGTTCGGAAGTCCTGGATAGAAGTTTGCCGCCAGCCGAGACCAGATGAACAGGTTGGAGGATCAAGCAGAAATGAGGCCGATACAACGTTTCGGTCCAGCCAAGTAACCTCCGAATGCAGGAATATACAGACACAGCTGGCTGGCAGCGCCAGCTGTATTGCGTAGCTGCACAACCGTTTGTGTGTATAACCGACCGGCAACAAACTATCGTAACAGTGTGGCAGTGCGTGACGTCAGCGGCGCTCGTTTTTAAAATACTAATAATACGTTGCCGAAGCCAGTTCGGCACACCCTCACCCCAAAAGGGCAACATGGTTGACCCAAAACAAACAAGTCCTCAAGCACGACGGCTGCGGGAAACCTGGAAAATCTCAGTTTCTAAAACGCTCTTGGTGAGTTCAGTAACACAGGAAAACGAAAAGGCAGAAGGAAGAGGTGTGAGTTAGTGAGTGTGTGTCTGAAAGAGAAGATGTAAGTGTGAGTCCTGCATGCTCGCCGGGCCCTGGTCCGCATGCAGATATAAGAGACAGAAAAGAACAGGAGAAAGAGAAGAATCGCAGGATCCCGCTTTGAGTACTGACCACCAAGGCCTCCCAATTCCAATAACTGAGATCCAGGAACCCCAAATAGTATTCCCCCCTTTTTTTATGGGCCTAACTGTCATCCCTAACTCATGCCCTATGGCAAAACTTTAGCTTCGAAATATGAGTGGTTACTCTTTCAACATCCCCTCCGGGATCACCCAATTTCACTGTGACGGGCGACACAAACCGAAGAATGCGGTATGGTCCCGACCAACGATAACATAGTTTAGCGGCCCTCCTATTTATGGCTGAGCTGATCGGATGGCTCTGACAGTAGACCAAGTCGCCAATCTTAAATGGGTTCGGAATTCGCCCCTGATTGTAGCGACTACGGACGCGTTCGTGCGCACGAAGCAAATTCCTCCGGACCTCCCGCCATCTGTCCACAGTCGTGACCTCAGGATCGTTCGGCAGAAGATCATCAATGTGCCACAAATTGTCCAACGGCAAACTCGGCGAGAACCCAAACATGACTTCAAAGGGTACGGCCTTGTGACTCTCGTGTAGGGCCGTGTTAAATGCCAATTGCAACCACTTTAAATTTTGGTCCCAACAATCCTGTTGTTCAGCATGATAGGCGATAAGCGCTGAACGGAGATTCCGGTTAAATCTCTCCGCGTGGGACGGTTGAGGGTAGTACGGGGAAGTGGTCACATGTTTGATGCCGTTAGCGAAACACATTCGCCGGAAATCTTTTGAAATGAACTGTGGTCCATTGTCAGAGACAATGGTGGACGGAAAACCGAAATGCTGAAAGACATGGGTCTGTAGCATAAGGATAGTTGAGCGAGTGTTTGCCTGTCGTAAGGGCAGTAGCCAGACAAACTTGGAAAAAGCATCCACGCAAACAAGTAGGTAAGCATTACCTGACTTGCTACGAGGGAAAGGTCCCACGTAGTCTATGAATAACTTCTCCATGGGTTTGCTCGCCACATCAGATGACAATAGACCCAATTTAGTGTTTTGAGCAGGCTTACTCAAGCCACAGAGATGACATGCTTTCACACGAGCCGCGATGTCCCTGTCCATGCCCTTCCAGATGAAATGCCTCCTAATACTGGAAATGGTCTTCGAAATTCCCTTATGGCCACCTATTGGGGAATCATGATAGTAGCTGAAGACCATTGGCACGAGCTTGCTAGGCAGCACAACCTTCGGGGCACGTCCTTTTCGTTCTCGGCAGCACAGGACGCCCTTGGACAGAAAATATGGTACCTGCACGTTACCCTCTTTTAGGTGTTGGATGATAGGACCCAACTCTTCATCATTTAACTGATGGGGTAACACATCAGTAAAAGCCAAAGGAAAATCCAGCAGAACGGAACAGGGTGCTCAGAATTGGCCTCGCTGGGTTGGGAGAACATACGTGACAAGGCGTCTGCAACAACATTTTGTGTTCCCCTGATGTGTTGCACTTTGAATTTAAAGGATGAGATCTTGACCACCCAACGCCCTATTTTACCCAGCTGCCGGGGATGAGCGAGAAGCCAGGAGAGAGCCTGATTATCGGTCTCCAACAGGAACTCAGCGTGTTCCAAGAAACGCCTGAACTTATCTAGAGCGTACACAACAGCAAGACACTCTAGTTCATACACTGAAGACTTCCTCTCTTGTTGGGTCCGGGATATAAATGCCACCGGCTGCCTAGCACCATCGACTTCCTGGGACAGAACCGCCCCGAGCGCAACAGAACTCGCGTCCGTTTGCAAAATGAATTTTTTTGAAAAATCAGGCATCCTCAACACAGGGGGAGAGACGATCGCCTCCTTGAGGGTATCAAAGGCCCGCTGTTGCCTCTCTCCCCATACAAATTTGGTACCCTTTTTCCTGAGTTCGTTTAAAGGTACAGCAATCTCCGCGGCATTAGGGATAAATCTACGGTAAAAATTGACCATGCCAACAAATCTGGCAACACCTTTCGCATCCCTAGGGGGAGGAAAATCCCGGATGCCTTGTGTCCTCTCCGGGTCGACCGTCACACCCCCATATGAGACGAGATGCCCTAAAAACGAAATACTCCTTTGTGCAAACTTTACCTTGTCTGGATTGATAGTGAGGCCAGCACTCCTCAATCGGCACATCACCTCTCTCAGGTGACCCAGATGCTCCTCGAACGTTTTACTGTAGACCAAGAGGTCATCAAGATAATTAAAGATGAATTTAAATTGTACGTCATGGAATACAGTGTCAAGTAGTCGCGTGAGGGTTTGAGCCCCCACTGCCAGACCCATGGGTACCCTAGTATATTGATAAAGATTCCATGGCACACAGAATGCCGTATAAGGGCGGCTTTCCTTAGACAGAGGAATCTGATGATAAGCGGCATTGAGGTCAAAGATGGTGAAGTACCTGGCCCCACTAAACCAATCGAACGCGGAATGTAAATCGGGAAGAGGAACTGAATCCACCTCAATATTAGCATTGAGTTTGCGATAGTCAATGACCATACGCTGTTTACCTCCAGGCTTGGGCACCAGAAATGCTGGACTAGCATAACTAGAGTTGGAAGGTTCAATGACCCCTTGTTTAAGCAACTCTTGAACCTTCTCTCTTAGGACATCCATCTTTGGAGGGGCGAATTTGTATGGGTGTGAGCGGACTACGGCGGAGTCCGTTAAACGGATCTTATATTCCAAAAGATGTGTGAGCCCCAGGTTGGGAGTTAATACAGTGGGGAACTGCTCACACAAATGATCTAAAGCATGCCTCTGGGACGGGGTGAGATGGTCTCTTTCTGAATCGGGACACACAACCTCTTGGACACCTCCCTTAGCTCCCTGGTACCCAAGGAAAGGAATGACAACCTCCCGATTGAATTTAAAATAACAGTGGTGCGCTTGAAGATCTAAAACGAGACCACTCTTGGAGATGAAATCGGCACCCACAATGCAGTCGACTCCCAGAGCCGGAGAAACCAAAAATCGCCACACCCATGAAAAACACTCGATTTTAATACTCAGGGAAACCACCCGGGAGATGGGCAGAATTTCCCGCGATGCAGTCCAGCATACCACGGAAGACCGATCCGACCCTAATAGTAAGCCCTGTTGTTCAAGGTCCTCACATACTCTAGATGAAATTATGGATCGAGCTGATCCAGAGTCAACCAAGGCTCTGAGCTGACCCTTTTTCAACTCGACCAACAGGAAGGGGCATACTGAACTGTAGTTGGGGACAGTTCGCAGGACCTTGGAGCCGGATGACCCGGGATTAGCTATCCGCCTGGGGTTAAGTGAAACCGGAAGAGAACGGCCTAATGGGGAAGACCACTCCCGACTTATCTTCCCCGAGAATTTACGTTTTTTGAAAGGTTACCTTTTCGGGAAGTCCCTTGACGCTGTCTAGCATCGTTACAATAGCGCGCGACGTGACCGGATCTATGACACCTAGAACAGAATAATTCTCGTACTTCACAGCTCTGAACCGGCGCAGGCCTAGGACCCCAAGACCAGGCTGCCCGACTCGTCGCTCGAATTAGGGCGATCTGAACGCCTCCTAGCCTCGCGGGCTCTAATATCGTCATTACCCTGTATAGTGGTCGACTCGGCGCACAGCCGGTCTAAATCAATAAAACTTTGGGGACGGGCAGCGAATGTCAAACGTGACCGTTCCTCCGGCGTCACGCCCTGCAAAATAGTATGAATGACATCAGACTCTGACAACCCAGCCTCAGGATCCGGGCCGCGTCTTTAACACTGGAAATGAAATGAGCAAGGGACTCTCCGCTTGCTTGAATTCTATAGAAATGTTTGTGTCGTAACCGGTCGTGTAACCTTCCCGGTACGAAAGCGTCCAGGACTTCCGATAGAAATGGTCTATGCCACCACCATCCTAAGGGTACTTGTCACGCGCTCAGCCATAGATCCCCGACAGTACGGGTAAATGAGCTCAAGCAAAGTCCGCTCCGACAGCCAGGGAAATCGGCCAACTGAAAAAATACGCGCAAGAATCTCAAAAGCGCCTCAGGATCCAGACCATCGACAACTGGGAGACGCTGAATGACATCCGACAGTGGGTTAGGAAGATTGTGATAGCTTGCGGTGGCCATATCGAAAAGGCAGGAACATGCACAGGGGGTTCCACCCTGGCTGCCGTCTCACAGAAGAAGAAGAAGAACCGGAATTCGGATCTACGTGGCGACGCTGCCGAGAGAAAACTCCCGCAATGCCATCGCCACTTGCT
>JAWRYS010000853.1:0-26465 GCA_034769895.1 Magicicada septendecula
TTGGTGTATACCCAAATGATGTACGTAATGAACTTATAAGTGACAGTAATGACGATGTAGTTAATATGCCTAGGGATAGTGATAAGTTAGATAGTAGATGTAATACAGTAAAAGCTAGGATAAATAACTGTAAGAGAAATGTTTGATAGACAGTGGTGCTCAAATCTCATTGATCAGTGAAAAATTTATAAATAAGAACATTGTAGAGTTCAAGAAAGTAACGATATTACCCATTAATAATGCAACTATTAAGACAGCCACAAACGAAGTTCAAAAGGTAAATAAGCAAGCGTACATAACCATTTCATCGCAAGGTATGGAGCTTGAAACACCAGTATTAGTTGTTAAGGATTTAGTTTACGATGTAATCATAGGAACAGAAACCTTAAAAAAAAATAAATGCAATCATTGATTTTAATAAAAATGAATTATCGTGTACCGTTAATAATCGTCAATATAAGATAACATTAGGAAATAATGACGTTGATAAGCAATCTGAAGCGGATACATTCACATAACCAAGCCTGTCGCGAAGGTGGTTGTAAACAATAACAAAGATAACATGAATACTACAGAGCAATTAAATGAGAGTCAACGGAACAAATTAAACCAGCTGATAAAGAGACATACGGAGACATTTCAAAACACCCACACTACTACACATGTATACACGCACGACATCCAAGTTACGGACGAAAATAAATTCGTACGTAAGACATATCCTATTCCTCTGCACTATCAAAAATTGGTGGATGAGGAAATTGATAAGATGTTGGGCGAGAACATCATCGAACGATCCAACAGCAATTTCCTTAACCCAATGGTTATCGTAAAGAAAAAAAATAACCAGATTAGGATATGTCTTGATATGCGAAATCTTAACAGCATCACGAAAAAATGTTTTGACCGTGCCCCTAATGCTGAAAACCTGTTTACCAAGTGCCAGGGTGTCCAATATATGTCTCGGTTGGATCTGAAAAGTGGGTTTTGGCAAATCCATTGGCTCAGGAAATCAGAAAGTTCACGGCATTTTTATACAAAAATAAATGCTACCAGTTCAAGGTAGTGCCCTTTGGTCTGGTAATAGCCTGGCTGCAATGGTGAAATGCCTGGAATTAGCGTTGGGTCGTGAGGTGGAAGACTTCGTAAGTGTTTTCGTCGATGACATATTAGTTATATCGAAATCGTTTGATGAGCATTTGAAACACCTGGATATTGTCTTCAGTAAACTCCGTCAGGCCAACTTGGTACTTAACTATGAGAAATGTGAATTCGGTAAGTCTGAAATAAAATTTTTAGGACATATTATATCGGCGCAGGGTGTAAGTACGGACCCTGAAAAGATAGAATCCATCACGGATTTCCTACACCTAAAAAACGAAGGACGTTAGAGCATTCCTCGGACTTACTGGGTATTACCGTCGGTTCGCACCTGCGTATGCGACGACAATAGAACCAATGTTGGAACTACTTCGGAAAAACACCAAATGGCGATGGGAAGCAAGACATGAAGAGGCATTTAATGCGGTGAAGGCCTTATTTAAAGAGAATCTACACGTGTTTCACACGGAGAAGGAAGGAACATATGTTCTTAACTGTGATGCTTCGGATTATGCCGTTGGTGAATTTTGTATCAGAAAAATAAGAATGGTGATCTTAAATTCATCGCCCATGTAAATCGGTCATTGAAAGGCGCTGAGCGAAACTATTTTACGGCCGAAAAAGAAATTTTAGCTGTAGTATATTGTGTTAGTAAGTTTAGGTATTATTTAGTTGGTAAGCATTTTGAAATTTTATCGGATAACAAAGCATTGTCATTTTTATTAAAGTGTAAACTTGCAAATGCCCGAATGTCACGATGGATAATGGCTATGCAGGAATATGATTTTAGCATTAAGTACTGCAAAGCTAGCGACAAGTTGGGGGATACTTTGAGTCGTTATCCACCTGTTCATCAGGAGACTTATTCGGCAGATAAGAATGAGATACAAATATTGGCGGTAAAGTATGCTTTACCAATTGAAATTAAAAATTATTTAAGAAACATAAATGTGGAACAGCATCGTGACGACAAAATTAAGAAAATAATAAACGACATACAGATTACAGTAAGTCCAAAGTTTCAGATTGTCAACAATATTCTGTACAAACTGATTGACGGACAATGGAAAATTGTGATTCCCGACAATGAGATGTCATTGAGGAACTAACATGGGCATGCCATGAAAGCCTTTTCTCATGCTGGTGCTTACAAATGCTACTTGACACTGCGGGAAGATTTTATATGGACGAACATGGCCAGGAAAGTTAAATCAGTACTTCGCACCTGCCACACCTGCCAGACAGCCAAACATCCAAATCAACACACATACGTGGAAATGGGTAACATCGTAATGCATGGAAAAATGAATTACTATGCATTGATTTTCTTGGACCATCACCACGTGCGGCGACGGGATGAGAAATCTGGTGGTGTGTACGGATGCCTTCACTAAGAATGTTAGTCTTTATGCGGTAGGCAGACCTACAACAGATGCGGTACTGAGAATAATTTTGGAAAAGTACATCCAAAATATGGTCATGTGAAAAAGATCCTGTCTGACCAGGGTACGCAATTCCAGAATAAAAAATGGAAAGCCGAATAAGAGAAGAGGGGCATTCAAGCAGTTCTAACAGCCATTCGTAGGCCCCAAGGGAATCTCGCTGAGAGGGTGAATAAAGGACTTGGTCGTTTATTCAGGACTTATTGTAACAATAACCAAAGCAAGTGGCCAGAGTATCTCGAGTTTTTCGAGAAAGCCATAAACGGGTGTTACAATACCACGACAGGATGTACGCCATCAGAACTGCAGTCAGATATCCAACAAAAACGTGCCTGGAGTGATTATATAAAAAGGGTAGCCACTCAAAATGTGCCGATGCCAAGCGAGGTAAAGCGTTTGGATGCCAAGGAGAGGATAAGGAAGTTCGCCGAACAGCGGTCAGAAAAATTTAATGCTGATCATAAGCTGCAATCGTTCAAAGTAGGCGAATTAATCTTATTAAAAGCTTTAAATGTAAGTAGCAGTATTGATAATACCACGGCTAAGTTCAATAGACTTTACAATGGTCCATTTATGTTAACTGAACAAGTGGGAAAGCAAACCTACA
This sequence comes from Magicicada septendecula, assembly GCA_034769895.1. Lineage (NCBI taxonomy): Eukaryota > Metazoa > Arthropoda > Insecta > Hemiptera > Cicadidae > Magicicada > Magicicada septendecula. The sequence goes on from JAWRYS010000853.1 coordinate 3,151, forward strand.
TTGTTACAAATCAAATACTAACAAAACGATTGGCAAATACCATGCGTCGTCATTACGCAAGTACTATATCAAAAATTAACGTTCACGTATATCTGGGTATACTAAAGTATGAATGTCATAACGTAATTGCTGAAGTAAATAAATTGTGTAAATTCGTGTTTGTTTGAACCATGTGGGTAAACATGCTGAAGTGTGCGACTGGACAGTTGAAGTTATGACGTCATGAACTGTTCATATTAGCTTATCTCTCTAACCCTTGACCACAGATTATCAACCTCGTGCTTGTGTTTATTTATATTGGAACTGACAGATGTCAGAATTATTTGAAGAAATGTTTTAGTTTAGCTAGAAGTATTTATTTGTTATTTTGAGTTGATTATATGCTGTAAAGGAAAGAATTGGTATTATTTTTTTTTTTAGTTAAAAAAAAAATGTATGTTTGCGTAAACAAAAATTTTTTTTTATCCGAGGAGGGGATAGTCCTGCAATAGAACATTGCAGTAATGGGAGATGTAGCCAGGACTGCTTTTGAAACAGGTGTGAAGTTATAGACATGACAATATTTGATTTCTGATCACTTATGTTAATTAAATGTAAGGATTCATATAAGAATTGGGCAAAAGACTATTTGTATTAAAACGCCCTTATTTGTATTGGTGATTATGTCATGTGCGTGAAAATGGTGCGAGTGCGCGACTGCGCGTGTAAATCGTATTTGATGAATAGCTCATAGATAAAATTTATTCCTGCTGATGCAAAAATCAGCAATTCGTTCCAAGTAAGCATCTATCTGTTGTAGCCATCCATCTCATGATAAGCTGTTTCGACCAATCAGCGGCCCCAATTTTCCACTGAGATTGGGTCTCCGCCGGCGAATATCACGTTGGTTCTATCCTGCAGCTCGAAGTTTTCAAACGTGGTCTCTGCGCGAGTTACTCGTGCAGAAACGTGATTTTGAACGAGTAATAAGGGTTAAATTGGCGACAAGTTACCCTTTGCTGTTACCTCGAAAGGGGACGAACTCATTATAAATAATATTAAGCTATTTATTAGTGCTAGTATCGCGTGGGTCAAGATTTCCGCTTAGGGAAGGTGTATCCACCCGGGATATTCCTTTTTTGATCGCGAGGACACCTCAAGACGCGGGAAGGTGCATGCTCAACGCACCAAAAATTAAATGAAATTATATTGTAACCCAATTGTGCCCTGAGATTTAGGTTAGACTTAGTACGGGTGTGACGGCGTGCGCGCATACGAGAGGAGCCCCAGCGAAGCGGAAGTTGCAGAAAGGAGGTGACGATCCGAGTTGCAGAATTGCGGCGATTCACATGACTGGCTCGTGACGTTTCAACCCACGGAATCAACATTTCAAGTAACAAATTGACATTTCTTTTAAGATCAGATCAACCTGTTTCAGAGACGATTTTGAATTAAAAATAAATATTGTGAACAACAAAGCTTATAAAAATTTGTGTCTTTAAATATACAAACCTTGCTCCAGATAACTGTTTGTGTGTTCTGTTTATTACTATGCCTGACATTTGTTTTGTCGCATAGTAAATGGCGCTTGCAGCTTTGGGGATCGAGAAAATGCAAGAAATATATTAAATAACGTATTCATAGTATTAAATTGCAATTCCCAACGTTTTAGCACGACAAAATATTATGTTAAAAAAAAATAAATTTGCAGTGTTTTGATATATTATAATTGTCTTCAGAGTGTGTATCATTTAAATATTGCATATACTCAGAAAGACTTGTGTAGGTTAGGATCATAATTTAATATTGGAACGTTATCTGGAGTGAATTATATTATTTGTGCATGTTTAGGTTAAGGATCTGTGTAGACATTGTGTTGAATGATTTCTGACTGTTTACTGTGCATTGCGATTATATTTTAGAGTAGTTGAACATTAAACTTTGCTATAAGAATAAGTGTGCCGTACGTAAGTCAAGACATTAAGATAAACTTTGTTAGTGTGTGTTATCGTTGTAAAAGATGGCGGAAGGTTTATCAGCTGATTTACAATCTACACTAAATGTAATCTTAGCTAATATGATCAATCTATACGTGACGAAAGCAATAAAAATAACCAAGCATTGCAAGAGAACTTAAACTCCGTGCGGGATGATAATAAGCAGCTACGTGAAAATTTAAAATCCGTGCATGAAGATAGTAAAATATTGAACGAAAACTTAAAGTCTGTAAGATACGAGGCTAAAAATCAAAATAAAAAAATCTTCGCTGCCATACACGAGCAAGCTAAACAAAATAAAGCTATCGTCGAAGCTGCTGAGGGCAAAATAAGAGAAAAGGTTGAATCTATCCGCGTGGAGTTTGAGACCGCAATAGAATTTAATAAAACACGTATAACGGAATGTGAGACGCTTGTGCTAGCAGTAGAAAATCATGTGCAAGCGCAGGCAACCGCGGTAAATGATTCCATGAACACCTATGAAAACAAATTAGAAATTTTAGAACAAAAGGTAAAGCAAATACAACAAACTACTCTACTCGCAAACCAGGTCACTTACATATACAAAACAGAGGACGACATTAACACATACATGAAATTTTATGGCCTCGAGCATGAAAAACCCATGCAATTCCTTACGCAATGCCAGCGTAATATGGAACACATCGCTGACAACCTTAGCGATGTGGACAAAATAAACTGGGTGGTGCTTCAGCTAAAGGGTACAGCGGCTGAATGGTTTCCGATCGTCCAAGATAAAATTGGGGTTTATGAAGATCTGGTTAACCACTTTAAAGCAAGGTATTGGAACGACGAAATCCAGCGGAAAGTACGCATACAGCTGGAGTTTGGTAAGTATACTCCAGGTAAGGGAAGTAAGGAGAAGTACCTGATCCAGCTTGTTGCCAAGGCGAAACACCTGGAGCCCGTTGTAGCAGAAGCTGAAATTGTCAGCAAACTGGCACATCATTTCAACAGAGGAATACAAGTGGCGGTAATTACACAGGGAATTCAAACATTAGAAGACCTGCTGTTGTTAATATCAAAATGGGAGAATGTAGACGAGAATCCCGAAACATACAGTACACACACAAAGATAAACACCAATAATACACCAAAACAAAATGAATATAGAAGTAAGCAATGGAAAAACCCGGATAGCGAACAAAAGTCACCCAAATCATGTAGTCATAAGGTCGCGACTGTAACCAAAGATAACACAGATGATGAAAACGGTCCAAAAAACGAGTAAAGTTGCACGGCGTGAGACCGTGCAAAACAAATAAAAATAATAATAAAAATAAACAGAGTACCAGTCAGAATCAGAAAATCAATGAACACATAGAAAATAGTAACATGAATAGAACCTACTGTGTATTTGGTGTATACCCAAATGATGTACGTAATGAACTTATAAGTGACAGTAATGACGATGTAGTTAATATGCCTAGGGATAGTGATAAGTTAGATAGTAGATGTAATACAGTAAAAGCTAGGATAAATAACTGTAAGAGAAATGTTTTGATAGACAGTGGTGCTCAAATCTCATTGATCAGTGAAAAATTTATAAATAAGAACATTGTAGAGTTCAAGAAAGTACCGATATTACCCATTAATAATGCAACTATTAAGACAGCCACAAACGAAGTTCAAAAGGTAAATAAGCAAGCGTACATAACCATTTCATCGCAAGGTATGGAGCTTGAAACACCAGTATTAGTTGTTAAGGATTTAGTTTACGATGTAATCATAGGAACAGAAACCTTAAAAAAAATAAATGCAATCATTGATTTTAATAAAAATGAATTATCGTGTACCGTTAATAATCGTCAATATAAGATAACATTAGGAAATAATGACGTTGATAAGCAATCTGAAGCGGGATACATTCACATAACCAAGCCTGTCGCGAAGGTGGTTGTAAACAATAACAAAGATAACATGAATACTACAGAGCAATTAAATGAGAGTCAACGGAACAAATTAAACCAGCTGATAAAGAGACATACGGAGACATTTCAAAACACCCACACTACTACACATGTATACACGCACGACATCCAAGTTACGGACGAAAATAAATTCGTACGTAAGACATATCCTATTCCTCTGCACTATCAAAAATTGGTGGATGAGGAAATTGATAAGATGTTGGGCGAGAACATCATCGAACGATCCAACAGCAATTTCCTTAACCCAATGGTTATCGTAAAGAAAAAAAATAACCAGATTAGGATATGTCTTGATATGCGAAATCTTAACAGCATCACGAAAAAATGTTTTGACCGTGCCCCTAATGCTGAAAACCTGTTTACCAAGTGCCAGGGTGTCCAATATATGTCTCGGTTGGATCTGAAAAGTGGGTTTTGGCAAATCCCATTGGCTCAGGAAATCAGAAAGTTCACGGCATTTTTATACAAAAATAAATGCTACCAGTTCAAGGTAGTGCCCTTTGGTCTGGTAATAGCCTGGCTGCAATGGTGAAATGCCTGGAATTAGCGTTGGGTCGTGAGGTGGAAGACTTCGTAAGTGTTTTCGTCGATGACATATTAGTTATATCGAAATCGTTTGATGAGCATTTGAAACACCTGGATATTGTCTTCAGTAAACTCCGTCAGGCCAACTTGGTACTTAACTATGAGAAATGTGAATTCGGTAAGTCTGAAATAAAATTTTTAGGACATATTATATCGGCGCAGGGTGTAAGTACGGACCCTGAAAAGATAGAATCCATCACGGGATTTCCTACACCTAAAAAAACGAAGGACGTTAGAGCATTCCTCGGACTTACTGGGTATTACCGTCGGTTCGCACCTGCGTATGCGACGACAATAGAACCAATGTTGGAACTACTTCGGAAAAACACCAAATGGCGATGGGAAGCAAGACATGAAGAGGCATTTAATGCGGTGAAGGCCTTATTTAAAGAGAATCTACACGTGTTTCACACGGAGAAGGAAGGAACATATGTTCTTAACTGTGATGCTTCGGATTATGCCGTTGGTGGAATTTTGTATCAGAAAAATAAGAATGGTGATCTTAAATTCATCGCCCATGTAAATCGGTCATTGAAAGGCGCTGAGCGAAACTATTTTACGGCCGAAAAAGAAATTTTAGCTGTAGTATATTGTGTTAGTAAGTTTAGGTATTATTTAGTTGGTAAGCATTTTGAAATTTTATCGGATAACAAAGCATTGTCATTTTTATTAAAGTGTAAACTTGCAAATGCCCGAATGTCACGATGGATAATGGCTATGCAGGAATATGATTTTAGCATTAAGTACTGCAAAGCTAGCGACAAGTTGGGGGATACTTTGAGTCGTTATCCACCTGTTCATCAGGAGACTTATTCGGCAGATAAGAATGAGATACAAATATTGGCGGTAAAGTATGCTTTACCAATTGAAATTAAAAATTATTTAAGAAACATAAATGTGGAACAGCATCGTGACGACAAAATTAAGAAAATAATAAACGACATACAGATTACAGTAAGTCCAAAGTTTCAGATTGTCAACAATATTCTGTACAAACTGATTGACGGACAATGGAAAATTGTGATTCCCGACAATGAGATGTCATTGAGGAACTAACATGGGCATGCCATGAAAGCCTTTTCTCATGCTGGTGCTTACAAATGCTACTTGACACTGCGGGAAGATTTTATATGGACGAACATGGCCAGGAAAGTTAAATCAGTACTTCGCACCTGCCACACCTGCCAGACAGCCAAACATCCAAATCAACACACATACGTGGAAATGGGTAACATCGTAATGCATGGAAAAATGAATTACTATGCATTGATTTTCTTGGACCATCACCACGTGCGGCGAGGGGGATGAGAAATCTGGTGGTGTGTACGGATGCCTTCACTAAGAATGTTAGTCTTTATGCGGTAGGCAGACCTACAACAGATGCGGTACTGAGAATAATTTTGGAAAAGTACATCCCAAAATATGGTCATGTGAAAAAGATCCTGTCTGATCAGGGTACGCAATTCCAGAATAAAAAATGGAAAGCCGAATAAGAGAAGAGGGGCATTCAAGCAGTTCTAACAGCCATTCGTAGGCCCCAAGGGAATCTCGCTGAGAGGGTGAATAAAGGACTTGGTCGTTTATTCAGGACTTATTGTAACAATAACCAAAGCAAGTGGCCAGAGTATCTCGAGTTTTTCGAGAAAGCCATAAACGGGTGTTACAATACCACGACAGGATGTACGCCATCAGAACTGCAGTCAGATATCCAACAAAAACGTGCCTGGAGTGATTATATAAAAAGGGTAGCCACTCAAAATGTGCCGATGCCAAGCGAAGTAAAGCGTTTGGATGCCAAGGAGAGGATAAGGAAGTTCGCCGAACAGCGGTCAGAAAAATTTAATGCTGATCATAAGCTGCAATCGTTCAAAGTAGGCGAATTAATCTTATTAAAAGCTTTAAATGTAAGTAGCAGTATTGATAATACCACGGCTAAGTTCAATAGACTTTACAATGGTCCATTTATGTTAACTGAACAAGTGGGAAAGCAAACCTACATTGTTACAAATCAAATACTAACAAAACGATTGGCAAATACCATGCGTCGTCATTACGCAAGTACTATATCAAAAATTAACGTTCACGTATATCTGGGTATACTAAAGTATGAATGTCATAACGTAATTGCTGAAGTAAATAAATTGTGTAAATTCGTGTTTGTTTGAACCATGTGGGTAAACATGCTGAAGTGTGCGACTGGACAGTTGAAGTTATGACGTCATGAACTGTTCATATTAGCTTATCTCTCTAACCCTTGACCACAGATTATCAACCTCGTGCTTGTGTTTATTTATATTGGAACTGACAGATGTCAGAATTTATTTGAAGAAATGTTTTAGTTTAGCTAGAAGTATTTATTTGTTATTTTGAGTTGATTATATGCTGTAAAGGAAAGGAATTGGTATTATTTTTTTTTTTAGTTAAAAAAAAAATGTATGTTTGCGTAAACAAAAATTTTTTTTTATCCGAGGAGGGGATAGTCCTGCAATAGAACATTGCAGTAATGGGGAGATGTAGCCAGGACTGCTTTTGAAACAGGTTGTGAAGTTATAGACATGACAATATTTGATTTCTGATCACTTATGTTAATTAAATGTAAGGATTCATATAAGAATTGGGCAAAAGACTATTTGTATTAAAACGCCCTTATTTGTATTGGTGATTATGTCATGTGCGTGAAAATGGTGCGAGTGCGCGACTGCGCGTGTAAATCGTATTTGATGAATAGCTCATAGATAAAATTTATTCCTGCTGATGCAAAAATCAGCAATTCGTTCCAAGTAAGCATCTATCTGTTGTAGCCATCCATCTCATGATAAGCTGTTTCGACCAATCAGCGGCCCCAATTTTCCACTGAGATTGGGTCTCCGCCGGCGAATATCACGTTGGTTCTATCCTGCAGCTCGAAGTTTTCAAACGTGGTCTCTGCGCGAGTTACTCGTGCAGAAACGTGATTTTGAACGAGTAATAAGGGTTAAATTGGCGACAAGTTACCCTTTGCTGTTACCTCGAAAGGGGACGAACTCATTATAAATAATATTAAGCTATTTATTAGTGCTAGTATCGCGTGGGTCAAGATTTCCGCTTAGGGAAGGTGTATCCACCCGGGATATTCCTTTTTTGATCGCGAGGACACCTCAAGACGCGGGAAGGTGCATGCTCAACGCACCAAAAATTAAATGAAATTATATTGTAACCCAATTGTGCCCTGAGATTTAGGTTAGACTTAGTACGGGTGTGACGGCGTGCGCGCATACGAGAGGAGCCCCAGCGAAGCGGAAGTTGCAGAAAGGAGGTGACGATCCGAGTTGCAGAATTGCGGCGATTCACATGACTGGCTCGTGACGTTTCAACCCACGGAATCAACATTTCAAGTAACAAATTGACATTTCTTTTAAGATCAGATCAACCTGTTTCAGAGACGATTTTGAATTAAAAATAAATATTGTGAACAACAAAGCTTATAAAAATTTGTGTCTTTAAATATACAAACCTTGCTCCAGATAACTGTTTGTGTGTTCTGTTTATTACTATGCCTGACATTTGTTTTGTCGCATAGTAAATGGCGCTTGCAGCTTTGGGGATCGAGAAAATGCAAGAAATATATTAAATAACGTATTCATAGTATTAAATTGCAATTCCCAACGTTTTAGCACGACAAAATATTATGTTAAAAAAAAATAAATTTGCAGTGTTTTGATATATTATAATTGTCTTCAGAGTGTGTATCATTTAAATATTGCATATACTCAGAAAGACTTGTGTAGGTTAGGATCATAATTTAATATTGGAACGTTATCTGGAGTGAATTATATTATTTGTGCATGTTTAGGTTAAGGATCTGTGTAGACATTGTGTTGAATGATTTCTGACTGTTTACTGTGCATTGCGATTATATTTTAGAGTAGTTGAACATTAAACTTTGCTATAAGAATAAGTGTGCCGTACGTAAGTCAAGACATTAAGATAAACTTTGTTAGTGTGTGTTATCGTTGTAAAAGATGGCGGAAGGTTTATCAGCTGATTTACAATCTACACTAAATGTAATCTTAGCTAATATGATCAATCTATACGTGACGAAAGCAATAAAAATAACCAAGCATTGCAAGAGAACTTAAACTCCGTGCGGGATGATAATAAGCAGCTACGTGAAAATTTAAAATCCGTGCATGAAGATAGTAAAATATTGAACGAAAACTTAAAGTCTGTAAGATACGAGGCTAAAAATCAAAATAAAAAAATCTTCGCTGCCATACACGAGCAAGCTAAACAAAATAAAGCTATCGTCGAAGCTGCTGAGGGCAAAATAAGAGAAAAGGTTGAATCTATCCGCGTGGAGTTTGAGACCGCAATAGAATTTAATAAAACACGTATAACGGAATGTGAGACGCTTGTGCTAGCAGTAGAAAATCATGTGCAAGCGCAGGCAACCGCGGTAAATGATTCCATGAACACCTATGAAAACAAATTAGAAATTTTAGAACAAAAGGTAAAGCAAATACAACAAACTACTCTACTCGCAAACCAGGTCACTTACATATACAAAACAGAGGACGACATTAACACATACATGAAATTTTATGGCCTCGAGCATGAAAAACCCATGCAATTCCTTACGCAATGCCAGCGTAATATGGAACACATCGCTGACAACCTTAGCGATGTGGACAAAATAAACTGGGTGGTGCGTCAGCTAAAGGGTACAGCGGCTGAATGGTTTCCGATCGTCCAAGATAAAATTGGGGTTTATGAAGATCTGGTTAACCACTTTAAAGCAAGGTATTGGAACGACGAAATCCAGCGGAAAGTACGCATACAGCTGGAGTTTGGTAAGTATACTCCAGGTAAGGGAAGTAAGGAGAAGTACCTGATCCAGCTTGTTGCCAAGGCGAAACACCTGGAGCCCGTTGTAGCAGAAGCTGAAATTGTCAGCAAACTGGCACATCATTTCAACAGAGGAATACAAGTGGCGGTAATTACACAGGGAATTCAAACATTAGAAGACCTGCTGTTGTTAATATCAAAATGGGAGAATGTAGACGAGAATCCCGAAACATACAGTACACACACAAAGATAAACACCAATAATACACCAAAACAAAATGAATATAGAAGTAAGCAATGGAAAAACCCGGATAGCGAACAAAAGTCACCCAAATCATGTAGTCATAAGGTCGCGACTGTAACCAAAGATAACACAGATGATGAAAACGGTCCAAAAAACGAGTAAAGTTGCACGGCGTGAGACCGTGCAAAACAAATAAAAATAATAATAAAAATAAACAGAGTACCAGTCAGAATCAGAAAATCAATGAACACATAGAAAATAGTAACATGAATAGAACCTACTGTGTATTTGGTGTATACCCAAATGATGTACGTAATGAACTTATAAGTGACAGTAATGACGATGTAGTTAATATGCCTAGGGATAGTGATAAGTTAGATAGTAGATGTAATACAGTAAAAGCTAGGATAAATAACTGTAAGAGAAATGTTTTGATAGACAGTGGTGCTCAAATCTCATTGATCAGTGAAAAATTTATAAATAAGAACATTGTAGAGTTCAAGAAAGTACCGATATTACCCATTAATAATGCAACTATTAAGACAGCCACAAACGAAGTTCAAAAGGTAAATAAGCAAGCGTACATAACCATTTCATCGCAAGGTATGGAGCTTGAAACACCAGTATTAGTTGTTAAGGATTTAGTTTACGATGTAATCATAGGAACAGAAACCTTAAAAAAAATAAATGCAATCATTGATTTTAATAAAAATGAATTATCGTGTACCGTTAATAATCGTCAATATAAGATAACATTAGGAAATAATGACGTTGATAAGCAATCTGAAGCGGGATACATTCACATAACCAAGCCTGTCGCGAAGGTGGTTGTAAACAATAACAAAGATAACATGAATACTACAGAGCAATTAAATGAGAGTCAACGGAACAAATTAAACCAGCTGATAAAGAGACATACGGAGACATTTCAAAACACCCACACTACTACACATGTATACACGCACGACATCCAAGTTACGGACGAAAATAAATTCGTACGTAAGACATATCCTATTCCTCTGCACTATCAAAAATTGGTGGATGAGGAAATTGATAAGATGTTGGGCGAGAACATCATCGAACGATCCAACAGCAATTTCCTTAACCCAATGGTTATCGTAAAGAAAAAAAATAACCAGATTAGGATATGTCTTGATATGCGAAATCTTAACAGCATCACGAAAAAATGTTTTGACCGTGCCCCTAATGCTGAAAACCTGTTTACCAAGTGCCAGGGTGTCCAATATATGTCTCGGTTGGATCTGAAAAGTGGGTTTTGGCAAATCCCATTGGCTCAGGAAATCAGAAAGTTCACGGCATTTTTATACAAAAATAAATGCTACCAGTTCAAGGTAGTGCCCTTTGGTCTGGTAATAGCCTGGCTGCAATGGTGAAATGCCTGGAATTAGCGTTGGGTCGTGAGGTGGAAGACTTCGTAAGTGTTTTCGTCGATGACATATTAGTTATATCGAAATCGTTTGATGAGCATTTGAAACACCTGGATATTGTCTTCAGTAAACTCCGTCAGGCCAACTTGGTACTTAACTATGAGAAATGTGAATTCGGTAAGTCTGAAATAAAATTTTTAGGACATATTATATCGGCGCAGGGTGTAAGTACGGACCCTGAAAAGATAGAATCCATCACGGGATTTCCTACACCTAAAAAAACGAAGGACGTTAGAGCATTCCTCGGACTTACTGGGTATTACCGTCGGTTCGCACCTGCGTATGCGACGACAATAGAACCAATGTTGGAACTACTTCGGAAAAACACCAAATGGCGATGGGAAGCAAGACATGAAGAGGCATTTAATGCGGTGAAGGCCTTATTTAAAGAGAATCTACACGTGTTTCACACGGAGAAGGAAGGAACATATGTTCTTAACTGTGATGCTTCGGATTATGCCGTTGGTGGAATTTTGTATCAGAAAAATAAGAATGGTGATCTTAAATTCATCGCCCATGTAAATCGGTCATTGAAAGGCGCTGAGCGAAACTATTTTACGGCCGAAAAAGAAATTTTAGCTGTAGTATATTGTGTTAGTAAGTTTAGGTATTATTTAGTTGGTAAGCATTTTGAAATTTTATCGGATAACAAAGCATTGTCATTTTTATTAAAGTGTAAACTTGCAAATGCCCGAATGTCACGATGGATAATGGCTATGCAGGAATATGATTTTAGCATTAAGTACTGCAAAGCTAGCGACAAGTTGGGGGATACTTTGAGTCGTTATCCACCTGTTCATCAGGAGACTTATTCGGCAGATAAGAATGAGATACAAATATTGGCGGTAAAGTATGCTTTACCAATTGAAATTAAAAATTATTTAAGAAACATAAATGTGGAACAGCATCGTGACGACAAAATTAAGAAAATAATAAACGACATACAGATTACAGTAAGTCCAAAGTTTCAGATTGTCAACAATATTCTGTACAAACTGATTGACGGACAATGGAAAATTGTGATTCCCGACAATGAGATGTCATTGAGGAACTAACATGGGCATGCCATGAAAGCCTTTTCTCATGCTGGTGCTTACAAATGCTACTTGACACTGCGGGAAGATTTTATATGGACGAACATGGCCAGGAAAGTTAAATCAGTACTTCGCACCTGCCACACCTGCCAGACAGCCAAACATCCAAATCAACACACATACGTGGAAATGGGTAACATCGTAATGCATGGAAAAATGAATTACTATGCATTGATTTTCTTGGACCATCACCACGTGCGGCGAGGGGGATGAGAAATCTGGTGGTGTGTACGGATGCCTTCACTAAGAATGTTAGTCTTTATGCGGTAGGCAGACCTACAACAGATGCGGTACTGAGAATAATTTTGGAAAAGTACATCCCAAAATATGGTCATGTGAAAAAGATCCTGTCTGATCAGGGTACGCAATTCCAGAATAAAAAATGGAAAGCCGAATAAGAGAAGAGGGGCATTCAAGCAGTTCTAACAGCCATTCGTAGGCCCCAAGGGAATCTCGCTGAGAGGGTGAATAAAGGACTTGGTCGTTTATTCAGGACTTATTGTAACAATAACCAAAGCAAGTGGCCAGAGTATCTCGAGTTTTTCGAGAAAGCCATAAACGGGTGTTACAATACCACGACAGGATGTACGCCATCAGAACTGCAGTCAGATATCCAACAAAAACGTGCCTGGAGTGATTATATAAAAAGGGTAGCCACTCAAAATGTGCCGATGCCAAGCGAAGTAAAGCGTTTGGATGCCAAGGAGAGGATAAGGAAGTTCGCCGAACAGCGGTCAGAAAAATTTAATGCTGATCATAAGCTGCAATCGTTCAAAGTAGGCGAATTAATCTTATTAAAAGCTTTAAATGTAAGTAGCAGTATTGATAATACCACGGCTAAGTTCAATAGACTTTACAATGGTCCATTTATGTTAACTGAACAAGTGGGAAAGCAAACCTACATTGTTACAAATCAAATACTAACAAAACGATTGGCAAATACCATGCGTCGTCATTACGCAAGTACTATATCAAAAATTAACGTTCACGTATATCTGGGTATACTAAAGTATGAATGTCATAACGTAATTGCTGAAGTAAATAAATTGTGTAAATTCGTGTTTGTTTGAACCATGTGGGTAAACATGCTGAAGTGTGCGACTGGACAGTTGAAGTTATGACGTCATGAACTGTTCATATTAGCTTATCTCTCTAACCCTTGACCACAGATTATCAACCTCGTGCTTGTGTTTATTTATATTGGAACTGACAGATGTCAGAATTTATTTGAAGAAATGTTTTAGTTTAGCTAGAAGTATTTATTTGTTATTTTGAGTTGATTATATGCTGTAAAGGAAAGGAATTGGTATTATTTTTTTTTTTAGTTAAAAAAAAAATGTATGTTTGCGTAAACAAAAATTTTTTTTTATCCGAGGAGGGGATAGTCCTGCAATAGAACATTGCAGTAATGGGGAGATGTAGCCAGGACTGCTTTTGAAACAGGTTGTGAAGTTATAGACATGACAATATTTGATTTCTGATCACTTATGTTAATTAAATGTAAGGATTCATATAAGAATTGGGCAAAAGACTATTTGTATTAAAACGCCCTTATTTGTATTGGTGATTATGTCATGTGCGTGAAAATGGTGCGAGTGCGCGACTGCGCGTGTAAATCGTATTTGATGAATAGCTCATAGATAAAATTTATTCCTGCTGATGCAAAAATCAGCAATTCGTTCCAAGTAAGCATCTATCTGTTGTAGCCATCCATCTCATGATAAGCTGTTTCGACCAATCAGCGGCCCCAATTTTCCACTGAGATTGGGTCTCCGCCGGCGAATATCACGTTGGTTCTATCCTGCAGCTCGAAGTTTTCAAACGTGGTCTCTGCGCGAGTTACTCGTGCAGAAACGTGATTTTGAACGAGTAATAAGGGTTAAATTGGCGACAAGTTACCCTTTGCTGTTACCTCGAAAGGGGACGAACTCATTATAAATAATATTAAGCTATTTATTAGTGCTAGTATCGCGTGGGTCAAGATTTCCGCTTAGGGAAGGTGTATCCACCCGGGATATTCCTTTTTTGATCGCGAGGACACCTCAAGACGCGGGAAGGTGCATGCTCAACGCACCAAAAATTAAATGAAATTATATTGTAACCCAATTGTGCCCTGAGATTTAGGTTAGACTTAGTACGGGTGTGACGGCGTGCGCGCATACGAGAGGAGCCCCAGCGAAGCGGAAGTTGCAGAAAGGAGGTGACGATCCGAGTTGCAGAATTGCGGCGATTCACATGACTGGCTCGTGACGTTTCAACCCACGGAATCAACATTTCAAGTAACAAATTGACATTTCTTTTAAGATCAGATCAACCTGTTTCAGAGACGATTTTGAATTAAAAATAAATATTGTGAACAACAAAGCTTATAAAAATTTGTGTCTTTAAATATACAAACCTTGCTCCAGATAACTGTTTGTGTGTTCTGTTTATTACTATGCCTGACATTTGTTTTGTCGCATAGTAAATGGCGCTTGCAGCTTTGGGGATCGAGAAAATGCAAGAAATATATTAAATAACGTATTCATAGTATTAAATTGCAATTCCCAACGTTTTAGCACGACAAAATATTATGTTAAAAAAAAATAAATTTGCAGTGTTTTGATATATTATAATTGTCTTCAGAGTGTGTATCATTTAAATATTGCATATACTCAGAAAGACTTGTGTAGGTTAGGATCATAATTTAATATTGGAACGTTATCTGGAGTGAATTATATTATTTGTGCATGTTTAGGTTAAGGATCTGTGTAGACATTGTGTTGAATGATTTCTGACTGTTTACTGTGCATTGCGATTATATTTTAGAGTAGTTGAACATTAAACTTTGCTATAAGAATAAGTGTGCCGTACGTAAGTCAAGACATTAAGATAAACTTTGTTAGTGTGTGTTATCGTTGTAAAAGATGGCGGAAGGTTTATCAGCTGATTTACAATCTACACTAAATGTAATCTTAGCTAATATGATCAATCTATACGTGACGAAAGCAATAAAAATAACCAAGCATTGCAAGAGAACTTAAACTCCGTGCGGGATGATAATAAGCAGCTACGTGAAAATTTAAAATCCGTGCATGAAGATAGTAAAATATTGAACGAAAACTTAAAGTCTGTAAGATACGAGGCTAAAAATCAAAATAAAAAAATCTTCGCTGCCATACACGAGCAAGCTAAACAAAATAAAGCTATCGTCGAAGCTGCTGAGGGCAAAATAAGAGAAAAGGTTGAATCTATCCGCGTGGAGTTTGAGACCGCAATAGAATTTAATAAAACACGTATAACGGAATGTGAGACGCTTGTGCTAGCAGTAGAAAATCATGTGCAAGCGCAGGCAACCGCGGTAAATGATTCCATGAACACCTATGAAAACAAATTAGAAATTTTAGAACAAAAGGTAAAGCAAATACAACAAACTACTCTACTCGCAAACCAGGTCACTTACATATACAAAACAGAGGACGACATTAACACATACATGAAATTTTATGGCCTCGAGCATGAAAAACCCATGCAATTCCTTACGCAATGCCAGCGTAATATGGAACACATCGCTGACAACCTTAGCGATGTGGACAAAATAAACTGGGTGGTGCGTCAGCTAAAGGGTACAGCGGCTGAATGGTTTCCGATCGTCCAAGATAAAATTGGGGTTTATGAAGATCTGGTTAACCACTTTAAAGCAAGGTATTGGAACGACGAAATCCAGCGGAAAGTACGCATACAGCTGGAGTTTGGTAAGTATACTCCAGGTAAGGGAAGTAAGGAGAAGTACCTGATCCAGCTTGTTGCCAAGGCGAAACACCTGGAGCCCGTTGTAGCAGAAGCTGAAATTGTCAGCAAACTGGCACATCATTTCAACAGAGGAATACAAGTGGCGGTAATTACACAGGGAATTCAAACATTAGAAGACCTGCTGTTGTTAATATCAAAATGGGAGAATGTAGACGAGAATCCCGAAACATACAGTACACACACAAAGATAAACACCAATAATACACCAAAACAAAATGAATATAGAAGTAAGCAATGGAAAAACCCGGATAGCGAACAAAAGTCACCCAAATCATGTAGTCATAAGGTCGCGACTGTAACCAAAGATAACACAGATGATGAAAACGGTCCAAAAAACGAGTAAAGTTGCACGGCGTGAGACCGTGCAAAACAAATAAAAATAATAATAAAAATAAACAGAGTACCAGTCAGAATCAGAAAATCAATGAACACATAGAAAATAGTAACATGAATAGAACCTACTGTGTATTTGGTGTATACCCAAATGATGTACGTAATGAACTTATAAGTGACAGTAATGACGATGTAGTTAATATGCCTAGGGATAGTGATAAGTTAGATAGTAGATGTAATACAGTAAAAGCTAGGATAAATAACTGTAAGAGAAATGTTTTGATAGACAGTGGTGCTCAAATCTCATTGATCAGTGAAAAATTTATAAATAAGAACATTGTAGAGTTCAAGAAAGTACCGATATTACCCATTAATAATGCAACTATTAAGACAGCCACAAACGAAGTTCAAAAGGTAAATAAGCAAGCGTACATAACCATTTCATCGCAAGGTATGGAGCTTGAAACACCAGTATTAGTTGTTAAGGATTTAGTTTACGATGTAATCATAGGAACAGAAACCTTAAAAAAAATAAATGCAATCATTGATTTTAATAAAAATGAATTATCGTGTACCGTTAATAATCGTCAATATAAGATAACATTAGGAAATAATGACGTTGATAAGCAATCTGAAGCGGGATACATTCACATAACCAAGCCTGTCGCGAAGGTGGTTGTAAACAATAACAAAGATAACATGAATACTACAGAGCAATTAAATGAGAGTCAACGGAACAAATTAAACCAGCTGATAAAGAGACATACGGAGACATTTCAAAACACCCACACTACTACACATGTATACACGCACGACATCCAAGTTACGGACGAAAATAAATTCGTACGTAAGACATATCCTATTCCTCTGCACTATCAAAAATTGGTGGATGAGGAAATTGATAAGATGTTGGGCGAGAACATCATCGAACGATCCAACAGCAATTTCCTTAACCCAATGGTTATCGTAAAGAAAAAAAATAACCAGATTAGGATATGTCTTGATATGCGAAATCTTAACAGCATCACGAAAAAATGTTTTGACCGTGCCCCTAATGCTGAAAACCTGTTTACCAAGTGCCAGGGTGTCCAATATATGTCTCGGTTGGATCTGAAAAGTGGGTTTTGGCAAATCCCATTGGCTCAGGAAATCAGAAAGTTCACGGCATTTTTATACAAAAATAAATGCTACCAGTTCAAGGTAGTGCCCTTTGGTCTGGTAATAGCCTGGCTGCAATGGTGAAATGCCTGGAATTAGCGTTGGGTCGTGAGGTGGAAGACTTCGTAAGTGTTTTCGTCGATGACATATTAGTTATATCGAAATCGTTTGATGAGCATTTGAAACACCTGGATATTGTCTTCAGTAAACTCCGTCAGGCCAACTTGGTACTTAACTATGAGAAATGTGAATTCGGTAAGTCTGAAATAAAATTTTTAGGACATATTATATCGGCGCAGGGTGTAAGTACGGACCCTGAAAAGATAGAATCCATCACGGGATTTCCTACACCTAAAAAAACGAAGGACGTTAGAGCATTCCTCGGACTTACTGGGTATTACCGTCGGTTCGCACCTGCGTATGCGACGACAATAGAACCAATGTTGGAACTACTTCGGAAAAACACCAAATGGCGATGGGAAGCAAGACATGAAGAGGCATTTAATGCGGTGAAGGCCTTATTTAAAGAGAATCTACACGTGTTTCACACGGAGAAGGAAGGAACATATGTTCTTAACTGTGATGCTTCGGATTATGCCGTTGGTGGAATTTTGTATCAGAAAAATAAGAATGGTGATCTTAAATTCATCGCCCATGTAAATCGGTCATTGAAAGGCGCTGAGCGAAACTATTTTACGGCCGAAAAAGAAATTTTAGCTGTAGTATATTGTGTTAGTAAGTTTAGGTATTATTTAGTTGGTAAGCATTTTGAAATTTTATCGGATAACAAAGCATTGTCATTTTTATTAAAGTGTAAACTTGCAAATGCCCGAATGTCACGATGGATAATGGCTATGCAGGAATATGATTTTAGCATTAAGTACTGCAAAGCTAGCGACAAGTTGGGGGATACTTTGAGTCGTTATCCACCTGTTCATCAGGAGACTTATTCGGCAGATAAGAATGAGATACAAATATTGGCGGTAAAGTATGCTTTACCAATTGAAATTAAAAATTATTTAAGAAACATAAATGTGGAACAGCATCGTGACGACAAAATTAAGAAAATAATAAACGACATACAGATTACAGTAAGTCCAAAGTTTCAGATTGTCAACAATATTCTGTACAAACTGATTGACGGACAATGGAAAATTGTGATTCCCGACAATGAGATGTCATTGAGGAACTAACATGGGCATGCCATGAAAGCCTTTTCTCATGCTGGTGCTTACAAATGCTACTTGACACTGCGGGAAGATTTTATATGGACGAACATGGCCAGGAAAGTTAAATCAGTACTTCGCACCTGCCACACCTGCCAGACAGCCAAACATCCAAATCAACACACATACGTGGAAATGGGTAACATCGTAATGCATGGAAAAATGAATTACTATGCATTGATTTTCTTGGACCATCACCACGTGCGGCGAGGGGGATGAGAAATCTGGTGGTGTGTACGGATGCCTTCACTAAGAATGTTAGTCTTTATGCGGTAGGCAGACCTACAACAGATGCGGTACTGAGAATAATTTTGGAAAAGTACATCCCAAAATATGGTCATGTGAAAAAGATCCTGTCTGATCAGGGTACGCAATTCCAGAATAAAAAATGGAAAGCCGAATAAGAGAAGAGGGGCATTCAAGCAGTTCTAACAGCCATTCGTAGGCCCCAAGGGAATCTCGCTGAGAGGGTGAATAAAGGACTTGGTCGTTTATTCAGGACTTATTGTAACAATAACCAAAGCAAGTGGCCAGAGAATCTCGAGTTTTTCGAGAAACCCATAAACGGGTGTTACAATACCACGACAGGATGTACGCCATCAGAACTGCAGTCAGATATCCAACAAAAACGTGCCTGGAGTGATTATATAAAAAGGGTAGCCACTCAAAATGTGCCGATGCCAAGCGAAGTAAAGCGTTTGGATGCCAAGGAGAGGATAAGGAAGTTCGCCGAACAGCGGTCAGAAAAATTTAATGCTGATCATAAGCTGCAATCGTTCAAAGTAGGCGAATTAATCTTATTAAAAGCTTTAAATGTAAGTAGCAGTATTGATAATACCACGGCTAAGTTCAATAGACTTTACAATGGTCCATTTATGTTAACTGAACAAGTGGGAAAGCAAACCTACATTGTTACAAATCAAATACTAACAAAACGATTGGCAAATACCATGCGTCGTCATTACGCAAGTACTATATCAAAAATTAACGTTCACGTATATCTGGGTATACTAAAGTATGAATGTCATAACGTAATTGCTGAAGTAAATAAATTGTGTAAATTCGTGTTTGTTTGAACCATGTGGGTAAACATGCTGAAGTGTGCGACTGGACAGTTGAAGTTATGACGTCATGAACTGTTCATATTAGCTTATCTCTCTAACCCTTGACCACAGATTATCAACCTCGTGCTTGTGTTTATTTATATTGGAACTGACAGATGTCAGAATTTATTTGAAGAAATGTTTTAGTTTAGCTAGAAGTATTTATTTGTTATTTTGAGTTGATTATATGCTGTAAAGGAAAGGAATTGGTATTATTTTTTTTTTTAGTTAAAAAAAAAATGTATGTTTGCGTAAACAAAAATTTTTTTTTATCCGAGGAGGGGATAGTCCTGCAATAGAACATTGCAGTAATGGGGAGATGTAGCCAGGACTGCTTTTGAAACAGGTTGTGAAGTTATAGACATGACAATATTTGATTTCTGATCACTTATGTTAATTAAATGTAAGGATTCATATAAGAATTGGGCAAAAGACTATTTGTATTAAAACGCCCTTATTTGTATTGGTGATTATGTCATGTGCGTGAAAATGGTGCGAGTGCGCGACTGCGCGTGTAAATCGTATTTGATGAATAGCTCATAGATAAAATTTATTCCTGCTGATGCAAAAATCAGCAATTCGTTCCAAGTAAGCATCTATCTGTTGTAGCCATCCATCTCATGATAAGCTGTTTCGACCAATCAGCGGCCCCAATTTTCCACTGAGATTGGGTCTCCGCCGGCGAATATCACGTTGGTTCTATCCTGCAGCTCGAAGTTTTCAAACGTGGTCTCTGCGCGAGTTACTCGTGCAGAAACGTGATTTTGAACGAGTAATAAGGGTTAAATTGGCGACAAGTTACCCTTTGCTGTTACCTCGAAAGGGGACGAACTCATTATAAATAATATTAAGCTATTTATTAGTGCTAGTATCGCGTGGGTCAAGATTTCCGCTTAGGGAAGGTGTATCCACCCGGGATATTCCTTTTTTGATCGCGAGGACACCTCAAGACGCGGGAAGGTGCATGCTCAACGCACCAAAAATTAAATGAAATTATATTGTAACCCAATTGTGCCCTGAGATTTAGGTTAGACTGAGTACGGGTGTGACGGCGTGCGCGCATAGGAGAGGAGCCCCAGCGAAGCGGAAGTTGCAGAAAGGAGGTGACGATCCGAGTTGCAGAATTGCGGCGATTCACATGACTGGCTCGTGACGTTTCAACCCACGGAATCAACATTTCAAGTAACAAATTGACATTTCTTTTAAGATCAGATCAACCTGTTTCAGAGACGATTTTGAATTAAAAATAAATATTGTGAACAACAAAGCTTATAAAAATTTGTGTCTTTAAATATACAAACCTTGCTCCAGATAACTGTTTGTGTGTTCTGTTTATTACTATGCCTGACATTTGTTTTGTCGCATAGTAAATGGCGCTTGCAGCTTTGGGGATCGAGAAAATGCAAGAAATATATTAAATAACGTATTCATAGTATTAAATTGCAATTCCCAACGTTTTAGCACGACAAAATATTATGTTAAAAAAAAATAAATTTGCAGTGTTTTGATATATTATAATTGTCTTCAGAGTGTGTATCATTTAAATATTGCATATACTCAGAAAGACTTGTGTAGGTTAGGATCATAATTTAATATTGGAACGTTATCTGGAGTGAATTATATTATTTGTGCATGTTTAGGTTAAGGATCTGTGTAGACATTGTGTTGAATGATTTCTGACTGTTTACTGTGCATTGCGATTATATTTTAGAGTAGTTGAACATTAAACTTTGCTATAAGAATAAGTGTGCCGTACGTAAGTCAAGACATTAAGATAAACTTTGTTAGTGTGTGTTATCGTTGTAAAAGATGGCGGAAGGTTTATCAGCTGATTTACAATCTACACTAAATGTAATCTTAGCTAATATGATCAATCTATACGTGACGAAAGCAATAAAAATAACCAAGCATTGCAAGAGAACTTAAACTCCGTGCGGGATGATAATAAGCAGCTACGTGAAAATTTAAAATCCGTGCATGAAGATAGTAAAATATTGAACGAAAACTTAAAGTCTGTAAGATACGAGGCTAAAAATCAAAATAAAAAAATCTTCGCTGCCATACACGAGCAAGCTAAACAAAATAAAGCTATCGTCGAAGCTGCTGAGGGCAAAATAAGAGAAAAGGTTGAATCTATCCGCGTGGAGTTTGAGACCGCAATAGAATTTAATAAAACACGTATAACGGAATGTGAGACGCTTGTGCTAGCAGTAGAAAATCATGTGCAAGCGCAGGCAACCGCGGTAAATGATTCCATGAACACCTATGAAAACAAATTAGAAATTTTAGAACAAAAGGTAAAGCAAATACAACAAACTACTCTACTCGCAAACCAGGTCACTTACATATACAAAACAGAGGACGACATTAACACATACATGAAATTTTATGGCCTCGAGCATGAAAAACCCATGCAATTCCTTACGCAATGCCAGCGTAATATGGAACACATCGCTGACAACCTTAGCGATGTGGACAAAATAAACTGGGTGGTGCGTCAGCTAAAGGGTACAGCGGCTGAATGGTTTCCGATCGTCCAAGATAAAATTGGGGTTTATGAAGATCTGGTTAACCACTTTAAAGCAAGGTATTGGAACGACGAAATCCAGCGGAAAGTACGCATACAGCTGGAGTTTGGTAAGTATACTCCAGGTAAGGGAAGTAAGGAGAAGTACCTGATCCAGCTTGTTGCCAAGGCGAAACACCTGGAGCCCGTTGTAGCAGAAGCTGAAATTGTCAGCAAACTGGCACATCATTTCAACAGAGGAATACAAGTGGCGGTAATTACACAGGGAATTCAAACATTAGAAGACCTGCTGTTGTTAATATCAAAATGGGAGAATGTAGACGAGAATCCCGAAACATACAGTACACACACAAAGATAAACACCAATAATACACCAAAACAAAATGAATATAGAAGTAAGCAATGGAAAAACCCGGATAGCGAACAAAAGTCACCCAAATCATGTAGTCATAAGGTCGCGACTGTAACCAAAGATAACACAGATGATGAAAACGGTCCAAAAAACGAGTAAAGTTGCACGGCGTGAGACCGTGCAAAACAAATAAAAATAATAATAAAAATAAACAGAGTACCAGTCAGAATCAGAAAATCAATGAACACATAGAAAATAGTAACATGAATAGAACCTACTGTGTATTTGGTGTATACCCAAATGATGTACGTAATGAACTTATAAGTGACAGTAATGACGATGTAGTTAATATGCCTAGGGATAGTGATAAGTTAGATAGTAGATGTAATACAGTAAAAGCTAGGATAAATAACTGTAAGAGAAATGTTTTGATAGACAGTGGTGCTCAAATCTCATTGATCAGTGAAAAATTTATAAATAAGAACATTGTAGAGTTCAAGAAAGTACCGATATTACCCATTAATAATGCAACTATTAAGACAGCCACAAACGAAGTTCAAAAGGTAAATAAGCAAGCGTACATAACCATTTCATCGCAAGGTATGGAGCTTGAAACACCAGTATTAGTTGTTAAGGATTTAGTTTACGATGTAATCATAGGAACAGAAACCTTAAAAAAAATAAATGCAATCATTGATTTT
>JAWRYS010000854.1:0-26922 GCA_034769895.1 Magicicada septendecula
ACAAGAATACAGTTTATGACATGTTCTTAAACAGGTGCGCTACAGAGTATTCCTCCAGTGAGAATGCGAACGTAACAATATAAGGAAGATTATACAATATACAAGTAAATATCGGTATGGAGAACCATACATGACTTCCATATTCTAAGATTTATATTTAAAATCATTTTCGAAATGAAATATTACCATAGAAACTACTTCTTTCTACTTACTGCTTCAGCCTTAACCACAGTACTGTGGTCACTAACGTATACCACCTCACGTTATCGCACTCGATTTTCACTGATGATGGAAGTCGACGGCATTGCCGAAACGTCTGGTTTTGTAGAAAACATTGGACTACGGCCAAATATCCCGGGAAGGAATTTTAACAAAAACTACTTCTTTGTTGCCGATAACGTTGTACACATATATATATAAAATATATGCATAAAATTAATGGCTTGTATAAGTTAATGATTGATCTCCATTAAGTAGTGCTCAAGTTTCAAAAGTTTTAATATTATGATGTCCGTAATTAAAACATCAGAGCAGGTTTAGTGTGAATGAGGGTACACTGTGGACAAAAATTTTCAACATTTCCTATTGAGCGTTGCTTAGAGTAAAGCTGCGAATCTACAGTGTATGTTTCACAGAACAAACACGCGAAAAAGAAGGAGCGCTCCGAAGTCACTCATGGACCCTCAGCATCTTACAGAGGGTTCATTCCCTAAAGACGAAAAGTCTGTCTATGAATCGTTCCTCTGTAAACACGTGCAGTTACATTGCCCAGCGATCCACAGGAAGCAAATTGATGTCCATTTTTTCGGCTTGCACGCGTTATGTTGGTGTGGGTTTCGGCACTTTCCATTTAAAAAGCGTGCAAATGTAAGAAAATAAACATGAGTGAGGCCAGAAATAACGTGAATTGTGTGTGTGTGTGTGTGTGTGTGTGTGTCTTACCTGCCTTTTTATTGCTGTAGGCATAATAATAAAATGGAAACGTAAACATTACATAACTGAGATACGCTTACCTGCCACGAACTATATATTATTTTATACATGGAGGAGTTCAGTGACATACACACGTACAGAAGTCATCTTCAAAAATACTAGAAGTCGTCCACGCTTTTATGTTGGCAGTGTAACTTACAGGAAGTTTTTTGATGTTTTTAAAACATCTGGGATGCAAACTTTTCCCGATAACTAAAAGTTTCCTTTTTTCGGTTCCCGTCATGTTCGCACAAACAAAAACTGTAACTCTCTGTTTAGAGAGCTTCCCACCAACGCACCTTTCATTTTTAAATTTGAAAGTCTTATCTGGAGTTAATTTATAAAAAATTCCGACTTCATGTCCATTAAAGATGTCTTCATCTTTATATGATCGTCTAATTTCTGGCCAAGTGTTACGCACCCAATCGCCTGTAACGTTCAGATCTACGCATTTTGCCTCACCACAAATTTTTGCAAAGGAAATCGAGTGTCGGGCCTTAAATCGATCTAGCCATCCGTTGGAGCACGTAAAATGGCTGGCCCCGGCAGTCCTGTTACAGTGCTTATCGCTTGCATACAATGTATGTCTGTAGCCATGGGCTAGCGCGCGCGCGCGCGCGCGCACATATATACGTTTATATGAAATTTAGAGTAAAATATCTGAGAAATATTTGACGCTATAACAGAGTAGTACAATATTTAGTGATGTTAAAACCGGGAATTTTTATAATGTTAAAGATATCAGTTTGACCGGACTTATGACAAAATAACGCTACAGCCGAGTTGACGTAACAGCCGAGGCCGTAATAACCAAGTTCCACTGTATATATAAAGATATTAACTCAAACATAATATACATTAAAATGAAAAAATTATAATTTTATTGCCTGGCAACAAAATTATTTTATTTTTAACAATTACCATTGTTTGAAAAAGTTTAAATAAATTTTCAAGTACTTTACTCTTGTTAAAACGTAAAAGGTTGCAGGGTAAACTACCCCTTTCCCTTAACCGATCTTCACCAAAAACAATAGGTCTTGAGAACTCTACAATTTAGGGCTGTATGCAAATAATCTTTTGATTCTGTTTGAATTTGCGGCTGTTATCGTTTGCCATAGGAAATACCCTTGTTAAAACATAAAACGTTACCGGTAAACTACCCCTTTCCCTTAACCAATCTTCACCAAAAACAGTAGGTCTTGAGAACTCTACAATTCAGGGCTGTATGCGAAACATTATTTGATTCTGTTTGAATTTGCGGCTGTTATCGTTTGCCAAAAAAAATTTCCCTTGATAAAAAAAACCGTTGCCGGTAAACTACCCCTTTCCCTCAACCGATCTTCACCAAAAACAATAGGTCGTGAGTACTTTACAAATCAGGGCTGTATGCAAAAAATTATTTGATTCTGTTTGAATTTGCGGCTGTTATCGTTTTCCAAAGAAAAATATCGGTATGTAGAACGATACATGACTTCCATATTCTAAGATTTATTTTTAAAATCATTTTCGAAATGAAATATTACCATAGAAACTACTTCTTTCTACTTACTGCTTCAGCCTTAACCACAGTACTGTATTCACTAACATATACCACCTCACGTTATCGCACTCGATTTTCACTGATGATGGAAGTCAATGGCATTGCCGAAACGTCTGGTTTTGTAGAAAACATTGGACTACGGTCAAATATCCCGGGAAGGTATTTTAACAAAAACTACTTCTTTGTTGCCGATAACGTTGTACACATATATATAAAAAATATTCATAAAATTAATGGCTTGTATAAGTTAATGATTGATCTCCATTAAGTAGTGCTCAAGTTTCCAAAGTTTTAATATTATGATGTCCGTAATTAAAACATCAGAGCAGGTTTAGTGTGTATGAGGGTTCACCGTGGACAAAAATTTTCAACATTTCCTATTGAGCGTTGCTTAGAATAAATCTGCGAATCTACAGTGTACGTTTCACAGAACAAACACGCGGAAAAGAAGGAGCGCTCCGAAGTCACTCATGGACCCTCAGCATCTTGCAGAGGGTTCATTCCCTAAAGACGAAAAGTCTGTCTATGAATCGTTCCTCTGTAAACACGCGCAGTTACACTGCCCAGCGATCCACAGGAAGCAAATCGCTATCCACGCTGGACACTTTTTCGGCTTGCATGCGTTATGTTGGTATGGGTTCGGCACTTTCCATTTAAAAACCGTGAAAATGTAAGAAAATAAACATGAATGAGGCCAGAAATAACGCGAATTGTGTGTGTGTGTGTGTGTCTTACCTGCCTTTTTATTGCGGTAGTGATAATAATAAAATGGAAACGTAAACAGTACATAACTGAGATATGCTTGCCTGCCGCGCACGATATATTTTCTCTTATACATGACTAGCAGAATACCCGTGCTTCGCTACGGAGTTTCACGTTGTACGTAATGAAAATGTTAGTTTAATTAATAAAGTTTAATTAAAGTAGGCTTCTTAAAAATAAATAGCTGTTGCCCACAACTTCGTTCGCGTGGTCTTCAATTTAATGCGATAATATATTTAGAACAGAATCTATTCTATTGGGTTGCCATAGTAACCAGATCTAAGAGTTTTTTAAGACCGCAAAGGACCCCCCAGAGGATCGTATCGAAAAAAACACCTGTCCTATGTTGGTTCTCCCGTCGCGTAAAATATTTGTGCCAAGTTTGGTTGAAATCGGTCCAATGGTTTAGGTGGAGACGTGGAAGACCCGAAAGGACCCCCCAAAGGATCGTATCGAGAAAAACACTTGTCCTATGTTGGTTCTCCCTTTGCGTAAAATATTTGTGCCAAGTTTGGTTGAAATCGGTCCAGTGGTTTAGGAGGCGATGTGGAAGACCCCAAAGAACCCCCAGAAGGACCCCATTGAAAAAACACCTATCCTATGTTGGTTCTCCCGTTGCGTAAAATATTTGTGCCAAGTTTGGTTGAAATCGGTACAGTGGTTTAGGAGGAGATGTGGAAGAAACCTTCGCGGACGTGCGCACAACAACTCACCGAAGTTTCATCGCAATCGGATACGAACGCATACGGGACAAACAAAGAAACATTCATTTTTATATATAAGATGTAAACTATACCACTTACTTGACATAAACCGTGATAGCTAAGCTAATGTACAACATATATGTATTAATTATACACATAAATGTTCCTCGATAGACACTCTATCTATTGGCGAAAACTTGAATAAAATCCGTTCAGTACTTCCTGAGATTAGCGATTTCAAACACAGAGAGAAAACGGACCGACTTTACTTTATACTATGTACAGATTTACATTAAAATGAAAAAATTATAATTTTATTGCCTGGCAACAAAATTATTTTATTTTTAACAATTACCATTGTTTGAAAAAGTTTAAATGAATTTTCAAGTACTTTACTCTTGTTAAAACGTAAAAGGTTGCAGGTAAACTACCCCTTCCCCTTAACCGATCTTCACCAAAATCAAAAGGCCTTGAGTGCTCTACAATTCAGTAACGTATGCAAAAAATTATTTGATTCTGTGTGAATTTGCGGCAGTTATAGTTTGCCATAGAAAATACGCTTGATAAAAAACGTTGCAGGTAAACTACCCCTTCCCCTTAACCGATCTTCACCAAAGACAATAGGTCTTGAGTACTCTACAAATCAGGGCTGTATGCAGAAAAGTATTTGATTCTGTTTGAATTTGCGGCTGTTATCGTTTGCCATAGAAAATACCCTTGTTAAAAAAACGTTGTAGGTAAACTACCCCTTTCCCTTAACCGATCTTCACCAAAAACAATAGGTCTTGAGAAATCTAAAATTTAGGGCTATATGCAAATAATCTTTTGATTCTGTTTCAATTTGCGGCTGTTATCGTTTGCCAAAAAAAAAAAAATTTCCCTTGATAAAAAAAAACCGTTACCCCTTTCCCTCAACCGATCTTCACCAAAAACAATAGGTCGTGAGTACTCTACAAATCAGGGCTGTATGCAAAAAATTATTTGATTCTGTTTGAATTTGCGGCAGTTATCGTTTGCCATAGAAAAAAAATCTACACATAGACACACAGACAGACACACACACAGACAGACACACACACACTTTTCGGAAAACGATTTTTTTCATGTTTTGAGTGTAGTACAATCAGAATCTGCAATAATCTCTAACACGATTTTTTTTGCCATCACCATACTTCCATTCCTTAAGGAATATGGAAGTAAAAAAATCTACAGACACACCACAGACACACAGACAGACAGACAGACAGACACACACACAGACACTTTTCGGAAAACGACTTTTTTTCATGTTTCGAGTGTAGTAGAATCAGAATCTGCAATAATCTCGAACACGATTTTTTTTGCCATCACCATACTTCCATTCCTTAAGGAATATGGAAATAATATAACGTTAGAACAAGAATAGGTGCCTATGAGCCTATGAATAAATTATGAACCCGAGCAACGCTGGGTAAATCGGCTAGATATAGATATCTATGTAAGCCAAATACCTCTGACTCACTCACTGATCACGATATCTCTGAAACCACTGAATGGATATCAATGAAACTTTGAACATAGCTTCATCTAGGTCTTAAGTGCTCACTAAGAAACGGTTTTAAAAACTTTCACTCCTAAGGGGCAAAAAACCAAATACTGAAATTTATCGCGGGAATTGCATACTTTGTAAATGAAGTGGTTGACATCTCAGTTTACTGGAAACCCCGAATACATTTAGTCCTGAGTTTTTAATCATTGTTTTAAATTGAAAAAACTTCGTTGTTTGCAGGTTCTTATAGTCGAGAAAATTTCTAAGTTCAAATAAATGTATGTCCTTTTTTTCTCGGAAACGGCTCTAACGATTTTCTCGAAATAAATAATAAATAGCTGTTGCTATGAATGTAAATAAACAAACTAAGAGTTGAAACTCCGTAGCGAAGCACGGGTATTTTGCTAGTATAATATAGTCCAATATTCGTATACAAACAAGCAATATTTGGAAAAATACAATTATCAAATACTCCAGGTAACTTATTTCAGAATTTCACCTGCCATTCAGTCGTTTCCCTTTTACCGTCATGTTCTTAATTATTGTTCATAAGATTGCTTAGAACCTGCTTGGCTTACTTAAGTTTTTAGAGTGTACTACATACCAGATTAATATTAGTTAACTAATCGTTATTAGCCGGTGTTATGATTTAAGATGATAGGTTTGAGCCTCTCTCTATAAGTGCAGCGCTCCTCCGTATACGCAAATTGTGCGCACGCCCATTTCGTTAAGTCAATTACCGTGCAGGATAACGAAGTTTGCTGTTGAAGCCCCATTACTGCATCTCAAGGATGGTAGTACTCTTGAGGTAAGATAATGCGATTTCAATAAAACTGGTTTGTCAGTGCAGTGAACCAGCTCTGACTGCCTCTAACTAACTAACGGAATAATTACAGCACTTGAGACAGTTTATACAAGGCAAGGCGCTATTTGGGTCTTATCCCCCGCAGGGATATCGAGTCAACAATTACGCGCAAGTTTGTGTGTGTGTGTGTGTGTGTGTGTGTGTGTGTGTGTGTGTGTGTGTGTGTGTGTGTGTGTGTGTGTGTGTGTGTGCAGCTGCGGCTGCAGTTACCCGGCATGCAAAGTAAAGTAATCCTCTCTCGCTGACGTCGACAACTACAGCAACATTTGTTCCCAACTGTTTCAAGTTATTAGAGTTGTGTGTAGGTATTTGTTTGTTAATGACGAGAGTTATTAATGTTTTGAATATCTCCGGCGATCTGTTCAAGAGGTGGATTTGAAAATGAAATGATTTTTAAACTACGTAATACTATCAGCAATTCACCTTTGCTACCGAGCAAGGAATGTGGTGACGTATGCCATTCCACTGCTCGCATCACTGTAATACTACACATTTAAAATATGTTTAACACAGTTCCGGTGTGACTTGACTGTCTCTCACAAGCTATTTATTGTAGCAAAGAAAAAAAAACACACTTTAACAAAATATTCAATAAATTACACTTACATATAATGTACGAACGTTCAATCTAATACGCACAAAAAATTACAGCTAAATACGTCTTCTGAACGTGTGAACAATGTTTTAGAACCAGTAATACCCCACCAACACAAGCACGCACTATCATTTAGTAGACCCCCCGCTCATCAGGCGACTCGGCAGCAAAACTGGTGTCCGTACAGTACTTATAAATATTACATTATAAATATTAAAACTTTTAAACTGGTAATATTGAAAGTATAACATAATTCACTATAACATTATTTTTAAAATAAATAGTTATAACACTTTTGACTATGTTATATTGTAACGTCTTTTCGCCGCGTTACAAATCCAGGGAACCCATCGTAATTAAACTCCGTTAATTAGATGGGCTGTCTACGTTGTAACAGAATGTATCACAAATAATTAATATAACAAATTACTTACTAACTGTGTAAGGAAACAATGGCAAGGTATACAATTGATTTAAGCACTCCTCATATGTGTGTAACAAGAAGACTTCTCTTTATTTAACATTTAAAAACATTTACTGACAGATCCCATGACATTACTAATTCAATTATTAAGTTATTTGAAAGGTTTCTTTAAACTTTGGGATCAAAATTGATTCTATATAGCTATACCTCGGATCCGGGTAACCTTCGGTATTTATTCATTACAACTTTTAGTCATAATCAATTCATGATATTAGCTTGCAAGACTTTCTTTTATTCAACCATTGGAAGACTGGTATTATTGCTTGAATTATATTACTCTACATTAGCATATAAACTGTTACAACGTATGAAGTTAGAATAGTTACATGAAATTCTTAGATTTAATTTATAAGTCTTTACAAAGTTAATAGTTTCTGAAAAGTCTCTTTCAAGATGTGTTGTGTAACAAATATTAGTAACCCTCGATAGACAGGCTATCGAGTCACCTTTTAATTGGTATGCAGAAGACTCGTCCTGGGGTATCCGTCTTGGGAAACAGGAACAGCTACGTCGTCATCTCGGTCTGGTCTTCGTCAGAAAAGGGCTCCAAAGTTCGCAGGTTGAACCTTCTACGATGATCTTGTAGATTCTCGGATGTCCTGATCTGCATATTCTGTCGCGTGTACTAGAGTTTGTGGCTTCTGATAGTTCACATCTCCAGGTATGACGTTGGAAGTGTTGTTATTTCTTGAAGTTCGAAGTCATCTTGTGTTACACCTTTTTTACGTTTCGAGTTTTACACTTTAAATCTCTTGTTTATTTACATAACTATATTAGTTAACACATCCAGATGCTTTAGGCAGCTATTTCTGGTATACCATCTTAAGGTAAAACAAAGTATAGGTAACATATTTTAAGAGCACAGCTCTTACGTCTATACTGTACGAAGTCACCATTGCGAGAGAGCGAAATTCTGCTCCCTTCGCCTGGTACTGGACAAAATGGTAGTGGGGCAATTACCGCGCGAGAATATAGTTCCTAACTATATTTAAGTTAACATTTTTATTTATACAAACTATCCCTAAACAAATATACATAATTTAAATCAGTTGTTTTAGCGACTATCTGTGTCTTCAGATTTTTAATTATTAACATTAGGTTTTTTTTATCTTATTCTAACTTACACAAGACTCGGAAAACATGTCGAGTCTGGAATCAACAGGACAGCGCCTGCTCACAAGCAAAGGGTTAAATACGATATTAATAACTCTTTACAATTTATCTTTTTATTTATTAGAGTATCTTCTAACTAACTAATTACTGCTTCCTCTCATACTGAGTACATACAGGTATTTTATATTATTACAGTGAGATTTAAATGGCTTAATAGCTCGCAACCTTAATTTTTAAAAATTTTTATTTTCTTGATTATTTCTTTTATTTAAATCGTCACATACTCCACCGCTTAATTTGCACGCTACGGTTTAAGTTTTTTGAGTCTAACTCACAATTGGGCACTGGGAGTATGAATGGGGTTAGTGTGTGTAATTTCTTTCACATAGTTGTTGGACACTTTACAACGTTGTCCACATAGTTATTACCTATAGTTACAACACAGTATACTTTATATTCTTATTAACTACCTTTTTTTTTTTTACATACTATTTATACTTAATATTTACACAATTAAAACACAAAACTCTTTCTTATCTCTATCACTTAATTTTACTACCGGTTTTTTGTTTGTCTTACTCTCTCTTCTGTAGAGTAACTTTCTAAATCTTTACTATTTAGAATTCTATCTTTTCTTCTGTGAGTCCTATATAACTCATGTAGTTAGTGAGTGTTAGTACCCATCTAGTTAATGATTATACATTAATGCATGCTTCGCAGAACTGGAACTCAGGTTGATCAGGCCTCGTTTCCAAACTCTACGTTTTACATTTTTCACGTGGATTCAGAAATATAATTTTCTTTACTGCCTAGTATTTACTTTTCTTTTTGGGTTATACTATACCGTCACTTCTTCTTATACAACTTTAGTTGCGAAATATGCGTTCTCCGCACATATTTCTGAGTTGCAGGTTCGCACAGGGCTACTGTAACTGGAGTTAGGTACTTTTGGATTTGGTAAGGGCCACACCATCGGAAGGATAGTTTAGAGGTGGTCTTATCAATCGCACTACTAATGGGGTGAGTCTTGTACATTACTAAGTCACCTACTTGGTACCTGACTGAGCTGCTATGATTACCTTTCTCGTGGTATCTTCTGGATTTTTCCAAGCTTGCTCTTGGCTTTGTTCCATATTCGCTTTATCTGCTTATCCGTTATTTGCGGAGGCAGCAGATCGTGTATATTCCATCTTGTGGACAAAGGGTGGTTTGGTCGATACTTGTATAGTAACTCGAACGGTGTCGACTTGTGACCTTCGTGGTAAGCTGAATTAAAAGCGTATTGAATCCAGGATAGATTTTGGTCCCACGACGTGTGATCGTTCCCATGATAGGCGATTAGCGCACATTTGAGGTTTCGTAGATACCTTTCAGCAATATTGCCTTGCGGTCGATACTCTGTAGTGGTTATATGGTCTATCCCTAACTTGAAACACATATTCTTAAATTCTTTTGCTTTAAACTGCGGACCGTTATCAGATACTATACGTACTGGAGTACCGTAGTCTTTAAATAGTCTTTCCTGTAGTATTTTAACTGTTGTCGACGCTAATGCTCGTCGCATGGGATACATCCAAACAAATTTGGTGAACGAATCTACACATATCAGTAACATGGTATTTCCTGATTTGGATCGTGGATACGGACCTGAGAAATCTAGATAAAGTTTCGAAAAAGGGGTCTTTGGGATTTCTGATATCAATTGGCTTACTTGAGTATTTCTGGCGGGTTTACTAAGGGCGCATAATGAACATTTCTTTACGAAGTTGGCTATTTCGCAGTTCATATTGTTCCAATGATATTCCTTTCGAATACGATGTATCGTCTTATTGATTCCCATATGGGCTCCTATGGTAGATGAATGGAAGTATTCCATTAGCATGGGCTTAATTACATCCGGGGCTATTATTCTTAATTCCTTTCCGTCTCTTATCTTGAGACACAGTACATTCTTACTCAATACGTACTTCTCGGATTTAATACCTTGGGTAAGTTGTTCTATAATAGGCTTCAGTAAGGGGTCTTGTTGTTGATACAGGGCAATGTTTGTAAAGGCAAGGGGGAATTCAGTAATTACGGCGTTAGCACTTGCTATTTCCGGCTTCACTATGTTTTCGGAAGTTTTAGTGGGTGACTGGAACATACGGGACAGGGTATCGGCGACTACATTTTGAGTACCTTTAATATGCTGCACTCTGAATTTGTAGCAGTTTAATTTCAATATCCATCTGCCAATTCGTCCTAATTGTTTAGGGTGATTCAATAACCATGATAACGCCTGATTGTCGGTTTCCAAAAGGAATTCTTTATGTTCTAGGAAGGGTTTAAACTTTTCGAACGCAAAAACAATTGCTAAACATTCCAATTCATATGCAGAATACTTTCTTTCTTGATCGCTCAGTGTTCGTGATGCATAACTAATTGGTAGTCTACAGTTATCTATCTCTTGGTATATCACTGCACCTAACGCTACACTGGAACTGTCGGTTTGCAAGACGAATGGTTTTGTGAAATCAGCTAATTGCAAAACTGGGGGAGATATAATGCTTTCTTTAAGTTGCTCAAACGCGTTTTGATGTATTGAGCTCCATTCGAACTTCGTTCCCTTCTTTCGTAAGGAGTTTAGGGGTGCTGCTATTTCGGCAAGATGGGGAATATATTTGTGGAAATAATTCACCATACCTAAAAATCGGGCTATACTTTTGCA
Organism: Magicicada septendecula; assembly: GCA_034769895.1. Classification (NCBI taxonomy): domain Eukaryota; kingdom Metazoa; phylum Arthropoda; class Insecta; order Hemiptera; family Cicadidae; genus Magicicada; species Magicicada septendecula. The sequence continues at coordinate 11,271 of JAWRYS010000854.1, forward strand.
TCTCGTGGGGGTGCAAATTCTCTAATAGCACGGGTACGTTCGGGGTCAATGCTTACCTTTCCATTCGCTTCCACGATATGTCCTAAGAAAGAAAACTGAGGGACAGCAAAACTTACCTTATTTGGGTTCACCGTTAATCCTGCTCTTAGTAAACGAGATAACACTTCACGCAAATGTCTGAGATGTTGTTCCATTGATTCACTGTATATTACGATGTCGTCCAAATAGTGGTACACATATTTAAATTTAATGTCGTGAAATATCTTCTCCAATAGTCTACTACATACGGAACTTCCTTGAGATATTCCAAAGGGTACCCTAGTAAATTGGTACAAGTTAAAAGGAACTGCAAACGCGGTTAGACGTTTGGATTCTTCTGAAAGAGGTATTTGGTGAAAAGCTTGATTCAGATCCATTACCGTAAAGACCATAGCTTTAGTAAAATAATGAAACGCACTATGGATGTCTGGAAGAGGGATTGATTCAAATTCTATTCTTTTATTTAATTGCCTGTAGTCTACAACTAGTCGGTGTTTATCTGGTCCTTTCGGTACTAAAAAGGAGGGTGAAGAATATGGGGACGTAGGGGGTTCTATGACTCCTTGGTCCAATAACTTATTGATACGGTTTCGCATGACTTCCATCTTGGGAGGCGACAACTTGTACGGAGGTAGTCGTATTACTTTCTGATCACTCAGATTAATTTTATACTCTATTAGGTCCGTAAGTCCTAGTTTTGGTGTAAGAACCGAGGAAAATTCTTTTATTAGTTTTACTATTTTGACTCTATCTCTTCGTTCTAGGTGAGATAAATCTGAATCTTGGTGTATTACATGTGCAGTAGATGAACAACGTTTATCTTCATTACTATCAAATTTATGTTTTCTTGCACGGTCAAATCTGAAATAAAATTGTTGCTCGTAGATGTCAAGAATCATTCCTGTCTTACTAATAAAATCTGCACCTAATATTAAAGCAGGTCCTAATTCTTTACATACTAACATTGTAAACATCCAACTTAGGTTTTTTATTTTAACCTTAACGGTAATGCTCAGGTTTATATTTATTTTACGTTTATCAGCGGTAGCACACTTTATATTCACAGGTTGGTTCCGTTTTACTAGATGATGTTTAGCTAACATGTCCAACAATTCTTGGCTGATTAAGGTTCTACTAGATCCCGAATCAATTAAGGCGATGGGGGATGTAACGCCTAAGTCGACTCGTATTAATGGTAGTAGATTTTTTTCCATTTACATCTATTAATCGCATTACACTTTTCACGAAATTCTCGCACATAGGGGTCGATTTCTTTCGCACCTTTTTGGTTTTTACTTGGTTACAGAATAATTCATTCTTATTATTATTACTGGTTTCTTTTAGTTTACCAAATTTCGAGTAGCTGCGGAAGACACAGGTTTTCGGGTCTCCCTGCCTTACATGTTTTTTGAATTGGGGTTATTCCGTTCCAATGGCTTACTTTTGCACTCTCTTCTTATGTGCCCATATTTGCCACAATTATAACAGGTGGGTTTTCTGCGAGTTGGGTACTTGGTTTCCGCTTTATCTGGGTTTACAGTTAACTTACCAGCTTTGCGCACATGGTGAGGTCTACTAGAAACTTGTCTTTCATACGAGGTTGTTACATCAGGCAGTAGTGCTCGCAATTGATGTCTATTAGTTCCAGAGGTTTTCATTGCTTCTCTATTTTGATCTGAGTACCATACATTTGAAGAATGGATACTGCACTGTTCTAGATCAGCAATTGTATTGGGTCTATTCATCAATGATAGTCGAGATCTTTCTTCAGGTGACACGCCTATTAAAATGGTGTCCACCAGTTGTGTTTCATTCCAGCTTACACGTAATAGTCGAGAGGACTCCCTAATATCGGAGATGTAGTGAGCTAATCTCTCCTGATGTCCTTGTACTCGGAGTACTGTCTTTCTTTTTGTTTCCTCATAGATGCTGGTGGGAATAAAGTATTTTATTATAGAGCTATGTAGCTCTTCTACTGGGAATGTAGAGGTTAGGGCTTCTAGCACACGATTTTTTAACGGGGGTTTACACTTTGGTAACAGAACTTGTAAAATTTGCCAGTCATTCAGCTGCTGTAGATCCTTTATCTGAAGAAGATAACTAATAAATGTTAGTAATTTGGAAACATTTAAGCCATCCGTATAAGGGATTTCGGTTAAAATCTTCTCCACAGGGTGAGTCATTTTACCGTATAGATCTGCGTTATAGTTCATAGGTGTAATTCCTCGATGAGGGCGATTGGATTCATTGGAGGTGGTGGTCAATTCATTATTTCCGGGACGAAACTGAAAATGCTCGGGAGGAGGGGCATTTACATCTGTATCAGTATTTTGTTCTGGATTCGCTTGCACTTGCGATACGATAGGTGAGTTCCGATCCGAGTTAGGCGGAGGTAAACCAGTGGTGGGGATTGTACTGGGGAGATGTGTAATTTCATTAATGATTTCTCTATTTCGTCCATCCTGAATGAGTCGGATTTTCGTCTTAAATCGTTAATAATTGAAGGTAAGCGACGTAGAGCTTCGTCTGCTAGCTTTTGTACATCAACGGGTATTTCTGTGAGATTCGGCCAGATCGACAAATTTTTTATTCGCCTGGTTAAATGCTCTATTCTCTGGGTAGTCCGCAAAATTTTTGCCGGAGATTTCTCGTCTTGGAGTGTTTGAGACAATAAGTATAGTTCACTATACTTGGCATTACAAATTTCTTTCTCGATTTCATAATCGAGTTGGCTTAAATAGTTTAATTGCACGGGCGCATCAAATCCACATTCGCGAATTGACCTTCGTAATTCCGCGACTGTTACATCAGCATGGGGTAGTCCACGCAAAAGGGCTTCGTAAGACAGCTCGTCTTTTAATAACAAATCCGGGTTAAATTGGGCCATTTTGTTCTAACACATCAGCACGTACTTAAAATTAATACTAGTATAATACACATATATTACACATATATATAATAAATTCCTAAGTAATCAATTTACACTAATTAGAAAAGAACAATTTCTCTTCTAAGGGAGAGACAGAAATCACACACACATATTTTTCAAGGTTAAATAGCCGATCAGCTGTTTTCTGGAATGTAGGTCACCCTCTGTATTTAGTTAACAAAGGAACTGGTGTGTCAGTGAGAAAGGGGGTTTTACTCTTATTGTTCTCTAGACAATGCGACTGAATAACACAACTACTTTATACCGTTATAAACGAGAGAAGGGGAGCACAATCTTATTCAATAAATTTATTATTATTATTTCGCTTGACAACACTTTGACTCCGTTCATTCATAAACTTTTCTCAATTAAATAAAATAATTATTTGCTTCACAAGTTTTAAATCACGAACTTCTACTTAATTACCTTGGTCTACATTACATACTTTATTATTAACAAAGTTATTTTTAATTAATTTTTTTTTAACACATACTAGTGTATGTAAGCTATATAGTTGGACATACACTGTGCAGAATGATTCAGGAAACAACAGGTCATGGATTGTCGTAAACAAACCTGTTACAGATTGTTCGGTTGACCAAAATTGTTATGTTTGGTCACAATTCATGTATGCAAGTAATTATATCGAATAATGCAGGTTCCTACTGGCCTATAGAATGCAAAAGCTATATGCATTGTATGACGCTAAGGATATTTCACTTATACATACTACCATTTACGTAACTTAATACACTATTAAACATGTTTTGAACATTAAAGTTATTAAAGTAACTTTCTGAGTGCATAGATCAATATTATATATTTAGTTATTGTTCATACAAATTATCCACGCATAGTGATGCAATTTTGTTTGTGACACTCTATACACAAATAAAACTCTTTCCTTTGTTTCCTTTATTTTTTTAAAAAGAGTGACGCAATTTTGTTTGCGTCGCGATGCTTACAACTACTTTAACTTTTAAGCAGAGTGGCGCACTTTTGTAACGTCTTTTCGCCGCGTTACAAATCCAGGGAACCCATCGTAATTAAACTCCGTTAATTAGATGGGCTGCCTACGTTGTAACAGAATGTATCACAAATAATTAATATAACAAATTACTTACTAACTGTGTAAGGAAACAATGGCAAGGTATACAATTGATTTAAGCACTCCTCATATGTGTGTAACAAGAAGACTTCTCTTTATTTAACATTTAAAAACATTTACTGACAGATCCCATGACATTACTAATTCAATTATTAAGTTATTTGAAAGGTTTCTTTAAACTTTGGGATCAAAATTGATTCTATATAGCTATACCTCGGATCCGGGTAACCTTCGGTATTTATTCATTACAACTTTTAGTCATAATCAATTCATGATATTAGCTTGCAAGACTTTCTTTTATTCAACCATTGGAAGACTGGTATTATTGCTTGAATTATATTACTCTACATTAGCATATAAACTGTTACAACGTATGAAGTTAGAATAGTTACATGAAATTCTTAGATTTAATTTATAAGTCTTTACAAAGTTAATAGTTTCTGAAAAGTCTCTTTCAAGATGTGTTGTGTAACAAATATTAGTAACCCTCGATAGACAGGCTATCGAGTCACCTTTTAATTGGTATGCAGAAGACTCGTCCTGGGGTATCCGTCTTGGGAAACAGGAACAGCTACGTCGTCATCTCGGTCTGGTCTTCGTCAGAAAAGGGCTCCAAAGTTCGCAGGTTGAACCTTCTACGATGATCTTGTAGATTCTCGGATGTCCTGATCTGCATATTCTGTGGCGTGTACTAGAGTTTGTGGCTTCTGATAGTTCACATCTCCAGGTATGACGTTGGAAGTGTTGTTATTTCTTGAAGTTCGAAGTCATCTTGTGTTACACCTTTTTTACGTTTCGAGTTTTACACTTTAAATCTCTTGTTTATTTACATAACTATATTAGTTAACACATCCAGATGCTTTAGGCAGCTATTTCTGGTATACCATCTTAAGGTAAAACAAAGTATAGGTAACATATTTTAAGAGCACAGCTCTTACGTCTATACTGTACGAAGTCACCATTGCGAGAGAGCGAAATTCTGCTCCCTTCGCCTGGTACTGGACAAAATGGTAGTGGGGCAATTACCGCGCGAGAATATAGTTCCTAACTATATTTAAGTTAACATTTTTATTTATACAAACTATCCCTAAACAAATATACATAATTTAAATCAGTTGTTTTAGCGACTATCTGTGTCTTCAGATTTTTAATTATTAACATTAGGTTTTTTTTATCTTATTCTAACTTACACAAGACTCGGAAAACATGTCGAGTCTGGAATCAACAGGACAGCGCCTGCTCACAAGCAAAGGGTTAAATACGATATTAATAACTCTTTACAATTTATCTTTTTATTTATTAGAGTATCTTCTAACTAACTAATTACTGCTTCCTCTCATACTGAGTACATACAGGTATTTTATATTATTACAGTGAGATTTAAATGGCTTAATAGCTCGCAACCTTAATTTTTAAAAATTTTTATTTTCTTGATTATTTCTTTTATTTAAATCATCACATACTCCACCGCTTAATTTGCACGCTACGGTTTAAGTTTTTTGAGTCTAACTCACAATTGGGCACTGGGAGTATGAATGGGGTTAGTGTGTGTAATTTCTTTCACATAGTTGTTGGACACTTTACAACGTTGTCCACATAGTTATTACCTATAGTTACAACACAGTATACTTTATATTCTTATTAACTACCTTTTTTTTTTTACATACTATTTATACTTAATATTTACACAATTAAAACACAAAACTCTTTCTTATCTCTATCACTTAATTTTACTACCGGTTTTTTGTTTGTCTTACTCTCTCTTCTGTAGAGTAACTTTCTAAATCTTTACTATTTAGAATTCTATCTTTTCTTCTGTGAGTCCTATATAACTCATGTAGTTAGTGAGTGTTAGTACCCATCTAGTTAATGATTATACATTAATGCATGCTTCGCAGAACTGGAACTCAGGTTGATCAGGCCTCGTTTCCAAACTCTACGTTTTACATTTTTCACGTGGATTCAGAAATATAATTTTCTTTACTGCCTAGTATTTACTTTTCTTTTTGGGTTATACTATACCGTCACTTCTTCTTATACAACTTTAGTTGCGAAATATGCGTTCTCCGCACATATTTCTGAGTTGCAGGTTCGCACAGGGCTACTGTAACTGGAGTTAGGTACTTTTGGATTTGGTAAGGGCCACACCATCGGAAGGATAGTTTAGAGGTGGTCTTATCAATCGCACTACTAATGGGGTGAGTCTTGTACATTACTAAGTCACCTACTTGGTACCTGACTGAGCTGCTATGATTACCTTTCTCGTGGTATCTTCTGGATTTTTCCAAGCTTGCTCTTGGCTTTGTTCCATATTCGCTTTATCTGCTTATCCGTTATTTGCGGAGGCAGCAGATCGTGTATATTCCATCTTGTGGACAAAGGGTGGTTTGGTCGATACTTGTATAGTAACTCGAACGGTGTCGACTTGTGACCTTCGTGGTAAGCTGAATTAAAAGCGTATTGAATCCAGGATAGATTTTGGTCCCACGACGTGTGATCGTTCCCATGATAGGCGATTAGCGCACATTTGAGGTTTCGTAGATACCTTTCAGCAATATTGCCTTGCGGTCGATACTCTGTAGTGGTTATATGGTCTATCCCTAACTTGAAACACATATTCTTAAATTCTTTTGCTTTAAACTGCGGACCGTTATCAGATACTATACGTACTGGAGTACCGTAGTCTTTAAATAGTCTTTCCTGTAGTATTTTAACTGTTGTCGACGCTAATGCTCGTCGCATGGGATACATCCAAACAAATTTGGTGAACGAATCTACACATATCAGTAACATGGTATTTCCTGATTTGGATCGTGGATACGGACCTGAGAAATCTAGATAAAGTTTCGAAAAAGGGGTCTTTGGGATTTCTGATATCAATTGGCTTACTTGAGTATTTCTGGCGGGTTTACTAAGGGCGCATAATGAACATTTCTTTACGAAGTTGGCTATTTCGCAGTTCATATTGTTCCAATGATATTCCTTTCGAATACGATGTATCGTCTTATTGATTCCCATATGGGCTCCTATGGTAGATGAATGGAAGTATTCCATTAGCATGGGCTTAATTACATCCGGGGCTATTATTCTTAATTCCTTTCCGTCTCTTATCTTGAGACACAGTACATTCTTACTCAATACGTACTTCTCGGATTTAATACCTTGGGTAAGTTGTTCTATAATAGGCTTCAGTAAGGGGTCTTGTTGTTGATACAGGGCAATGTTTGTAAAGGCAAGGGGGAATTCAGTAATTACGGCGTTAGCACTTGCTATTTCCGGCTTCACTATGTTTTCGGAAGTTTTAGTGGGTGACTGGAACATACGGGACAGGGTATCGGCGACTACATTTTGAGTACCTTTAATATGCTGCACTCTGAATTTGTAGCAGTTTAATTTCAATATCCATCTGCCAATTCGTCCTAATTGTTTAGGGTGATTCAATAACCATGATAACGCCTGATTGTCGGTTTCCAAAAGGAATTCTTTATGTTCTAGGAAGGGTTTAAACTTTTCGAACGCAAAAACAATTGCTAAACATTCCAATTCATATGCAGAATACTTTCTTTCTTGATCGCTCAGTGTTCGTGATGCATAACTAATTGGTAGTCTACAGTTATCTATCTCTTGGTATATCACTGCACCTAACGCTACACTGGAACTGTCGGTTTGCAAGACGAATGGTTTTGTGAAATCAGCTAATTGCAAAACTGGGGGAGATATAATGCTTTCTTTAAGTTGCTCAAACGCGTTTTGATGTATTGAGCTCCATTCGAACTTCGTTCCCTTCTTTCGTAAGGAGTTTAGGGGTGCTGCTATTTCGGCAAGATGGGGAATATATTTGTGGAAATAATTCACCATACCTAAAAATCGGGCTATACTTTTGCATCTCGTGGGGGTGCAAATTCTCTAATAGCACGGGTACGTTCGGGGTCAATGCTTACCTTTCCATTCGCTTCCACGATATGTCCTAAGAAAGAAAACTGAGGGACAGCAAAACTTACCTTATTTGGGTTCACCGTTAATCCTGCTCTTAGTAAACGAGATAACACTTCACGCAAATGTCTGAGATGTTGTTCCATTGATTCACTGTATATTACGATGTCGTCCAAATAGTGGTACACATATTTAAATTTAATGTCGTGAAATATCTTCTCCAATAGTCTACTACATACGGAACTTCCTTGAGATATTCCAAAGGGTACCCTAGTAAATTGGTACAAGTTAAAAGGAACTGCAAACGCGGTTAGACGTTTGGATTCTTCTGAAAGAGGTATTTGGTGAAAAGCTTGATTCAGATCCATTACCGTAAAGACCATAGCTTTAGTAAAATAATGAAACGCACTATGGATGTCTGGAAGAGGGATTGATTCAAATTCTATTCTTTTATTTAATTGCCTGTAGTCTACAACTAGTCGGTGTTTATCTGGTCCTTTCGGTACTAAAAAGGAGGGTGAAGAATATGGGGACGTAGGGGGTTCTATGACTCCTTGGTCCAATAACTTATTGATACGGTTTCGCATGACTTCCATCTTGGGAGGCGACAACTTGTACGGAGGTAGTCGTATTACTTTCTGATCACTCAGATTAATTTTATACTCTATTAGGTCCGTAAGTCCTAGTTTTGGTGTAAGAACCGAGGAAAATTCTTTTATTAGTTTTACTATTTTGACTCTATCTCTTCGTTCTAGGTGAGATAAATCTGAATCTTGGTGTATTACATGTGCAGTAGATGAACAACGTTTATCTTCATTACTATCAAATTTATGTTTTCTTGCACGGTCAAATCTGAAATAAAATTGTTGCTCGTAGATGTCAAGAATCATTCCTGTCTTACTAATAAAATCTGCACCTAATATTAAAGCAGGTCCTAATTCTTTACATACTAACATTGTAAACATCCAACTTAGGTTTTTTATTTTAACCTTAACGGTAATGCTCAGGTTTATATTTATTTTACGTTTATCAGCGGTAGCACACTTTATATTCACAGGTTGGTTCCGTTTTACTAGATGATGTTTAGCTAACATGTCCAACAATTCTTGGCTGATTAAGGTTCTACTAGATCCCGAATCAATTAAGGCGATGGGGGATGTAACGCCTAAGTCGACTCGTATTAATGGTAGTAGATTTTTTTCCATTTACATCTATTAATCGCATTACACTTTTCACGAAATTCTCGCACATAGGGGTCGATTTCTTTCGCACCTTTTTGGTTTTTACTTGGTTACAGAATAATTCATTCTTATTATTATTACTGGTTTCTTTTAGTTTACCAAATTTCGAGTAGCTGCGGAAGACACAGGTTTTCGGGTCTCCCTGCCTTACATGTTTTTTGAATTGGGGTTATTCCGTTCCAATGGCTTACTTTTGCACTCTCTTCTTATGTGCCCATATTTGCCACAATTATAACAGGTGGGTTTTCTGCGAGTTGGGTACTTGGTTTCCGCTTTATCTGGGTTTACAGTTAACTTACCAGCTTTGCGCACATGGTGAGGTCTACTAGAAACTTGTCTTTCATACGAGGTTGTTACATCAGGCAGTAGTGCTCGCAATTGATGTCTATTAGTTCCAGAGGTTTTCATTGCTTCTCTATTTTGATCTGAGTACCATACATTTGAAGAATGGATACTGCACTGTTCTAGATCAGCAATTGTATTGGGTCTATTCATCAATGATAGTCGAGATCTTTCTTCAGGTGACACGCCTATTAAAATGGTGTCCACCAGTTGTGTTTCATTCCAGCTTACACGTAATAGTCGAGAGGACTCCCTAATATCGGAGATGTAGTGAGCTAATCTCTCCTGATGTCCTTGTACTCGGAGTACTGTCTTTCTTTTTGTTTCCTCATAGATGCTGGTGGGAATAAAGTATTTTATTATAGAGCTATGTAGCTCTTCTACTGGGAATGTAGAGGTTAGGGCTTCTAGCACACGATTTTTTAACGGGGGTTTACACTTTGGTAACAGAACTTGTAAAATTTGCCAGTCATTCAGCTGCTGTAGATCCTTTATCTGAAGAAGATAACTAATAAATGTTAGTAATTTGGAAACATTTAAGCCATCCGTATAAGGGATTTCGGTTAAAATCTTCTCCACAGGGTGAGTCATTTTACCGTATAGATCTGCGTTATAGTTCATAGGTGTAATTCCTCGATGAGGGCGATTGGATTCATTGGAGGTGGTGGTCAATTCATTATTTCCGGGACGAAACTGAAAATGCTCGGGAGGAGGGGCATTTACATCTGTATCAGTATTTTGTTCTGGATTCGCTTGCACTTGCGATACGATAGGTGAGTTCCGATCCGAGTTAGGCGGAGGTAAACCAGTGGTGGGGATTGTACTGGGGAGATGTGTAATTTCATTAATGATTTCTCTATTTCGTCCATCCTGAATGAGTCGGATTTTCGTCTTAAATCGTTAATAATTGAAGGTAAGCGACGTAGAGCTTCGTCTGCTAGCTTTTGTACATCAACGGGTATTTCTGTGAGATTCGGCCAGATCGACAAATTTTTTATTCGCCTGGTTAAATGCTCTATTCTCTGGGTAGTCCGCAAAATTTTTGCCGGAGATTTCTCGTCTTGGAGTGTTTGAGACAATAAGTATAGTTCACTATACTTGGCATTACAAATTTCTTTCTCGATTTCATAATCGAGTTGGCTTAAATAGTTTAATTGCACGGGCGCATCAAATCCACATTCGCGAATTGACCTTCGTAATTCCGCGACTGTTACATCAGCATGGGGTAGTCCACGCAAAAGGGCTTCGTAAGACAGCTCGTCTTTTAATAACAAATCCGGGTTAAATTGGGCCATTTTGTTCTAACACATCAGCACGTACTTAAAATTAATACTAGTATAATACACATATATTACACATATATATAATAAATTCCTAAGTAATCAATTTACACTAATTAGAAAAGAACAATTTCTCTTCTAAGGGAGAGACAGAAATCACACACACATATTTTTCAAGGTTAAATAGCCGATCAGCTGTTTTCTGGAATGTAGGTCACCCTCTGTATTTAGTTAACAAAGGAACTGGTGTGTCAGTGAGAAAGGGGGTTTTACTCTTATTGTTCTCTAGACAATGCGACTGAATAACACAACTACTTTATACCGTTATAAACGAGAGAAGGGGAGCACAATCTTATTCAATAAATTTATTATTATTATTTCGCTTGACAACACTTTGACTCCGTTCATTCATAAACTTTTCTCAATTAAATAAAATAATTATTTGCTTCACAAGTTTTAAATCACGAACTTCTACTTAATTACCTTGGTCTACATTACATACTTTATTATTAACAAAGTTATTTTTAATTAATTTTTTTTTAACACATACTAGTGTATGTAAGCTATATAGTTGGACATACACTGTGCAGAATGATTCAGGAAACAACAGGTCATGGATTGTCGTAAACAAACCTGTTACAGATTGTTCGGTTGACCAAAATTGTTATGTTTGGTCACAATTCATGTATGCAAGTAATTATATCGAATAATGCAGGTTCCTACTGGCCTATAGAATGCAAAAGCTATATGCATTGTATGACGCTAAGGATATTTCACTTATACATACTACCATTTACGTAACTTAATACACTATTAAACATGTTTTGAACATTAAAGTTATTAAAGTAACTTTCTGAGTGCATAGATCAATATTATATATTTAGTTATTGTTCATACAAATTATCCACGCATAGTGATGCAATTTTGTTTGTGACACTCTATACACAAATAAAACTCTTTCCTTTGTTTCCTTTATTTTTTTAAAAAGAGTGACGCAATTTTGTTTGCGTCGCGATGCTTACAACTACTTTAACTTTTAAGCAGAGTGGCGCACTTTTGTAACGTCTTTTCGCCGCGTTACAAATCCAGGGAACCCATCGTAATTAAACTCCGTTAATTAGATGGGCTGCCTACGTTGTAACAGAATGTATCACAAATAATTAATATAACAAATTACTTACTAACTGTGTAAGGAAACAATGGCAAGGTATACAATTGATTTAAGCACTCCTCATATGTGTGTAACAAGAAGACTTCTCTTTATTTAACATTTAAAAACATTTACTGACAGATCCCATGACATTACTAATTCAATTATTAAGTTATTTGAAAGGTTTCTTTAAACTTTGGGATCAAAATTGATTCTATATAGCTATACCTCGGATCCGGGTAACCTTCGGTATTTATTCATTACAACTTTTAGTCATAATCAATTCATGATATTAGCTTGCAAGACTTTCTTTTATTCAACCATTGGAAGACTGGTATTATTGCTTGAATTATATTACTCTACATTAGCATATAAACTGTTACAACGTATGAAGTTAGAATAGTTACATGAAATTCTTAGATTTAATTTATAAGTCTTTACAAAGTTAATAGTTTCTGAAAAGTCTCTTTCAAGATGTGTTGTGTAACAAATATTAGTAACCCTCGATAGACAGGCTATCGAGTCACCTTTTAATTGGTATGCAGAAGACTCGTCCTGGGGTATCCGTCTTGGGAAACAGGAACAGCTACGTCGTCATCTCGGTCTGGTCTTCGTCAGAAAAGGGCTCCAAAGTTCGCAGGTTGAACCTTCTACGATGATCTTGTAGATTCTCGGATGTCCTGATCTGCATATTCTGTCGCGTGTACTAGAGTTTGTGGCTTCTGATAGTTCACATCTCCAGGTATGACGTTGGAAGTGTTGTTATTTCTTGAAGTTCGAAGTCATCTTGTGTTACACCTTTTTTACGTTTCGAGTTTTACACTTTAAATCTCTTGTTTATTTACATAACTATATTAGTTAACACATCCAGATGCTTTAGGCAGCTATTTCTGGTATACCATCTTAAGGTAAAACAAAGTATAGGTAACATATTTTAAGAGCACAGCTCTTACGTCTATACTGTACGAAGTCACCATTGCGAGAGAGCGAAATTCTGCTCCCTTCGCCTGGTACTGGACAAAATGGTAGTGGGGCAATTACCGCGCGAGAATATAGTTCCTAACTATATTTAAGTTAACATTTTTATTTATACAAACTATCCCTAAACAAATATACATAATTTAAATCAGTTGTTTTAGCGACTATCTGTGTCTTCAGATTTTTAATTATTAACATTAGGTTTTTTTTATCTTATTCTAACTTACACAAGACTCGGAAAACATGTCGAGTCTGGAATCAACAGGACAGCGCCTGCTCACAAGCAAAGGGTTAAATACGATATTAATAACTCTTTACAATTTATCTTTTTATTTATTAGAGTATCTTCTAACTAACTAATTACTGCTTCCTCTCATACTGAGTACATACAGGTATTTTATATTATTACAGTGAGATTTAAATGGCTTAATAGCTCGCAACCTTAATTTTTAAAAATTTTTATTTTCTTGATTATTTCTTTTATTTAAATCGTCACATACTCCACCGCTTAATTTGCACGCTACGGTTTAAGTTTTTTGAGTCTAACTCACAATTGGGCACTGGGAGTATGAATGGGGTTAGTGTGTGTAATTTCTTTCACATAGTTGTTGGACACTTTACAACGTTGTCCACATAGTTATTACCTATAGTTACAACACAGTATACTTTATATTCTTATTAACTACCTTTTTTTTTTTTACATACTATTTATACTTAATATTTACACAATTAAAACACAAAACTCTTTCTTATCTCTATCACTTAATTTTACTACCGGTTTTTTGTTTGTCTTACTCTCTCTTCTGTAGAGTAACTTTCTAAATCTTTACTATTTAGAATTCTATCTTTTCTTCTGTGAGTCCTATATAACTCATGTAGTTAGTGAGTGTTAGTACCCATCTAGTTAATGATTATACATTAATGCATGCTTCGCAGAACTGGAACTCAGGTTGATCAGGCCTCGTTTCCAAACTCTACGTTTTACATTTTTCACGTGGATTCAGAAATATAATTTTCTTTACTGCCTAGTATTTACTTTTCTTTTTGGGTTATACTATACCGTCACTTCTTCTTATACAACTTTAGTTGCGAAATATGCGTTCTCCGCACATATTTCTGAGTTGCAGGTTCGCACAGGGCTACTGTAACTGGAGTTAGGTACTTTTGGATTTGGTAAGGGCCACACCATCGGAAGGATAGTTTAGAGGTGGTCTTATCAATCGCACTACTAATGGGGTGAGTCTTGTACATTACTAAGTCACCTACTTGGTACCTGACTGAGCTGCTATGATTACCTTTCTCGTGGTATCTTCTGGATTTTTCCAAGCTTGCTCTTGGCTTTGTTCCATATTCGCTTTATCTGCTTATCCGTTATTTGCGGAGGCAGCAGATCGTGTATATTCCAATCTTGTGGACAAAGGGTGGTTTGGTCGATACTTGTATAGTAACTCGAACGGTGTCGACTTGTGACCTTCGTGGTAAGCTGAATTAAAAGCGTATTGAATCCAGGATAGATTTTGGTCCCACGACGTGTGATCGTTCCCATGATAGGCGATTAGCGCACATTTGAGGTTTCGTAGATACCTTTCAGCAATATTGCCTTGCGGTCGATACTCTGTAGTGGTTATATGGTCTATCCCTAACTTGAAACACATATTCTTAAATTCTTTTGCTTTAAACTGCGGACCGTTATCAGATACTATACGTACTGGAGTACCGTAGTCTTTAAATAGTCCTTTCCTGTAGTATTTTAACTGTTGTCGACGCTAATGCTCGTCGCATGGGGATACATCCAAACAAATTTGGTGAACGAATCTACACATATCAGTAACATGGTATTTCCTGATTTGGATCGTGGATACGGACCTGAGAAATCTAGATAAAGTTTCGAAAAAGGGGTCTTTGGGATTTCTGATATCAATTGGCTTACTTGAGTATTTCTGGCGGGTTTACTAAGGGCGCATAATGAACATTTCTTTACGAAGTTGGCTATTTCGCAGTTCATATTGTTCCAATGATATTCCTTTCGAATACGATGTATCGTCTTATTGATTCCCATATGGGCTCCTATGGTAGATGAATGGAAGTATTCCATTAGCATGGGCTTAATTACATCCGGGGCTATTATTCTTAATTCCTTTCCGTCTCTTATCTTGAGACACAGTACATTCTTACTCAATACGTACTTCTCGGATTTAATACCTTGGGTAAGTTGTTCTATAATAGGCTTCAGTAAGGGGTCTTGTTGTTGATACAGGGCAATGTTTGTAAAGGCAAGGGGGAATTCAGTAATTACGGCGTTAGCACTTGCTATTTCCGGCTTCACTATGTTTTCGGAAGTTTTAGTGGGTGACTGGAACATACGGGACAGGGTATCGGCGACTACATTTTGAGTACCTTTAATATGCTGCACTCTGAATTTGTAGCAGTTTAATTTCAATATCCATCTGCCAATTCGTCCTAATTGTTTAGGGTGATTCAATAACCATGATAACGCCTGATTGTCGGTTTCCAAAAGGAATTCTTTATGTTCTAGGAAGGGTTTAAACTTTTCGAACGCAAAAACAATTGCTAAACATTCCAATTCATATGCAGAATACTTTCTTTCTTGATCGCTCAGTGTTCGTGATGCATAACTAATTGGTAGTCTAC
>JAWRYS010000855.1:0-27919 GCA_034769895.1 Magicicada septendecula
AATTAAAAAACCATATGAATAAAATTAATGAGCATTTAAACCAAACTAATGATATAATAGAAGATAACATTAACCGATTAGAACAGAGTGTTGAGAAGTTAGGTGACAATGTTATAAGTATGACAAATATTAATAATGACGAAATAGTGGAAGAGGTAGTGTTAAATAGTGAAGATAATTATATTAATTACAATTCTGAGATTATAGTGGGGGTAAAGAATAATGGAGAAACATATAATGAAGTTTTAGAATGTAATAATGGAATGTTAATGTGTGTTTATGAGTCAGAGAGAAAGTGGAAAGAGAGAGTAGATGAGTATGTGGGGCAGAGGGTAAATTTTCCCCTTATTTATGATGAACCAAGGTGTTCAAAAATGTTATTGTTGAAGGGCAAGAGTCCCTTGTTAATGGAAGATTTAAGTTGTTTCCCCTTTTTGTATGATTTAGTACCCTCTGCATGGAGTGAGAGAGAAAGTGAGATATGGTGTTATGGTGAGGGAGATTTAGATAGAGAATTGTGTATTGAGAGAGAGATAGAATTATATAAGTTAAAGAGAAATTATGATGAGTTGAGAGAAAGATTAGAAGGGATGAAGATAAACAATATAAAATATTTACCTGTTGAAAGAGAGATAGAGAATTATTTTGATAATATCTTTATAAACAATAAACACTTACCTGATGTAATAGTAGAGGAATATAAAAATGATAAAATAACTTACCTGACGTTGACCAATAATACTGATGGAGACTGGACAATAATAACTTATGTTGACAAGGTTTACGAAATATTAATGGGGAATAACCCTATAAGTTATAATGGCATAATGAATGAAATAAAGTTAATGGATTATTATAATAATAATAATAACAAATTGTGTGTGGATAACAATGATGCATGTTAGAAATATATTCGTTATGTATATGATGATGGAGGTTGAACTAAAAAATCAGTGAATGGACAATTTTAAATATTGTAATTTTTGGTAATGACCTAGCAGACTTGGACAATGAAGTGTGAAAAAATGGAACAGTTAATGACAAAAGTTTGTAAATATATTTGTAGTGAATTCAATTGTGTGTATTGTAAAATGTTAGGTAAACAATATGTATATGTAGTAGAAATGTTGTGATAATAATAATAATATTATTAATATTTTGCAGTCTAAATAAATAATAAAAATAATTATGAAGACAATAATTAATGATTTGTAAATTTTGATAATAATTGAAATATGTTGTGTTTTAATAATCAATTGAAGTAAATAATTTGAGATGTTTAAATATTGTGATTGAATGTTATATGTTTGAATTTTTTTTAATGAATTTAAATTATTTGATAAGAGTTCAATTTGATAATAATTAATGAATAAATAAATGTTAAATGGTTTAGTTTGTGGAATAGCATAATGGTTAAAAATAAATGTTAATAAGGATTTTGAAATTTTGAGGAATCTAATGGCAACGAAGGATAAATAATGAAATGATGATATATAAAAGAGTTAATGAAAAATTTTAAGTAATAATGTTTATAAGTTTCTATACAAATTATATAAAAGAGAATTGTTTGTTTAATGTATGCTAACGATCAAGGTAAATGTCTATTTGTTTATTATGTTATGTAATGTTATTATACAAGATGTGTGGGGATTTTTGGGGGGTAGAGTGGTGTCTATAGAAGTGATTATAACAATGGAATGTAGTAACAGCAATTGTAGATATGGTTTAGTTTAGCTATTAAGTTGCTATTGCTGGGGTGGCATGTGCCCCAGTAGATAGCGGAAAGTGTTGGGGGTAACAGAGAGTGTTACCTCCATCGGAGGCCAACATGGCGAAAATGCACGGCACACCCTTCGGTACAATTTTATATTGTAACTTGATAAATTGCCGTGCCGTGCAAATTAATGATGATGAATACATGCTTGAAGGAAGAGATGATTTCCCCGACTTTTCGGGCGATTACTGCCTTACCAGCACTAATCGTGGTTTTGGCTAGCGGTCAGCTATGGCCATAATCAAGTCCCTTGACCATAGCTGACTTGAAATTGGTTTATAATAGAAATTAAATGGGGGGTGACACTAGGGGAAATCCCGGAATTATGGAACAGCGGCCGCCACTCTGTTCGAGGAGGAACAGCAAAGCCAGGTGGTAGACCCGCATTAGGGGCGTGTGATATGAACGTTTAGATATTATGATATCTAGTTTTATTAAAATGTAACGCAGAAGCAAGGACACGGAGATGTCAAATTCCTCCAAAACTTCAGTCCTTGTGGACGCAACTGGACGCCACAGTCCAGGGGGGTCATAGTGTGTGTGGCAGGGAGGTTATCCAGGGGGGTAACGAATTAGAAATTTGTCGTATTTTAATAATGATGACTCGCTACTAAATAATTTTGTTTTGATTTGAAAAATAGATGCACTAGATACTTCCTAGGTTGCGTTTATTATATACTATTGTGTTAATTGCATGTAGTATGTTAGGAATTAAGGATTATAAAAATATAATAATATGTTTTTAATGTGTATAGATTTTAAATAAAAAATGAAATAAATTTGTGGTAGTTAAAATTTTAAATGGGTTATAAGGGATAGAAGTTGCGTGATAGTAATTGTTTGAGTAAAACGTTTGAGTCAGTCAAGTTGAATATATTGGGGTATTAAAGAGAATAAAGATGAAATACAAGTAATGTACAATTTGAGTATAAGTGGAGACACAGTAGATATGGGTAATATATGTAGAGCTTTGAGGGATATATTGATATTATTAAAGGATGATGTTATTTTGTTGTAGTTGAAGTGAGGTAGTTAGATTGAGAGTTTGGGGATGGCAATTTTTTAATAAGGGGGTAGTGTAATGTGGGAGTCCGCAACAAAATGGTTGGGACGGGATGGGACCGATTTAGTGGGAAGGGGTCGCCTTAGGTAGAATCCAGGGACAAGATAATGGGAAATGAGCTTTTTTGGGGGGGGGGGGAACACACGTATCCCAAGTGCAAAGGGTTAGAGAGTATTTTTTTTTATATATATAGAGAGAAGGTGGCGATTTGAGTTTAATGATAAGTTAGGTTTAGAGAGTGTTTGGATAGACATATTGATAGAGATGGGGTGTCATACTAGTTAAAGATTTTGTAAGGGAGCGTAAGAGTAATAAAAGGGGTAAGATTATGGGTAAATGCCAAGTTGATAAAGTGAATTATAATGAATAACTGAGAATCACCCAAGTTAATGAAATGGAATAATAAATGAAATGATGTGGAAAACGAAGATTGAAGTTGAGGGAAAAAGAAATATATATATATATAATAATTTTTTGAGATCGAATTAATAAAAGTTAATTTGAGATTAAAATGCAATTTTATAGTTTTATATGCAAATTTAATGATGTAAAGTGTGTAAATTTTTAAAATAAAATTGTTTGTTTTAAGATAATAATAACAATGTGAATTATGAATGTACTATGTTTTCTTATGTTATATTGTGTTGTTAGGTATTCTGATCTATGTTAGAAGTAAGTGAAAAAACAAAACCAGTGCTTCTTAACGCAAACCAGCACCGCTAGGGGGAAACAGATTTGTTGGGGATATGGTGTTGTATAAGGCTACTAGTTGATATTTGATTTGTTGTTTCAGTGTTTGGTGATGCTGTGGCGGCGGACCTGAGCTGGCCAGCGCGTCAGAGCAGGGGCGTTAAGTATCTGTCTGACTTTATGGTGTTGGGATCTCGAGAGAGAAGTCCAGTAATGTCATTCAGGTGCGGTCACAGTCACCGGACCAAGGGCGAGTTAATTATAATTTTTTTTTAGTAAACCATACAGGGGGTTGTGGCGACATATCCTGGCTGATCCCTTTAGCAAGTATGAATGTGTCAATGAGATTTTTTATGCTTCGGCATAAAATCTCTCATTGAGGGGGTATTGTAACGGAACATTTTGGCCTATTTTGGGGGTAATGAATAAATTTGTATTTTTTTTAATAAAGCAAATAACATTTTTATGATAATTGGGACAAAACGTAAACAAAAAGATATATTTTGTTAGAAGCGGCAGTGGTAGCACTGATTGTGAAAATTATTCAGAAATTATTATTGTGAAACGACAAAATCAACAGACCGCAAAACTGTGCCAAGGTCAACCAATGACCTACAAAAACTGTAAACAAATTATGTAACTGAGCATCGGACGATCTTACGTCAGAGACGATCCCCGCTGTGGAATTCAGTTATGAAAAAAAACAGTATGCTGGCGTAAGGATACAAACTGAAGAACAATAAGAATTGGTCATATAACCACGGCGACAACACGAAGTAGTGCCGTTTGTCTAATTCCAGTATAAAATTACTCAGTGAGCCGGCCGGTCACAGATAAAGTTCCGGAACGTAAATCGCGGGCGCCCGTACCTAAAATGTGAATACCGCACCTTATAAAATGTGACTAATATATCGA
Source organism: Magicicada septendecula (assembly GCA_034769895.1). Classification (NCBI taxonomy): domain Eukaryota; kingdom Metazoa; phylum Arthropoda; class Insecta; order Hemiptera; family Cicadidae; genus Magicicada; species Magicicada septendecula. Next base: position 4,443 of record JAWRYS010000855.1, read on the forward strand.
AAATTTTTTTTAACAATAGCTATACCTATAAAAAAAATGTGATTAATAGTATTAAAGTAAATACAGTTCGGAAATTATGCTTTAAATGAAAGTGCGCACGAAAGCAATGTGACGTCTTATGGTCTAGAATTCGGACTCAATGCCAGATAAGTTATTACAAGGATATACACAAACTATCAAAATTTATTATTTTCAGAAACCAAAATCGATGGGGCTAATTAAATAACATATGAGTTTAAGGGGAACATCTAAAATGGGTTGCATGTGAGAGTGTGTGAGGGGTCTTGCTTAATTATATATTAAACTATGAAGTGCTGGTTTACGTTTTTTAAAATTGATCTTATGTTTATGAAATGTATTTATTTCTATTCTAAAGAGAAAATCATGCATAATAAATGTTATTATTGTCTTTCTATAAGATCGTAAAAAAGTAGGAGAAGGTAAGGGGAATATTTGTCTATATAAAATTTGAAATTATGTTAAGGGCTATATTTTCATGTTTTCTTTTGTAGTGTGAAAATGAATTAAAATAGGTGTGATGGTAATTCAGTTGTACTTTCTTAAATAACCAGTTCTGCACTTCCCGTTCGCTGATTGGAACCTTGATGAGTAAAACCTTAGGTTGGTAATAAACAACATGGCAGTTGTAAGAGTCGCAAATTAGTAAATCATAAGATCAAAATCTATTTATGAATTTTATAACAGTAAGTAATAGCACAATTGGCTTGTGAACAGGGACATTTATATAAATATATTTATATAAATACGGCCTACTGGGAGAGCAGAGTGGTTGTTTAAAATAACATACAACAATTTTGTTGAGGTACGTGAAGACAGACGTACAAAGATAAGGTTATGTTATGATTATGTGTAGTATGGGTGAGTAGAATATTTTTTTTTTATAATAAGTATGTGTTATATATAGTAATATTTTGCAAAGAAATATATCTAAAAGATTTTTTAAAATGGCAGATAATAATGAGAATGTCAGCCTAACTGACATTGAATCAGAGAGCCAAATGAATATAGAATTAACCGGAACTGAGTCGAAAATTATGGATGAAGTAGTTCATTCAACACCAGTCCCGATTAAAAAATCTGAGGATCAAGATATGATGAAAATGATCCAATTGCTTTTAGAAAAAAATACAATGTTGTGTACTAGTTTCAATAAATTTGAGGTAAAGCTAGATTAACAGAAGAGTGATTCTGACCGCAAATTTGAGATACAAAATATTAAATTCGATGAATTAAAAAACCATATGAATAAAATTAATGAGCATTTAAACCAAACTAATGATATAATAGAAGATAACATTAACCGATTAGAACAGAGTGTTGAGAAGTTAGGTGACAATGTTATAAGTATGACAAATATTAATAATGACGAAATAGTGGAAGAGGTAGTGTTAAATAGTGAAGATAATTATATTAATTACAATTCTGAGATTATAGTGGGGGTAAAGAATAATGGAGAAACATATAATGAAGTTTTAGAATGTAATAATGGAATGTTAATGTGTGTTTATGAGTCAGAGAGAAAGTGGAAAGAGAGAGTAGATGAGTATGTGGGGCAGAGGGTAAATTTTCCCCTTATTTATGATGAACCAAGGTGTTCAAAAATGTTATTGTTGAAGGGCAAGAGTCCCTTGTTAATGGAAGATTTAAGTTGTTTCCCCTTTTTGTATGATTTAGTACCCTCTGCATGGAGTGAGAGAGAAAGTGAGATATGGTGTTATGGTGAGGGAGATTTAGATAGAGAATTGTGTATTGAGAGAGAGATAGAATTATATAAGTTAAAGAGAAATTATGATGAGTTGAGAGAAAGATTAGAAGGGATGAAGATAAACAATATAAAATATTTACCTGTTGAAAGAGAGATAGAGAATTATTTTGATAATATCTTTATAAACAATAAACACTTACCTGATGTAATAGTAGAGGAATATAAAAATGATAAAATAACTTACCTGACGTTGACCAATAATACTGATGGAGACTGGACAATAATAACTTATGTTGACAAGGTTTACGAAATATTAATGGGGAATAACCCTATAAGTTATAATGGCATAATGAATGAAATAAAGTTAATGGATTATTATAATAATAATAATAACAAATTGTGTGTGGATAACAATGATGCATGTTAGAAATATATTCGTTATGTATATGATGATGGAGGTTGAACTAAAAAATCAGTGAATGGACAATTTTAAATATTGTAATTTTTGGTAATGACCTAGCAGACTTGGACAATGAAGTGTGAAAAAATGGAACAGTTAAAGACAAAAGTTTGTAAATATATTTGTAGTGAATTCAATTGTGTGTATTGTAAAATGTTAGGTAAACAATATGTATATGTAGTAGAAATGTTGTGATAATAATAATAATATTATTAATATTTTGCAGTCTAAATAAATAATAAAAATAATTATGAAGACAATAATTAATGATTTGTAAATTTTGATAATAATTGAAATATGTTGTGTTTTAATAATCAATTGAAGTAAATAATTTGAGATGTTTAAATATTGTGATTGAATGTTATATGTTTGAATTTTTTTTAATGAATTTAAATTATTTGATAAGAGTTCAATTTGATAATAATTAATGAATAAATAAATGTTAAATGGTTTAGTTTGTGGAATAGCATAATGGTTAAAAATAAATGTTAATAAGGATTTTGAAATTTTGAGGAATCTAATGGCAACGAAGGATAAATAATGAAATGATGATATATAAAAGAGTTAATGAAAAATTTTAAGTAATAATGTTTATAAGTTTCTATACAAATTATATAAAAGAGAATTGTTTGTTTAATGTATGCTAGCGATCAAGGTAAATGTCTATTTGTTTATTATGTTATGTAATGTTATTATACAAGATGTGTGGGGATTTTTGGGGGGTAGAGTGGTGTCTATAGAAGTGATTATAACAATGGAATGTAGTAACAGCAATTGTAGATATGGTTTAGTTTAGCTATTAAGTTGCTATTGCTGGGGTGGCATGTGCCCCAGTAGATAGCGGAAAGTGTTGGGGGTAACAGAGAGTGTTACCTCCATCGGAGGCCAACATGGCGAAAATGCACGGCACACCCTTCGGTACAATTTTATATTGTAACTTGATAAATTGCCGTGCCGTGCAAATTAATGATGATGAATACATGCTTGAAGGAAGAGATGATTTCCCCGACTTTTCGGGCGATTACTGCCTTACCAGCACTAATCGTGGTTTTGGCTAGCGGTCAGCTATGGCCATAATCAAGTCCCTTGACCATAGCTAACTTGAAATTGGTTTATAATAGAAATTAAATGGGGGGTGACACTAGGGGAAATCCCGGAATTATGGAACAGCGGCCGCCACTCTGTTCGAGGAGGAACAGCAAAGCCAGGTGGTAGACCCGCATTAGGGGCGTGTGATATGAACGTTTAGATATTATGATATCTAGTTTTATTAAAATGTAACGCAGAAGCAAGGACACGGAGATGTCAAATTCCTCCAAAACTTCAGTCCTTGTGGACGCAACTGGACGCCACAGTCCAGGGGGGTCATAGTGTGTGTGGCAGGGAGGTTATGCAGGGGGGGTAACGAATTAGAAATTTGTCGTATTTTAATAATGATGACTCACTACTAATTAATTTTGTTTTGATTTGAAAAATAGATGCACTAGATACTTCCTAGGTTGTGTTTATTATATACTATTGTGTTAATTGCATGTAGTATGTTAGGAATTAAGGATTATAAAAATATAATAATATGTTTTTAATGTGTATAGATTTTAAATAAAAAATGAAATAAATTTGTGGTAGTTAAAATTTTAAATGGGTTATAAGGGATAGAAGTTGCGTGATAGTAATTGTTTGAGTAAAACGTTTGAGTCAGTCAAGTTGAATATATTGGGGTATTAAAGAGAATAAAGATGAAATACAAGTAATGTAGAATTTGAGTATAAGTGGAGACACAGTAGATATGGGTAATATATGTAGAGCTTTGAGGGATATATTGATATTATTAAAGGATGATGTTATTTTGTTGTAGTTGAAGTGAGGTAGTTAGATTGAGAGTTTGGGGATGGCAATTTTTTAATAAGGGGGTAGTGTAATGTGGGAGTCCGCAACAAAATGGTTGGGACGGGATGGGACCGATTTAGTGGGAAGGGGTCGCCTTAGGTAGAATCCAGGGACAAGATAATGGGAAATGAGCTTTTTTGGGGGGGGGGGAACACACGTATCCCAAGTGCAAAGGGTTAGAGAGTATTTTTTTTTATATATATAGAGAGAAGGTGGCGATTTGAGTTTAATGATAAGTTAGGTTTAGAGAGTGTTTGGATAGACATATTGATAGAGATGGGGTGTCATACTAGTTAAAGATTTTGTAAGGGAGCGTAAGAGTAATAAAAGGGGTAAGATTATGGGTAAATGCCAAGTTGATAAAGTGAATTATAATGAATAACTGAGAATCACCCAAGTTAATGAAATGGAATAATAAATGAAATGATGTGGAAAACGAAGATTGAAGTTGAGGGAAAAAGAAATATATATATATATAATAATTTTTTGAGATCGAATTAATAAAAGTTAATTTGAGATTAAAATGCAATTTTATAGTTTTATATGCAAATTTAATGATGTAAAGTGTGTAAATTTTTAAAATAAAATTGTTTGTTTTAAGATAATAATAACAATGTGAATTATGAATGTACTATGTTTTCTTATGTTATATTGTGTTGTTAGGTATTCTGATCTATGTTAGAAGTAAGTGAAAAAACAAAACCAGTGCTTCTTAACGCAAACCAGCACCGCTAGGGGGAAACAGATTTGTTGGGGATATGGTGTTGTATAAGGCTACTAGTTGATATTTGATTTGTTGTTTCAGTGTTTGGTGATGCTGTGGCGGCGGACCTGAGCTGGCCAGCGCGTCAGAGCAGGGGCGTTAAGTATCTGTCTGACTTTATGGTGTTGGGATCTCGAGAGAGAAGTCCAGTAATGTCATTCAGGTGCGGTCACAGTCACCGGACCAAGGGCGAGTTAATTATAATTTTTTTTTAGTAAACCATACAGGGGGTTGTGGCGACATATCCTGGCTGATCCCTTTAGCAAGTATGAATGTGTCAATGAGATTTTTTATGCTTCGGCATAAAATCTCTCATTGAGGGGGTATTGTAACGGAACATTTTGGCCTATTTTGGGGGTAATGAATAAATTTGTATTTTTTTTAATAAAGCAAATAACATTTTTATGATAATTGGGACAAAACGTAAACAAAAAGATATATTTTGTTAGAAGCGGCAGTGGTAGCACTGATTGTGAAAATTATTCAGAAATTATTATTGTGAAACGACAAAATCAACAGACCGCAAAACTGTGCCAAGGTCAACCAATGACCTACAAAAACTGTAAACAAATTATGTAACTGAGCATCGGACGATCTTACGTCAGAGACGATCCCCGCTGTGGAATTCAGTTATGAAAAAAAACAGTATGCTGGCGTAAGGATACAAACTGAAGAACAATAAGAATTGGTCATATAACCACGGCGACAACACGAAGTAGTGCCGTTTGTCTAATTCCAGTATAAAATTACTCAGTGAGCCGGCCGGTCACAGATAAAGTTCCGGAACGTAAATCGCGGGCGCCCGTACCTAAAATGTGAATACCGCACCTTATAAAATGTGACTAATATATCGAAAATTTTTTTTAACAATAGCTATACCTATAAAAAAAATGTGATTAATAGTATTAAAGTAAATACAGTTCGGAAATTATGCTTTAAATGAAAGTGCGCACGAAAGCAATGTGACGTCTTATGGTCTAGAATTCGGACTCAATGCCAGATAAGTTATTACAAGGATATACACAAACTATCAAAATTTATTATTTTCAGAAACCAAAATCGATGGGGCTAATTAAATAACATATGAGTTTAAGGGGAACATCTAAAATGGGTTGCATGTGAGAGTGTGTGAGGGGTCTTGCTTAATTATATATTAAACTATGAAGTGCTGGTTTACGTTTTTTAAAATTGATCTTATGTTTATGAAATGTATTTATTTCTATTCTAAAGAGAAAATCATGCATAATAAATGTTATTATTGTCTTTCTATAAGATCGTAAAAAAGTAGGAGAAGGTAAGGGGAATATTTGTCTATATAAAATTTGAAATTATGTTAAGGGCTATATTTTCATGTTTTCTTTTGTAGTGTGAAAATGAATTAAAATAGGTGTGATGGTAATTCAGTTGTACTTTCTTAAATAACCAGTTCTGCACTTCCCGTTCGCTGATTGGAACCTTGATGAGTAAAACCTTAGGTTGGTAATAAACAACATGGCAGTTGTAAGAGTCGCAAATTAGTAAATCATAAGATCAAAATCTATTTATGAATTTTATAACAGTAAGTAATAGCACAATTGGCTTGTGAACAGGGACATTTATATAAATATATTTATATAAATACGGCCTACTGGGAGAGCAGAGTGGTTGTTTAAAATAACATACAACAATTTTGTTGAGGTACGTGAAGACAGACGTACAAAGATAAGGTTATGTTATGATTATGTGTAGTATGGGTGAGTAGAATATTTTTTTTTTATAATAAGTATGTGTTATATATAGTAATATTTTGCAAAGAAATATATCTAAAAGATTTTTTAAAATGGCAGATAATAATGAGAATGTCAGCCTAACTGACATTGAATCAGAGAGCCAAATGAATATAGAATTAACCGGAACTGAGTCGAAAATTATGGATAAAGTAGTTCATTCAACACCAGTCCCGATTAAAAAATCTGAGGATCAAGATATGATGAAAATGATCCAATTGCTTTTAGAAAAAAATACAATGTTGTGTACTAGTTTCAATAAATTTGAGGTAAAGCTAGATTAACAGAAGAGTGATTCTGACCGCAAATTTGAGATACAAAATATTAAATTCGATGAATTAAAAAACCATATGAATAAAATTAATGAGCATTTAAACCAAACTAATGATATAATAGAAGATAACATTAACCGATTAGAACAGAGTGTTGAGAAGTTAGGTGACAATGTTATAAGTATGACAAATATTAATAATGACGAAATAGTGGAAGAGGTAGTGTTAAATAGTGAAGATAATTATATTAATTACAATTCTGAGATTATAGTGGGGGTAAAGAATAATGGAGAAACATATAATGAAGTTTTAGAATGTAATAATGGAATGTTAATGTGTGTTTATGAGTCAGAGAGAAAGTGGAAAGAGAGAGTAGATGAGTATGTGGGGCAGAGGGTAAATTTTCCCCTTATTTATGATGAACCAAGGTGTTCAAAAATGTTATTGTTGAAGGGCAAGAGTCCCTTGTTAATGGAAGATTTAAGTTGTTTCCCCTTTTTGTATGATTTAGTACCCTCTGCATGGAGTGAGAGAGAAAGTGAGATATGGTGTTATGGTGAGGGAGATTTAGATAGAGAATTGTGTATTGAGAGAGAGATAGAATTATATAAGTTAAAGAGAAATTATGATGAGTTGAGAGAAAGATTAGAAGGGATGAAGATAAACAATATAAAATATTTACCTGTTGAAAGAGAGATAGAGAATTATTTTGATAATATCTTTATAAACAATAAACACTTACCTGATGTAATAGTAGAGGAATATAAAAATGATAAAATAACTTACCTGACGTTGACCAATAATACTGATGGAGACTGGACAATAATAACTTATGTTGACAAGGTTTACGAAATATTAATGGGGAATAACCCTATAAGTTATAATGGCATAATGAATGAAATAAAGTTAATGGATTATTATAATAATAATAATAACAAATTGTGTGTGGATAACAATGATGCATGTTAGAAATATATTCGTTATGTATATGATGATGGAGGTTGAACTAAAAAATCAGTGAATGGACAATTTTAAATATTGTAATTTTTGGTAATGACCTAGCAGACTTGGACAATGAAGTGTGAAAAAATGGAACAGTTAATGACAAAAGTTTGTAAATATATTTGTAGTGAATTCAATTGTGTGTATTGTAAAATGTTAGGTAAACAATATGTATATGTAGTAGAAATGTTGTGATAATAATAATAATATTATTAATATTTTGCAGTCTAAATAAATAATAAAAATAATTATGAAGACAATAATTAATGATTTGTAAATTTTGATAATAATTGAAATATGTTGTGTTTTAATAATCAATTGAAGTAAATAATTTGAGATGTTTAAATATTGTGATTGAATGTTATATGTTTGAATTTTTTTAATGAATTTAAATTATTTGATAAGAGTTCAATTTGATAATAATTAATGAATAAATAAATGTTAAATGGTTTAGTTTGTGGAATAGCATAATGGTTAAAAATAAATGTTAATAAGGATTTTGAAATTTTGAGGAATCTAATGGCAACGAAGGATAAATAATGAAATGATATATAAAAGAGTTAATGAAAAATTTTAAGTAATAATGTTTATAAGTTTCTATACAAATTATATAAAAGAGAATTGTTTGTTTAATGTATGCTAGCGATCAAGGTAAATGTCTATTTGTTTATTATGTTATGTAATGTTATTATACAAGATGTGTGGGGATTTTTGGTGGGTAGAGTGGTGTCTATAGAAGTGATTATAACAATGGAATGTAGTAACAGCAATTGTAGATATGGTTTAGTTTAGCTATTAAGTTGCTATTGCTGGGGTGGCATGTGCCCCAGTAGATAGCGGAAAGTGTTAGGGGTAACAGAGAGTGTTACCTCCATCGGAGGCCAACATGGCGAAAATGCACGGCACACCCTTCGGTACAATTTTATATTGTAACTTGATAAATTGCCGTGCCGTGCAAATTAATGATGATGAATACATGCTTGAAGGAAGAGATGATTTCCCCGACTTTTCGGGCGATTACTGCCTTACCAGCACTAATCGTGGTTTTGGCTAGCGGTCAGCTATGGCCATAATCAAGTCCCTTGACCATAGCTGACTTGAAATTGGTTTATAATAGAAATTAAATGGGGGGTGACACTAGGGGAAATCCCGGAATTATGGAACAGCGGCCGCCACTCTGTTCGAGGAGGAACAGCAAAGCCAGGTGGTAGACCCGCATTAGGGGCGTGTGATATGAACGTTTAGATATTATGATATCTAGTTTTATTAAAATGTAACGCAGAAGCAAGGACACGGAGATGTCAAATTCCTCCAAAACTTCAGTCCTTGTGGACGCAACTGGACGCCACAGTCCAGGGGGGTCATAGTGTGTGTGGCAGGGAGGTTATCCAGGGGGGTAACGAATTAGAAATTTGTCGTATTTTAATAATGATGACTCGCTACTAAATAATTTTGTTTTGATTTGAAAAATAGATGCACTAGATACTTCCTAGGTTGTGTTTATTATATACTATTGTGTTAATTGCATGTAGTATGTTAGGAATTAAGGATTATAAAAATATAATAATATGTTTTTAATGTGTATAGATTTTAAATAAAAAATGAAATAAATTTGTGGTAGTTAAAATTTTAAATGGGTTATAAGGGATAGAAGTTGCGTGATAGTAATTGTTTGAGTAAAACGTTTGAGTCAGTCAAGTTGAATATATTGGGGTATTAAAGAGAATAAAGATGAAATACAAGTAATGTAGAATTTGAGTATAAGTGGAGACACAGTAGATATGGGTAATATATGTAGAGCTTTGAGGGATATATTGATATTATTAAAGGATGATGTATTTTGTTGTAGTTGAAGTGAGGTAGTTAGATTGAGAGTTTGGGGATGGCAATTTTTTAATAAGGGGGTAGTGTAATGTGGGAGTCCGCAACAAAATGGTTGGGACGGGATGGGACCGATTTAGTGGGAAGGGGTCGCCTTAGGTAGAATCCAGGGACAAGATAATGGGAAATGAGCTTTTTTGGGGGGGAACACACGTATCCCAAGTGCAAAGGGTTAGAGAGTATTTTTTTTTTATATATATAGAGAGAAGGTGGCGATTTGAGTTTAATGATAAGTTAGGTTTAGAGAGTGTTTGGATAGACATATTGATAGAGATGGGGTGTCATACTAGTTAAAGATTTTGTAAGGGAGCGTAAGAGTAATAAAAGGGGTAAGATTATGGGTAAATGCCAAGTTGATAAAGTGAATTATAATGAATAACTGAGAATCACCCAAGTTAATGAAATGGAATAATAAATGAAATGATGTGGAAAACGAAGATTGAAGTTGAGGGAAAAAAAAAATATATATATATATATAATAATTTTTTGAGATCGAATTAATAAAAGTTAATTTGAGATTAAAATGCAATTTTATAGTTTTATATGCAAATTTAATGATGTAAAGTGTGTAAATTTTTAAAATAAAATTGTTTGTTTTAAGATAATAATAACAATGTGAATTATGAATGTACTATGTTTTCTTATGTTATATTGTGTTGTTAGGTATTCTGATCTATGTTAGAAGTAAGTGAAAAAACAAAACCAGTGCTTCTTAACGCAAACCAGCACCGCTATGGGGAAACAGATTTGTTGGGGATATGGTGTTGTATAAGGCTACTAGTTGATATTTGATTTGTTGTTTCAGTGTTTGGTGATGCTGTGGCGGCGGACCTGAGCTGGCCAGCGCGTCAGAGCAGGGGCGTTAAGTATCTGTCTGACTTTATGGTGTTGGGATCTCGAGAGAGAAGTCCAGTAATGTCATTCAGGTGCGGTCACAGTCACCGGACCAAGGGCGAGTTAATTATAATTTTTTTTTAGTAAACCATACAGGGGGTTGTGGCGACATATCCTGGCTGATCCCTTTAGCAAGTATGAATGTGTCAATGAGATTTTTTATGCTTCGGCATAAAATCTCTCATTGAGGGGGTATTGTAACGGAACATTTTGGCCTATTTTGGGGGTAATGAATAAATTTGTATTTTTTTTAATAAAGCAAATAACATTTTTATGATAATTGGGACAAAACGTAAACAAAAAGATATATTTTGTTAGAAGCGGCAGTGGTAGCACTGATTGTGAAAATTATTCAGAAATTATTATTGTGAAACGACAAAATCAACAGACCGCAAAACTGTGCCAAGGTCAACCAATGACCTACAAAAACTGTAAACAAATTATGTAACTGAGCATCGGACGATCTTACGTCAGAGACGATCCCCGCTGTGGAATTCAGTTATGAAACAAAAACAGTATGCTGGCGTAAGGATACAAACTGAAGAACAATAAGAATTGGTCATATAACCACGGCGACAACACGAAGTAGTGCCGTTTGTCTAATTCCAGTATAAAATTACTCAGTGAGCCGGCCGGTCACAGATAAAGTTCCGGAACGTAAATCGCGGGCGCCCGTACCTAAAATGTGAATACCGCACCTTATAAAATGTGACTAATATATCGAAAATTTGTTTTAACAATAGCTATACCTATAAAAAAAAATGTGATTAATAGTATTAAAGTAAATACAGTTCGGAAATTATGCTTTAAATGAAAGTGCGCACGAAAGCAATGTGACGTCTTATGGTCTAGAATTCGGACTCAATGCCAGATAAGTTATTACAAGGATATACACAAACTATCAAAATTTATTATTTTCAGAAACCAAAATCGATGGGGCTAATTAAATAACATATGAGTTTAAGGGGAATATCTAAAATGGGTTGCATGTGAGAGTGTGTGAGGGGTCTTGCTTAATTATATATTAAACTATGAAGTGCTGGTTTACGTTTTTTAAAATTGATCTTATGTTTATGAAATGTATTTATTTCTATTCTAAAGAGAAAATCATGCATAATAAATGTTATTATTGTCTTTCTATAAGATCGTAAAAAAGTAGGAGAAGGTAAGGGGAATATTTGTCTATATAAAATTTGAAATTATGTTAAGGGCTATATTTTCATGTTTTCTTTTGTAGTGTGAAAATGAATTAAAATAGGTGTGATGGTAATTCAGTTGTACTTTCTTAAATAACCAGTTCTGCACTTCCCGTTCGCTGATTGGAACCTTGATGAGTAAAACCTTAGGTTGGTAATAAACAACATGGCAGTTGTAAGAGTCGCAAATTAGTAAATCATAAGATCAAAATCTATTTATGAATTTTATAACAGTAAGTAATAGCACAATTGGCTTGTGAACAGGGACATTTATATAAATATATTTATATAAATACGGGCTACTGGGAGAGCAGAGTGGTTGTTTAAAATAACATACAACAATTTTGTTGAGGTACGTGAAGACAGACGTACAAAGATAAGGTTATGTTATGATTATGTGTAGTATGGGTGAGTAGAATATTTTTTTTTGTTAATAAGTATGTGTTATATATAGTAATATTTTGCAAAGAAATATATCTAAAAGATTTTTTAAAATGGCAGATAATAATGAGAATGTCAGCCTAACTGACATTGAATCAGAGAGCCAAATGAATATAGAATTAACCGGAACTGAGTCGAAAATTATGGATGAAGTAGTTCATTCAACACCAGTCCCGATTAAAAAATCTGAGGATCAAGATATGATGAAAATGATCCAATTGCTTTTAGAAAAAAATACAATGTTGTGTACTAGTTTCAATAAATTTGAGGTAAAGCTAGATGAACAGAAGAGTGATTCTGACCGCAAATTTGAGATACAAAATATTAAATTCGATGAATTAAAAAACCATATGAATAAAATTAATGAGCATTTAAACCAAACTAATGACATAATAGAAGATAACTTTAACCGATTAGAACAGAGTGTTGAGAAGTTAGGTGACAATGTTATAAGTATGACAAATATTAATAATGACGAAATAGTGGAAGAGGTAGTGTTAAATAGTGAAGATAATTATATTAATTACAATTCTGAGATTATAGTGGGGGTAAAGAATAATGGAGAAACATATAATGAAGTTTTAGAATGTAATAATGGAATGTTAATGTGTGTTTATGAGTCAGAGAGAAAGTGGAAAGAGAGAGTAGATGAGTATGTGGGGCAGAGGGTAAATTTTCCCCTTATTTATGATGAACCAAGGTGTTCAAAAATGTTATTGTTGAAGGGCAAGAGTCCCTTGTTAATGGAAGATTTAAGTTGTTTCCCCTTTTTGTATGATTTAGTACCCTCTGCATGGAGTGAGAGAGAAAGTGAGATATGGTGTTATGGTGAGGGAGATTTAGATAGAGAATTGTGTATTGAGAGAGAGATAGAATTATATAAGTTAAAGAGAAATTATGATGAGTTGAGAGAAAGATTAGAAGGGATGAAGATAAACAATATAAAATATTTACCTGTTGAAAGAGAGATAGAGAATTATTTTGATAATATCTTTATAAACAATAAACACTTACCTGATGTAATAGTAGAGGAATATAAAAATGATAAAATAACTTACCTGACGTTGACCAATAATACTGATGGAGACTGGACAATAATAACTTATGTTGACAAGGTTTACGAAATATTAATGGGGAATAACCCTATAAGTTATAATGGCATAATGAATGAAATAAAGTTAATGGATTATTATAATAATAATAATAACAAATTGTGTGTGGATAACAATGATGCATGTTATAAATATATTCGTTATGTATATGATGATGGAGGTTGAACTAAAAAATCAGTGAATGGACAATTTTAAATATTGTAATTTTTGGTAATGACCTGGCAGACTTGGACAATGAAGTGTGAAAAAATGGAACAGTTAATGACAAAAGTTTGTAAATATATTTGTAGTGAATTCAATTGTGTGTATTGTAAAATGTTAGGTAAACAATATGTATATGTAGTAGAAATGTTGTGATAATAATAATAATATTATTAATATTTTGCAGTCTAAATAAATAATAAAAATAATTATGAAAACAATAATTAATGATTTGTAAATTTTGATAATAATTGAAATATGTTGTGTTTTAATAATCAATTGAAGTAAATAATTTGAGATGTTTAAATATTGTGATTGAATGTTATATGTTTGAATTTTTTTTAATGAATTTAAATTATTTGATGAGATTTCAATTTGATAATAATTAATGAATAAATAAATGTTAAATGGTTTAGTTTGTGGAATAGCATAATGGTTAAAAATAAATGTTAATAAGGATTTTGAAATTTTGAGGAATCTAATGGCAACGAAGGATAAATTATGAAATAATATATAAAAGAGTTAATGAAAAATTTTAAGTAATAATGTTTATAAGTTTCTATACAAATTATATAAAAGAGAATTGTTTGTTTAATGTATGCTAGCGATCAAGGTAAATGTCTATTTGTTTATTATGTTATGTAATGTTATTATACAAGATGTGTGGGGATTTTTGGGGGGTAGAGTGGTGTCCATAGAAGTGATTATAACAATGGAATGTAGTAACAGCAATTGTAGATATGGTTTAGTTTAGCTATTAAGTTGCTATTGCTGGGGTGGCATGTGCCCCAGTAGATAGCGGAAAGTGTTGGGGGTAACAGAGAGTGTTACCTCCATCGGAGGCCAACATGGCGAAAATGCACGGCACACCCTTCGGTACAATTTTATATTGTAACTTGATAAATTGCCGTGCCGTGCAAATTAATGATGATGAATACATGCTTGAAGGAAGAGATGATTTCCCCGACTTTTCGGGCGATTACTGCCTTACCAGCACTAATCGTGGTTTTGACTAGCGGTCAGCTATGGCCATAATCAAGTCCCTTGACCATAGCTGACTTCAAATTGGTTTATAATAGAAATTAAATGGGGGGTGACACTAGGGGAAATCCCGGAATTATGGAACAGCGGCTGCCACTCTGTTCGAGGAGGAACAGCAAAGCCAGGTGGTAGACCCGCATTAGGGGCGTGTGATATGAACGTTTAGATATTATGATATCTAGTTTTATTAAAATGTAACGCAGAAGCAAGGACACGGAGATGTCAAATTCCTCCAAAACTTCAGTCCTTGTGGACGCAACTGGACGCCACAGTCCAGGGGGGTCATAGTGTGTGTGGCAGGGAGGTTATCCAGGGGGGTAACGAATTAGAAATTTGTCGTATTTTAATAATGATGACTCGCTACTAAATAATTTTGTTTTGATTTGAAAAATAGATGCACTAGATACTTCCTAGGTTGTGTTTATTATATATTATTGTGTTAATTGCATGTAGTATGTTAGGAATTAAGGATTATAAAAATATAATAATATGTTTTCAATGTGTATAGATTTTAAATAAAAAATGAAATAAATTTGTGGTAGTTAAAATTTTAAATGGGTTATAAGGGATAGAAGTTGCGTGATAGTAATTGTTTGAGTAAAACGTTTGAGTCAGTCAAGTTGAATATATTGGGGTATTAAAGAGAATAAAGATGAAATACAAGTAATGTAGAATTTGAGTATAAGTGGAGACACAGTAGATATGGGTAATATATGTAGAGCTTTGAGGGATATATTGATATTATTAAAGGATGATGTTATTTTGTTGTAGTTGAAGTGAGGTAGTTAGATTGAGAGTTTGGGGATGGCAATTTTTTAATAAGGGGGTAGTGTAATGTGGGAGTCCGCAACAAAATGGTTGGGACGGGATGGGACCGATTTAGTGGGAAGGGGTCGCCTTAGGTAGAATCCAGGGACAAGATAATGGGAAATGAGCTTTTTTGGGGGGGGGGAACACACGTATCCCAAGTGCAAAGGGTTAGAGAGTATTTTTTTTTATATATATAGAGAGAAGGTGGCGATTTGAGTTTAATGATAAGTTAGGTTTAGAGAGTGTTTGGATAGACATATTGATAGAGATGGGGTGTCATACTAGTTAAAGATTTTGTAAGGGAGCGTTAGAGTAATAAAAGGGGTAAGATTATGGGTAAATGCCAAGTTGATAAAGTGAATTATAATGAATAACTGAGAATCACCCAAGTTAATGAAATGGAATAATAAATGAAATGATGTGGAAAACGAAGATTGAAGTTGAGGGAAAAAAAAAATATATATATATAATAATTTTTTGAGATCGAATTAATAAAAGTTAATTTGAGATTAAAATGCAATTTTATAGTTTTATATGCAAATTTAATGATGTAAAGTGTGTAAATTTTTAAAATAAAATTGTTTGTTTTAAGATAATAATAACAATGTGAATTATGAATGTACTATGTTTTCTTATGTTATATTGTGTTGTTAGGTATTCTGATCTATGTTAGAAGTAAGTGAAAAAACAAAACCAGTGCTTCTTAACGCAAACCAGCACCGCTATGGGGAAACAGATTTGTTGGGGATATGGTGTTGTATAAGGCTACTAGTTGATATTTGATTTGTTGTTTCAGTGTTTGGTGATGCTGTGGCGGCGGACCTGAGCTGGCCAGCGCGTCAGAGCAGGGGCGTTAAGTATCTGTCTGACTTTATGGTGTTGGGATCTCGAGAGAGAAGTCCAGTAATGTCATTCAGGTGCGGTCACAGTCACCGGACCAAGGGCGAGTTAATTATAATTTTTTTTTAGTAAACCATACAGGGGGTTGTGGCGACATATCCTGGCTGATCCCTTTAGCAAGTATGAATGTGTCAATGAGATTTTTTATGCTTCGGCATAAAATCTCTCATTGAGGGGGTATTGTAACGGAACATTTTGGCCTATTTTGGGGGTAATGAATAAATTTGTATTTTTTTTAATAAAGCAAATAACATTTTTATGATAATTGGGACAAAACGTAAACAAAAAGATATATTTTGTTAGAAGCGGCAGTGGTAGCACTGATTGTGAAAATTATTCAGAAATTATTATTGTGAAACGACAAAATCAACAGACCGCAAAACTGTGCCAAGGTCAACCAATGACCTACAAAAACTGTAAACAAATTATGTAACTGAGCATCGGACGATCTTACGTCAGAGACGATCCCCGCTGTGGAATTCAGTTATGAAACAAAAACAGTATGCTGGCGTAAGGATACAAACTGAAGAACAATAAGAATTGGTCATATAACCACGGCGACAACACGAAGTAGTGCCGTTTGTCTAATTCCAGTATAAAATTACTCAGTGAGCCGGCCGGTCACAGATAAAGTTCCGGAACGTAAATCGCGGGCGCCCGTACCTAAAATGTGAATACCGCACCTTATAAAATGTGACTAATATATCGAAAATTTGTTTTAACAATAGCTATACCTATAAAAAAAAATGTGATTAATAGTATTAAAGTAAATACAGTTCGGAAATTATGCTTTAAATGAAAGTGCGCACGAAAGCAATGTGACGTCTTATGGTCTAGAATTCGGACTCAATGCCAGATAAGTTATTACAAGGATATACACAAACTATCAAAATTTATTATTTTCAGAAACCAAAATCGATGGGGCTAATTAAATAACATATGAGTTTAAGGGGAATATCTAAAATGGGTTGCATGTGAGAGTGTGTGAGGGGTCTTGCTTAATTATATATTAAACTATGAAGTGCTGGTTTACGTTTTTTAAAATTGATCTTATGTTTATGAAATGTATTTATTTCTATTCTAAAGAGAAAATCATGCATAATAAATGTTATTATTGTCTTTCTATAAGATCGTAAAAAAGTAGGAGAAGGTAAGGGGAATATTTGTCTATATAAAATTTGAAATTATGTTAAGGGCTATATTTTCATGTTTTCTTTTGTAGTGTGAAAATGAATTAAAATAGGTGTGATGGTAATTCAGTTGTACTTTCTTAAATAACCAGTTCTGCACTTCCCGTTCGCTGATTGGAACCTTGATGAGTAAAACCTTAGGTTGGTAATAAACAACATGGCAGTTGTAAGAGTCGCAAATTAGTAAATCATAAGATCAAAATCTATTTATGAATTTTATAACAGTAAGTAATAGCACAATTGGCTTGTGAACAGGGACATTTATATAAATATATTTATATAAATACGGGCTACTGGGAGAGCAGAGTGGTTGTTTAAAATAACATACAACAATTTTGTTGAGGTACGTGAAGACAGACGTACAAAGATAAGGTTATGTTATGATTATGTGTAGTATGGGTGAGTAGAATATTTTTTTTTGTTAATAAGTATGTGTTATATATAGTAATATTTTGCAAAGAAATATATCTAAAAGATTTTTTAAAATGGCAGATAATAATGAGAATGTCAGCCTAACTGACATTGAATCAGAGAGCCAAATGAATATAGAATTAACCGGAACTGAGTCGAAAATTATGGATGAAGTAGTTCATTCAACACCAGTCCCGATTAAAAAATCTGAGGATCAAGATATGATGAAAATGATCCAATTGCTTTTAGAAAAAAATACAATGTTGTGTACTAGTTTCAATAAATTTGAGGTAAAGCTAGATGAACAGAAGAGTGATTCTGACCGCAAATTTGAGATACAAAATATTAAATTCGATGAATTAAAAAACCATATGAATAAAATTAATGAGCATTTAAACCAAACTAATGACATAATAGAAGATAACTTTAACCGATTAGAACAGAGTGTTGAGAAGTTAGGTGACAATGTTATAAGTATGACAAATATTAATAATGACGAAATAGTGGAAGAGGTAGTGTTAAATAGTGAAGATAATTATATTAATTACAATTCTGAGATTATAGTGGGGGTAAAGAATAATGGAGAAACATATAATGAAGTTTTAGAATGTAATAATGGAATGTTAATGTGTGTTTATGAGTCAGAGAGAAAGTGGAAAGAGAGAGTAGATGAGTATGTGGGGCAGAGGGTAAATTTTCCCCTTATTTATGATGAACCAAGGTGTTCAAAAATGTTATTGTTGAAGGGCAAGAGTCCCTTGTTAATGGAAGATTTAAGTTGTTTCCCCTTTTTGTATGATTTAGTACCCTCTGCATGGAGTGAGAGAGAAAGTGAGATATGGTGTTATGGTGAGGGAGATTTAGATAGAGAATTGTGTATTGAGAGAGAGATAGAATTATATAAGTTAAAGAGAAATTATGATGAGTTGAGAGAAAGATTAGAAGGGATGAAGATAAACAATATAAAATATTTACCTGTTGAAAGAGAGATAGAGAATTATTTTGATAATATCTTTATAAACAATAAACACTTACCTGATGTAATAGTAGAGGAATATAAAAATGATAAAATAACTTACCTGACGTTGACCAATAATACTGATGGAGACTGGACAATAATAACTTATGTTGACAAGGTTTACGAAATATTAATGGGGAATAACCCTATAAGTTATAATGGCATAATGAATGAAATAAAGTTAATGGATTATTATAATAATAATAATAACAAATTGTGTGTGGATAACAATGATGCATGTTATAAATATATTCGTTATGTATATGATGATGGAGGTTGAACTAAAAAATCAGTGAATGGACAATTTTAAATATTGTAATTTTTGGTAATGACCTGGCAGACTTGGACAATGAAGTGTGAAAAAATGGAACAGTTAATGACAAAAGTTTGTAAATATATTTGTAGTGAATTCAATTGTGTGTATTGTAAAATGTTAGGTAAACAATATGTATATGTAGTAGAAATGTTGTGATAATAATAATAATATTATTAATATTTTGCAGTCTAAATAAATAATAAAAATAATTATGAAAACAATAATTAATGATTTGTAAATTTTGATAATAATTGAAATATGTTGTGTTTTAATAATCAATTGAAGTAAATAATTTGAGATGTTTAAATATTGTGATTGAATGTTATATGTTTGAATTTTTTTTAATGAATTTAAATTATTTGATGAGATTTCAATTTGATAATAATTAATGAATAAATAAATGTTAAATGGTTTAGTTTGTGGAATAGCATAATGGTTAAAAATAAATGTTAATAAGGATTTTGAAATTTTGAGGAATCTAATGGCAACGAAGGATAAATTATGAAATAATATATAAAAGAGTTAATGAAAAATTTTAAGTAATAATGTTTATAAGTTTCTATACAAATTATATAAAAGAGAATTGTTTGTTTAATGTATGCTAGCGATCAAGGTAAATGTCTATTTGTTTATTATGTTATGTAATGTTATTATACAAGATGTGTGGGGATTTTTGGGGGGTAGAGTGGTGTCCATAGAAGTGATTATAACAATGGAATGTAGTAACAGCAATTGTAGATATGGTTTAGTTTAGCTATTAAGTTGCTATTGCTGGGGTGGCATGTGCCCCAGTAGATAGCGGAAAGTGTTGGGGGTAACAGAGAGTGTTACCTCCATCGGAGGCCAACATGGCGAAAATGCACGGCACACCCTTCGGTACAATTTTATATTGTAACTTGATAAATTGCCGTGCCGTGCAAATTAATGATGATGAATACATGCTTGAAGGAAGAGATGATTTCCCCGACTTTTCGGGCGATTACTGCCTTACCAGCACTAATCGTGGTTTTGACTAGCGGTCAGCTATGGCCATAATCAAGTCCCTTGACCATAGCTGACTTCAAATTGGTTTATAATAGAAATTAAATGGGGGGTGACACTAGGGGAAATCCCGGAATTATGGAACAGCGGCTGCCACTCTGTTCGAGGAGGAACAGCAAAGCCAGGTGGTAGACCCGCATTAGGGGCGTGTGATATGAACGTTTAGATATTATGATATCTAGTTTTATTAAAATGTAACGCAGAAGCAAGGACACGGAGATGTCAAATTCCTCCAAAACTTCAGTCCTTGTGGACGCAACTGGACGCCACAGTCCAGGGGGGTCATAGTGTGTGTGGCAGGGAGGTTATCCAGGGGGGTAACGAATTAGAAATTTGTCGTATTTTAATAATGATGACTCGCTACTAAATAATTTTGTTTTGATTTGAAAAATAGATGCACTAGATACTTCCTAGGTTGTGTTTATTATATATTATTGTGTTAATTGCATGTAGTATGTTAGGAATTAAGGATTATAAAAATATAATAATATGTTTTCAATGTGTATAGATTTTAAATAAAAAATGAAATAAATTTGTGGTAGTTAAAATTTTAAATGGGTTATAAGGGATAGAAGTTGCGTGATAGTAATTGTTTGAGTAAAACGTTTGAGTCAGTCAAGTTGAATATATTGGGGTATTAAAGAGAATAAAGATGAAATACAAGTAATGTAGAATTTGAGTATAAGTGGAGACACAGTAGATATGGGTAATATATGTAGAGCTTTGAGGGATATATTGATATTATTAAAGGATGATGTTATTTTGTTGTAGTTGAAGTGAGGTAGTTAGATTGAGAGTTTGGGGATGGCAATTTTTTAATAAGGGGGTAGTGTAATGTGGGAGTCCGCAACAAAATGGTTGGGACGGGATGGGACCGATTTAGTGGGAAGGGGTCGCCTTAGGTAGAATCCAGGGACAAGATAATGGGAAATGAGCTTTTTTGGGGGGGGGAACACACGTATCCCAAGTGCAAAGGGTTAGAGAGTATTTTTTTTTATATATATAGAGAGAAGGTGGCGATTTGAGTTTAATGATAAGTTAGGTTTAGAGAGTGTTTGGATAGACATATTGATAGAGATGGGGTGTCATACTAGTTAAAGATTTTGTAAGGGAGCGTTAGAGTAATAAAAGGGGTAAGATTATGGGTAAATGCCAAGTTGATAAAGTGAATTATAATGAATAACTGAGAATTACCCAAGTTAATGAAATGGAATAATAAATGAAATGATGTGGAAAACGAAGATTGAAGTTGAGGGAAAAAAAAAATATATATATATATAATAATTTTTTGAGATCGAATTAATAAAAGTTAATTTGAGATTAAAATGCAATTTTATAGTTTTATATGCAAATTTAATGATGTAAAGTGTGTAAATTTTTAAAATAAAATTGTTTGTTTTAAGATAATAATAACAATGTGAATTATGAATGTACTATGTTTTCTTATGTTATATTGTGTTGTTAGGTATTCTGATCTATGTTAGAAGTAAGTGAAAAAACAAAACCAGTGCTTCTTAACGCAAACCAGCACCGCTATGGGGAAACAGATTTGTTGGGGATATGGTGTTGTATAAGGCTACTAGTTGATATTTGATTTGTTGTTTCAGTGTTTGGTGATGCTGTGGCGGCGGACCTGAGCTGGCCAGCGCGTCAGAGCAGGGGCGTTAAGTATCTGTCTGACTTTATGGTGTTGGGATCTCGAGAGAGAAGTCCAGTAATGTCATTCAGGTGCGGTCACAGTCACCGGACCAAGGGCGAGTTAATTATAATTTTTTTTTAGTAAACCATACAGGGGGTTGTGGCGACATATCCTGGCTGATCCCTTTAGCAAGTATGAATGTGTCAATGAGATTTTTTATGCTTCGGCATAAAATCTCTCATTGAGGGGGTATTGTAACGGAACATTTTGGCCTATTTTGGGGGTAATGAATAAATTTGTATTTTTTTTAATAAAGCAAATAACATTTTTATGATAATTGGGACAAAACGTAAACAAAAAGATATATTTTGTTAGAAGCGGCAGTGGTAGCACTGATTGTGAAAATTATTCAGAAATTATTATTGTGAAACGACAAAATCAACAGACCGCAAAACTGTGCCAAGGTCAACCAATGACCTACAAAAACTGTAAACAAATTATGTAACTGAGCATCGGACGATCTTACGTCAGAGACGATCCCCGCTGTGGAATTCAGTTATGAAACAAAAACAGTATGCTGGCGTAAGGATACAAACTGAAGAACAATAAGAATTGGTCATATAACCACGGCGACAACACGAAGTAGTGCCGTTTGTCTAATTCCAGTATAAAATTACTCAGTGAGCCGGCCGGTCACAGATAAAGTTCCGGAACGTAAATCGCGGGCGCCCGTACCTAAAATGTGAATACCGCACCTTATAAAATGTGACTAATATATCGAAAATTTGTTTTAACAATAGCTATACCTATAAAAAAAAATGTGATTAATAGTATTAAAGTAAATACAGTTCGGAAATTATGCTTTAAATGAAAGTGCGCACGAAAGCAATGTGACGTCTTATGGTCTAGAATTCGGACTCAATGCCAGATAAGTTATTACAAGGATATACACAAACTATCAAAATTTATTATTTTCAGAAACCAAAATCGATGGGGCTAATTAAATAACATATGAGTTTAAGGGGAATATCTAAAATGGGTTGCATGTGAGAGTGTGTGAGGGGTCTTGCTTAATTATATATTAAACTATGAAGTGCTGGTTTACGTTTTTTAAAATTGATCTTATGTTTATGAAATGTATTTATTTCTATTCTAAAGAGAAAATCATGCATAATAAATGTTATTATTGTCTTTCTATAAGATCGTAAAAAAGTAGGAGAAGGTAAGGGGAATATTTGTCTATATAAAATTTGAAATTATGTTAAGGGCTATATTTTCATGTTTTCTTTTGTAGTGTGAAAATGAATTAAAATAGGTGTGATGGTAATTCAGTTGTACTTTCTTAAATAACCAGTTCTGCACTTCCGTTCGCTGATTGGAACCTTGATGAGTAAAACCTTAGGTTGGTAATAAACAACATGGCAGTTGTAAGAGTCGCAAATTAGTAAATCATAAGATCAAAATCTATTTATGAATTTTATAACAGTAAGTAATAGCACAATTGGCTTGT
>JAWRYS010000856.1:0-118304 GCA_034769895.1 Magicicada septendecula
AAAGTAAATTCGTTGTGATAATCTGTATAGCAGTTTAAGGTTTTAGTAAGTTAGAGTTAAGAAATAGAAGTAGTATAAAAGCGCTATACAAATCTTAACTGACAATCTAATCTTAGATCATACTGCAGTAGATCAGAAGTAGAATCACTAGAAATGAAATAACGTGAACTAGACTGTCACGTCTAATTTATTTTAGCTAATTATGCAAATTAATTTTAGAGTTTTATATTTTGTTTCATGAACACTTAGATTCAAATTAATTAAATAAATTTAATTAAATTCAAATCAATTAATAAAGTCAAATTTAAATTGCAATTAACTCGCAAAGAACGAGTTCAGTTTCTTTCAACTATTAGACAATCGAAAAACATCGATTCATTGTATAGACTATAAGAAAATTCATAAGATTATAATCATTCTATTCTTGTGTGTTGTTGGTGTAATAAACAACGTTTTATTACCCCATATAACAGTGTTTTATTGTTGTACGATAAAGCCTACCAGTCTCACAAAACTTTCCCCTTTAAAGTAACCCATTATGTGTGTTGTTGTAATAATTTGAGATTACTAGCTTGCGAACTTCAAATCCAAAATCCACACGCCCTAGTCGGAAGAATCTGCAAGATCAGACAGCAGGTGGGTACTCACACATAACATTACATTACAATAACGCATAGTAGAGGTAGAGTTATAAATGTTGCCCGGAACGTGGGGCGCGATCAAATTAAATTAAATTAATTAAATTCACGTTCAGAACGACATATAACTAAAGTTATAAATGTCGCCCTGTACGTGGGGCCAGAAATTAAATTCAATTTAAATTTAATTTTCACTTTAAAACAAACTTTGCTGTTTTAATTCGTAAAACAGCTGGCGTCCAACATAAATAATCCCCAAAGAGTTTTGTGACTGGTGTGTGTACAACAGTAAAGTTATTGTGTGTATTTGAAACTGTTCTGTGTATTTTAAATTGTGTATATTTGACATTGTTGTCTATTTAAAATGGATATGGATAAAATACTTAAACAAATACAACAAATGAACGAGAAAATGAGCGCGGATTTAACCGCTAAAATAGACGCGAAATTTGAACAGAGTGCAGCCAAAGCTGAGCTAAATATCGCAGAATTAAAATCTAATATCGAAGCGCAAAGAGTTAGTCTAACCGAAGCATTAGAACAAAGTAACGCTGACATAAACGCCGAGATTAAGCAAAGCAATAAACAAACCACCGAGAAAATAGACGAAAGCGTAAACGAGTTGACCGCTAAAGTCACCGAAATCGCGGAGAGCAATGCAAAAATCGCGGAGAGTAATAAACAATTAACGGAGAAAGTCGCAGAGATCGGTGAAAAAGTAAATACGGTCGATACTAAAATCAATGAAAGGTTTAAGGTTTTTGAGACCACTATGCAAAAATCGTTTATAGAACAAGTAACACGTATGGAGGGCCGGTTTAAGGAACACATAACCCGCTGTGAAAAGCAAACACTAGAGGTTTCCAAAAAGGTGGAATCCCTAGAGGTAAAAATTCACGCGGACGTGACCGAAACGCAACGACGAGTAGATAAATTAGACGCTTCAATTGTAGAGACGCGATCTAACATTGACTCTAATAAAGAGAGTGTTTTATAAACGTTAAGCGACGAGATTTTGAAAGTACGACAGGAGGTACGAAGGAGGTACGAAGGAGGTCTGCTCCAAATATTTTGGTACAAGGTCCTGTCGATGAGAAAAATCGCGTGTATTTTACGGGGGAAAATAACGAAAACCCCATTGAATTTTTATTAGCGTGTGAGAGTGAGATGGCTAGAGTAGGTTCCCGACTAGAAGATCAAGACAAAATACAGTGGGTGGTTAACGCGATGCGTGATTCGGCGCGTAAGTGGTATAACATTGTACGCGATAGAGTGTCCACATACGCGGAGTTCAAACAAAAATTTGAAAGCCGATACTGGAACTCGCATACCGAACGACTTCTGCGCAATGAACTGGAATATGTCCGTTTTGACAAGAAAATGAATATTACCGCCGAAAATTATATAATCCAGCAGGTCGAGCGCGCGAAGCATTTAACCCCAGCATTTGCGGAGATTGACATAGTCACCAAGCTTGCCTACCATTTTAATCATAACATTAGAGTAGCTGTATTTACCCAGGGTATTCGCACGGTAGACGAACTCCTCATTCTAGTGTCCCAAAGTGAGACGGTTTTTGATTTTGGTGGGTGGCGTTATAATCCCGATTTTCGCCGAAATAATGAAGGGCAGAATACGCGAGAACAATACCAGCAACCTGACCAGAGACCGAGTACTAGTTCTACTCCACCCCAAACATCGTCAAAACCCCCAGATAAGACCTTTGAATACAAAGGCAAACAAAATATTGCTAGAGCAAAAGGGCAGTATAAGGGTAACGACGGGGCCCCGATTAGAGCTATGCAAACGGTTGAGATAGCTAGAACCGATACAATAGAGCAAGACAGCGGTACTCCTAGTAATAAAGTCACCAATGAGAGGAGAAAGAATCGTAAGTTTCCAAAAAACTTGGAAACGGGCGCCTCCAGGGGGGAAGCGCCATAAATCATGCCAAAACCTATCGCAATAAAGTAGGTAAAAATAAAAAAAATGCTAGGTTTAAGAAAAGTGAATTTTATACAGAAATTTGTACGCCAGTTGAAAAAGTATTTCAACCGGAAGGTAAGGAAACGTGGTTGCCCGTTAACACAATGCAACAATGGGCACCGACAAAAGCACATCCGCCAGAGCAGGAAAGTGACGACGACGTTCCCACACAGTCAGCGTGGGAAGACGTAGAAATCATATCCGGGGACGCGTACGAATTCGACGAGTACGTAGCGGAATATTGTCGAGCCACCCATAAAAATGCATACGATATACTGGATGCACTTTAGAGATAATAACGTAATTGTATTATAATAATTAAATTTAAAATAAATAATTTGTGTTTTATAATATTATTAATAATAATTATAGGTAACTTGTGTATTAATAATAATGTTTTCCTAGCGCGATAAATAATAAGCGTATAGAGTGAGCGAAAACAGCGGCAGGAAACAGTTACGTCACGCGATAACGACTACCTGACCCACATATGAAACTAGGTCAAGCAATTAGACGCGCGCCCGGCGATAACGGTTCTAAATACTGTCAGCAAAATTCCTGAGTACGCGTGCCATTGTTTATAAACAAAGGCTACTACTCGTTTTAAAAACATTATACGCAATAAGTTGCAAATATGATAGTTTAATACATGTATTTAGAGTTAAATTGTATATAATGCAATAACATTAACACTTGTGTACGTGTCTTCAGAATAAGTATTACGATGTATAGCTAGTAAGAATAATGATTACAGAATATGTGTGTAATGATTAAGAAAAAAAAAATAACTGTAATTATTACATTCATTTTTTTTTTTAAGCGGGTGTGGGAATATATAACGGAACCAAATATTAACTATTTGGGGTTATATGTTTACCGCATGCTGAAACCATATTTAAATAAAAATTAACAGTTAAAACTCCATTTGAATGTAGCGCATTGAAAATAATGCTGTGTAAAGCAACGCACACGTGGTCGTTATGTAATCAGTTCGCTGTACAAGGAAGCGACCACACCCAAACTGTTAATTATTAATATCTCGGAAACTAATAAATAAAAGCGAAATCTAACATAGCCAAAATGTTTGCCGAGATATTAATAATGACGTGTGCAAATTTGATGCAATATAATTAACAAATGTAAGAGTTAATTAAAATAATTAAATAACTTCTGTTAAAATAGAGATATAGTAAAGAGATTTTAGTATGTTATAAAGATAATAATTTGTGACAGATTGTATATTTTAGATTTCACACAACTTGATTTGCAACCAAGTTATTGCAAAATTAAATAAGTACAGGATATCCTGAGCGACAAAGTGGTTCCTGCGGATAATTAAATATTAGATAATAATTCTATTCTCCGTCTGTGGGAACCAGACTTCATTCTCACGGACTAAGGGAATTCTAAATTTTATGTGGTAGGGAGAGTGTTTCGACCAATGAAATCATTTCATGCAGCCCCGGCTACTGCGATGTTTTCTGGTGGAAAAATCACTCTTCTGTCGGTACTCACGAAGTTAAGACGTAGTCCTTCGATCGTCTAGTAGCCAAACTGGTGAAGATCAAAAAGAAGACTCTACGTGGTCAACACACACGCAATTACGAACACACTAAGTACAGATCATCTGTATAGCTCGTAATTGTTGTGGAAAGGCGAGATACTCTTCAGGACATCAACCAAGCTTATTGTGTACTACCAGTTAGTCATAAGCACGCAAGAGATCCACCAGACTTCAAGAATACAGCAGAGAGGCGGTCTAAATCATTGGTTAACAGCTGACGAGCAGAGCGACCGTCCGAACGAAGCACATACACACACACGGTGACGTGCAACGTGCAAATCGACGGAGAACAGGAAGCAGTTCCAGCAGACAACAGCAGACGTTAAAATATTCACAAACAGCAGGGAAGCAGAGTGTTGCCGAATTTCGAACTCCACGACCGAATCCAGCAGTTCTAAGCAGATTACTTTCTCTAACCAAGGACTCGAATCGACGAGGGACAAATCGGGACGACATCCTCTTCAGTAACAGGAAAGCAAAATCTATTTATTTATTTTTCAGATCAAATTTTCTATTTTTCAATTAAAACATTGTAATTCAAATAATTCAGGTGCCAAACAAAAAGCAAAGACTCTAGTAATTAAAAAGTAAATTCGTTGTGATAATCTGTATAGCAGTTTAAGGTTTTAGTAAGTTAGAGTTAAGAAATAGAAGTAGTATAAAAGCGCTATACAAATCTTAACTGACAATCTAATCTTAGATCATACTGCAGTAGATCAGAAGTAGAATCACTAGAAATGAAATAACGTGAACTAGACTGTCACGTCTAAATTATTTTAGCTAATTATGCAAATTAATTTTAGAGTTTTATATTTTGTTTCATGAACACTTAGATTCAAATTAATTAAATAAATTTAATTAAATTCAAATCAATTAATAAAGTCAAATTTAAATTGCAATTAACTCGCAAAGAACGAGTTCAGTTTCTTTCAACTATTAGACAATCGAAAAACATCGATTCATTGTATAGACTATAAGAAAATTCATAAGATTATAATCATTCTATTCTTGTGTGTTGTTGGTGTAATAAACAACGTTTTATTACCCCATATAACAGTGTTTTATTGTTGTACGATAAAGCCTACCAGTCTCACAAAACTTTCCCCCTTTAAAGTAACCCATTATGTGTGTTGTTGTAATAATTTGAGATTACTAGCTTGCGAACTTCAAATCCAAAATCCACACGCCCTAGTCGGAAGAATCTGCAAGATCAGACAGCAGGTGGGTACTCACACACAACATTACATTACAATAACGCATAGTAGAGGTAGAGTTATAAATGTTGCCCGGAACGTGGGGCGCGATCAAATTAAATTAAATTAATTAAATTCACGTTCAGAACGACATATAACTAAAGTTATAAATGTCGCCCTGTACGTGGGGCCAGAAATTAAATTCAATTTAAATTTAATTTTCACTTTAAAACAAACTTTGCTGTTTTAATTCGTAAAACAGCTGGCGTCCAACATAAATAATCCCCAAAGAGTTTTGTGACTGGTGTGTGTACAACAGTAAAGTTATTGTGTGTATTTGAAACTGTTCTGTGTATTTTAAATTGTGTATATTTGACATTGTTGTCTATTTAAAATGGATATGGATAAAATACTTAAACAAATACAACAAATGAACGAGAAAATGAGCGCGGATTTAACCGCTAAAATAGACGCGAAATTTGAACAGAGTGCAGCCAAAGCTGAGCTAAATATCGCAGAATTAAAATCTAATATCGAAGCGCAAAGAGTTAGTCTAACCGAAGCATTAGAACAAAGTAACGCTGCAATAAACGCCGAGATTAAGCAAAGCAATAAACAAACCACCGAGAAAATAGACGAAAGCGTAAACGAGTTGACCGCTAAAGTCACCGAAATCGCGGAGAGCAATGCAAAAATCGCGGAGAGTAATAAACAATTAACGGAGAAAGTCGCAGAGATCGGTGAAAAAGTAAATACGGTCGATACTAAAATCAATGAAAGGTTTAAGGTTTTTGAGACCACTATGCAAAAATCGTTTATAGAACAAGTAACACGTATGGAGGGCCGGTTTAAGGAACACATAACCCGCTGTGAAAAGCAAACACTAGAGGTTTCCAAAAAGGTGGAATCCCTAGAGGTAAAAATTCACGCGGACGTGACCGAAACGCAACGACGAGTAGATAAATTAGACGCTTCAATTGTAGAGACGCGATCTAACATTGACTCTAATAAAGAGAGTGTTTTACAAACGTTAAGCGACGAGATTTTGAAAGTACGACAGGAGGTACGAAGGAGGTCTGCTCCAAATATTTTGGTACAAGGTCCTGTCGATGAGAAAAATCGCGTGTATTTTACGGGGGAAAATAACGAAAACCCCATTGAATTTTTATTAGCGTGTGAGAGTGAGATGGCTAGAGTAGGTTCCCGACTAGAAGATCAAGACAAAATACAGTGGGTGGTTAACGCGATGCGTGATTCGGCGCGTAAGTGGTATAACATTGTACGCGATAGAGTGTCCACATACGCGGAGTTCAAACAAAAATTTGAAAGCCGATACTGGAACTCGCATACCGAACGACTTCTGCGCAATGAACTGGAATATGGCCGTTTTGACAAGAAAATGAATATTACCGCCGAAAATTATATAATCCAGCAGGTCGAGCGCGCGAAGCATTTAACCCCAGCATTTGCGGAGATTGACATAGTCACCAAGCTTGCCTACCATTTTAATCATAACATTAGAGTAGCTGTATTTACCCAGGGTATTCGCACGGTAGACGAACTCCTCATTCTAGTGTCCCAAAGTGAGACGGTTTTTGATTTTGGTGGGTGGCGTTATAATCCCGATTTTCGCCGAAATAATGAAGGGCAGAATACGCGAGAACAATACCAGCAACCTGACCAGAGACCGAGTACTAGTTCTACTCCACCCCAAACATCGTCAAAACCCCCAGATAAGACCTTTGAATACAAAGGCAAACAAAATATTGCTAGAGCAAAAGGGCAGTATAAGGGTAACGACGGGGCCCCGATTAGAGCTATGCAAACGGTTGAGATAGCTAGAACCGATACAATAGAGCAAGACAGCGATACTCCTAGTAATAAAGACACCAATGAGAGGAGAAAGAATCGTAAGTTTCCAAAAAACTTGGAAACGGGCGCCTCCAGGGGGGAAGCGCCATAAATCATGCCAAAACCTATCGCAATAAAGTAGGTAAAAATAAAAAAAATGCTAGGTTTAAGAAAAGTGAATTTTATACAGAAATTTGTACGCCAGTTGACAAAGTATTTCAACCGGAAGGTAAGGAAACGTGGTTGCCCGTTAACACAATGCAACAATGGGCACCGACAAAAGCACATCCGCCAGAGCAGGAAAGTGACGACGACGTTCCCACACAGTCAGCGTGGGAAGACGTAGAAATCATATCCGGACACGCGTACGAATTCGACGAGTACGTAGCGGAATATTGTCGAGCCACCCATAAAAATGCATACGATATACTGGATGCACTTTAGAGATAATAACGTAATTGTATTATAATAATTAAATTTAAAATAAATAATTTGTGTTTTATAATATTATTAATAATAATTATAGGTAACTTGTGTATTAATAATAATGTTTTCCTAGCGCGATAAATAATAAGCGTATAGAGTGAGCGAAAACAGCGGCAGGAAACAGTTACGTCACGCGATAACGACTACCTGACCCACATATGAAACTAGGTCAAGCAATTAGACGCGCGCCCGGCGATAACGGTTCTAAATACTGTCAGCAAAATTCCTGAGTACGCGTGCCATTGTTTATAAACAAAGGCTACTACTCGTTTTAAAAACATTATACGCAATAAGTTGCAAATATGATAGTTTAATACATGTATTTAGAGTTAAATTGTATATAATGCAATAACATTAACACTTGTGTACGTGTCTTCAGAATAAGTATTACGATGTATAGCTAGTAAGAATAATGATTACAGAATATGTGTGTAATGATTAAGAAAAAAAAAATAACTGTAATTATTACATTCATTTTTTTTTTAAAGCGGGTGTGGGAATATATAACGGAA
Source organism: Magicicada septendecula (assembly GCA_034769895.1). Classification (NCBI taxonomy): domain Eukaryota; kingdom Metazoa; phylum Arthropoda; class Insecta; order Hemiptera; family Cicadidae; genus Magicicada; species Magicicada septendecula. The sequence goes on from JAWRYS010000856.1 coordinate 8,231, forward strand.
CCAAATATTAACTATTTGGGGTTATATGTTTACCGCATGCTGAAACCATATTTAAATAAAAATTAACAGTTAAAACTCCATTTGAATGTAGCGCATTGAAAATAATGCTGTGTAAAGCAACGCACACGTGGTCGTTATGTAATCAGTTCGCTGTACAAGGAAGCGACCACACCCAAACTGTTAATTATTAATATCTCGGAAACTAATAAATAAAGGCGAAATCTAACATAGCCAAAATGTTTGCCGAGATATTAATAATGACGTGTGCAAATTTGATGCAATATAATTAACAAATGTAAGAGTTAATTAAAATAATTAAATAACTTCTGTTAAAATAGAGATATAGTAAAGAGATTTTAGTATGTTATAAAGATAATAATTTGTGACAGATTGTATATTTTAGATTTCACACAACTTGATTTGCAACCAAGTTATTGCAAAATTAAATAAGTACAGGATATCCTGAGCGACAAAGTGGTTCCTGCGGATAATTAAATATTAGATAATAATTCTATTCTCCGTCTGTGGGAACCAGACTTCATTCTCACGGACTAAGGGAATTCTAAATTTTATGTGGTAGGGAGAGTGTTTCGACCAATGAAATCATTTCATGCAGCCCCGGCTACTGCGATGTTTTCTGGTGGAAAAATCACTCTTCTGTCGGTACTCACGAAGTTAAGACGTAGTCCTTCGATCGTCTAGTAGCCAAACTGGTGAAGATCAAAAAGAAGACTCTACGTGGTCAACACACACGCAATTACGAACACACTAAGTACAGATCATCTGTATAGCTCGTAATTGTTGTGGAAAGGCGAGATACTCTTCAGGACATCAACCAAGCTTATTGTGTACTACCAGTTAGTCATAAGCACGCAAGAGATCCACCAGACTTCAAGACCAGACTTCAAGAATACAGCAGAGAGGCCGTCTAAATCATTGGTTAACAGCTGACGAGCAGAGCGACCGTCCGAACGAAGCACATACACACACACGGTGACGTGCAACGTGCAAATCGACGGAGAACAGGAAGCAGTTCCAGCAGACAACAGCAGACGTTAAAATATTCACAAACAGCAGGGAAGCAGAGTGTTGCCGAATTTCGAACTCCACGACCGAATCCAGCAGTTCTAAGCAGATTACTTTCTCTAACCAAGGACTCGAATCGACGAGGGACAAATCGGGACGACATCCTCTTCAGTAACAGGAAAGCAAAATCTATTTATTTATTTTTCAGATCAAATTTTCTATTTTTCAATTAAAACATTGTAATTCAAATAATTCAGGTGCCAAACAAAAGCAAAGACTCTAGTAATTAAAAAGTAAATTCGTTGTGATAATCTGTATAGCAGTTTAAGGTTTTAGTAAGTTAGAGTTAAGAAATAGAAGTAGTATAAAAGCGCTATACAAATCTTAACTGACAATCTAATCTTAGATCATACTGCAGTAGATCAGAAGTAGAATCACTAGAAATGAAATAACGTGAACTAGACTGTCACGTCTAATTTATTTTAGCTAATTATGCAAATTAATTTTAGAGTTTTATATTTTGTTTCATGAACACTTAGATTCAAATTAATTAAATAAATTTAATTAAATTCAAATCAATTAATAAAGTCAAATTTAAATTGCAATTAACTCGCAAAGAACGAGTTCAGTTTCTTTCAACTATTAGACAATCGAAAAACATCGATTCATTGTATAGACTATAAGAAAATTCATAAGATTATAATCATTCTATTCTTGTGTGTTGTTGGTGTAATAAACAACGTTTTATTACCCCATATAACAGTGTTTTATTGTTGTACGATAAAGCCTACCAGTCTCACAAAACTTTCCCCCTTTAAAGTAACCCATTATGTGTGTTGTTGTAATAATTTGAGATTACTAGCTTGCGAACTTCAAATCCAAAATCCACACGCCCTAGTCGGAAGAATCTGCAAGATCAGACAGCAGGTGGGTACTCACACATAACATTACATTACAATAACGCATAGTAGAGGTAGAGTTATAAATGTTGCCCGGAACGTGGGGCGCGATCAAATTAAATTAAATTAATTAAATTCACGTTCAGAACGACATATAACTAAAGTTATAAATGTCGCCCTGTACGTGGGGCCAGAAATTAAATTCAATTTAAATTTAATTTTCACTTTAAAACAAACTTTGCTGTTTTAATTCGTAAAACAGCTGGCGTCCAACATAAATAATCCCCAAAGAGTTTTGTGACTGGTGTGTGTACAACAGTAAAGTTATTGTGTGTATTTGAAACTGTTCTGTGTATTTTAAATTGTGTATATTTGACATTGTTGTCTATTTAAAATGGATATGGATAAAATACTTAAACAAATACAACAAATGAACGAGAAAATGAGCGCGGATTTAACCGCTAAAATAGACGCGAAATTTGAACAGAGTGCAGCCAAAGCTGAGCTAAATATCGCAGAATTAAAATCTAATATCGAAGCGCAAAGAGTTAGTCTAACCGAAGCATTAGAACAAAGTAACGCTGACATAAACGCCGAGATTAAGCAAAGCAATAAACAAACCACCGAGAAAATAGACGAAAGCGTAAACGAGTTGACCGCTAAAGTCACCGAAATCGCGGAGAGCAATGCAAAAATCGCGGAGAGTAATAAACAATTAACGGAGAAAGTCGCAGAGATCGGTGAAAAAGTAAATACGGTCGATACTAAAATCAATGAAAGGTTTAAGGTTTTTGAGACCACTATGCAAAAATCGTTTATAGAACAAGTAACACGTATGGAGGGCCGGTTTAAGGAACACATAACCCGCTGTGAAAAGCAAACACTAGAGGTTTCCAAAAAGGTGGAATCCCTAGAGGTAAAAATTCACGCGGACGTGACCGAAACGCAACGACGAGTAGATAAATTAGACGCTTCAATTGTAGAGACGCGATCTAACATTGACTCTAATAAAGAGAGTGTTTTATAAACGTTAAGCGACGAGATTTTGAAAGTACGACAGGAGGTACGAAGGAGGTACGAAGGAGGTCTGCTCCAAATATTTTGGTACAAGGTCCTGTCGATGAGAAAAATCGCGTGTATTTTACGGGGGAAAATAACGAAAACCCCATTGAATTTTTATTAGCGTGTGAGAGTGAGATGGCTAGAGTAGGTTCCCGACTAGAAGATCAAGACAAAATACAGTGGGTGGTTAACGCGATGCGTGATTCGGCGCGTAAGTGGTATAACATTGTACGCGATAGAGTGTCCACATACGCGGAGTTCAAACAAAAATTTGAAAGCCGATACTGGAACTCGCATACCGAACGACTTCTGCGCAATGAACTGGAATATGTCCGTTTTGACAAGAAAATGAATATTACCGCCGAAAATTATATAATCCAGCAGGTCGAGCGCGCGAAGCATTTAACCCCAGCATTTGCGGAGATTGACATAGTCACCAAGCTTGCCTACCATTTTAATCATAACATTAGAGTAGCTGTATTTACCCAGGGTATTCGCACGGTAGACGAACTCCTCATTCTAGTGTCCCAAAGTGAGACGGTTTTTGATTTTGGTGGGTGGCGTTATAATCCCGATTTTCGCCGAAATAATGAAGGGCAGAATACGCGAGAACAATACCAGCAACCTGACCAGAGACCGAGTACTAGTTCTACTCCACCCCAAACATCGTCAAAACCCCCAGATAAGACCTTTGAATACAAAGGCAAACAAAATATTGCTAGAGCAAAAGGGCAGTATAAGGGTAACGACGGGGCCCCGATTAGAGCTATGCAAACGGTTGAGATAGCTAGAACCGATACAATAGAGCAAGACAGCGGTACTCCTAGTAATAAAGTCACCAATGAGAGGAGAAAGAATCGTAAGTTTCCAAAAAACTTGGAAACGGGCGCCTCCAGGGGGGAAGCGCCATAAATCATGCCAAAACCTATCGCAATAAAGTAGGTAAAAATAAAAAAAATGCTAGGTTTAAGAAAAGTGAATTTTATACAGAAATTTGTACGCCAGTTGAAAAAGTATTTCAACCGGAAGGTAAGGAAACGTGGTTGCCCGTTAACACAATGCAACAATGGGCACCGACAAAAGCACATCCGCCAGAGCAGGAAAGTGACGACGACGTTCCCACACAGTCAGCGTGGGAAGACGTAGAAATCATATCCGGGGACGCGTACGAATTCGACGAGTACGTAGCGGAATATTGTCGAGCCACCCATAAAAATGCATACGATATACTGGATGCACTTTAGAGATAATAACGTAATTGTATTATAATAATTAAATTTAAAATAAATAATTTGTGTTTTATAATATTATTAATAATAATTATAGGTAACTTGTGTATTAATAATAATGTTTTCCTAGCGCGATAAATAATAAGCGTATAGAGTGAGCGAAAACAGCGGCAGGAAACAGTTACGTCACGCGATAACGACTACCTGACCCACATATGAAACTAGGTCAAGCAATTAGACGCGCGCCCGGCGATAACGGTTCTAAATACTGTCAGCAAAATTCCTGAGTACGCGTGCCATTGTTTATAAACAAAGGCTACTACTCGTTTTAAAAACATTATACGCAATAAGTTGCAAATATGATAGTTTAATACATGTATTTAGAGTTAAATTGTATATAATGCAATAACATTAACACTTGTGTACGTGTCTTCAGAATAAGTATTACGATGTATAGCTAGTAAGAATAATGATTACAGAATATGTGTGTAATGATTAAGAAAAAAAAAATAACTGTAATTATTACATTCATTTTTTTTTTTAAGCGGGTGTGGGAATATATAACGGAACCAAATATTAACTATTTGGGGTTATATGTTTACCGCATGCTGAAACCATATTTAAATAAAAATTAACAGTTAAAACTCCATTTGAATGTAGCGCATTGAAAATAATGCTGTGTAAAGCAACGCACACGTGGTCGTTATGTAATCAGTTCGCTGTACAAGGAAGCGACCACACCCAAACTGTTAATTATTAATATCTCGGAAACTAATAAATAAAAGCGAAATCTAACATAGCCAAAATGTTTGCCGAGATATTAATAATGACGTGTGCAAATTTGATGCAATATAATTAACAAATGTAAGAGTTAATTAAAATAATTAAATAACTTCTGTTAAAATAGAGATATAGTAAAGAGATTTTAGTATGTTATAAAGATAATAATTTGTGACAGATTGTATATTTTAGATTTCACACAACTTGATTTGCAACCAAGTTATTGCAAAATTAAATAAGTACAGGATATCCTGAGCGACAAAGTGGTTCCTGCGGATAATTAAATATTAGATAATAATTCTATTCTCCGTCTGTGGGAACCAGACTTCATTCTCACGGACTAAGGGAATTCTAAATTTTATGTGGTAGGGAGAGTGTTTCGACCAATGAAATCATTTCATGCAGCCCCGGCTACTGCGATGTTTTCTGGTGGAAAAATCACTCTTCTGTCGGTACTCACGAAGTTAAGACGTAGTCCTTCGATCGTCTAGTAGCCAAACTGGTGAAGATCAAAAAGAAGACTCTACGTGGTCAACACACACGCAATTACGAACACACTAAGTACAGATCATCTGTATAGCTCGTAATTGTTGTGGAAAGGGGAGATACTCTTCAGGACATCAACCAAGCTTATTGTGTACTACCAGTTAGTCATAAGCACGCAAGAGATCCACCAGACTTCAAGACCAGACTTCAAGAATACAGCAGAGAGGCCGTCTAAATCATTGGTTAACAGCTGACGAGCAGAGCGACCGTCCGAACGAAGCACATACACACACACGGTGACGTGCAACGTGCAAATCGACGGAGAACAGGAAGCAGTTCCAGCAGACAACAGCAGACGTTAAAATATTCACAAACAGCAGGGAAGCAGAGTGTTGCCGAATTTCGAACTCCACGACCGAATCCAGCAGTTCTAAGCAGATTACTTTCTCTAACCAAGGACTCGAATCGACGAGGGACAAATCGGGACGACATCCTCTTCAGTAACAGGAAAGCAAAATCTATTTATTTATTTTTCAGATCAAATTTTCTATTTTTCAATTAAAACATTGTAATTCAAATAATTCAGGTGCCAAACAAAAGCAAAGACTCTAGTAATTAAAAAGTAAATTCGTTGTGATAATCTGTATAGCAGTTTAAGGTTTTAGTAAGTTAGAGTTAAGAAATAGAAGTAGTATAAAAGCGCTATACAAATCTTAACTGACAATCTAATCTTAGATCATACTGCAGTAGATCAGAAGTAGAATCACTAGAAATGAAATAACGTGAACTAGACTGTCACGTCTAATTTATTTTAGCTAATTATGCAAATTAATTTTAGAGTTTTATATTTTGTTTCATGAACACTTAGATTCAAATTAATTAAATAAATTTAATTAAATTCAAATCAATTAATAAAGTCAAATTTAAATTGCAATTAACTCGCAAAGAACGAGTTCAGTTTCTTTCAACTATTAGACAATCGAAAAACATCGATTCATTGTATAGACTATAAGAAAATTCATAAGATTATAATCATTCTATTCTTGTGTGTTGTTGGTGTAATAAACAACGTTTTATTACCCCATATAACAGTGTTTTATTGTTGTACGATAAAGCCTACCAGTCTCACAAAACTTTCCCCCTTTAAAGTAACCCATTATGTGTGTTGTTGTAATAATTTGAGATTACTAGCTTGCGAACTTCAAATCCAAAATCCACACGCCCTAGTCGGAAGAATCTGCAAGATCAGACAGCAGGTGGGTACTCACACATAACATTACATTACAATAACGCATAGTAGAGGTAGAGTTATAAATGTTGCCCGGAACGTGGGGCGCGATCAAATTAAATTAAATTAATTAAATTCACGTTCAGAACGACATATAACTAAAGTTATAAATGTCGCCCTGTACGTGGGGCCAGAAATTAAATTCAATTTAAATTTAATTTTCACTTTAAAACAAACTTTGCTGTTTTAATTCGTAAAACAGCTGGCGTCCAACATAAATAATCCCCAAAGAGTTTTGTGACTGGTGTGTGTACAACAGTAAAGTTATTGTGTGTATTTGAAACTGTTCTGTGTATTTTAAATTGTGTATATTTGACATTGTTGTCTATTTAAAATGGATATGGATAAAATACTTAAACAAATACAACAAATGAACGAGAAAATGAGCGCGGATTTAACCGCTAAAATAGACGCGAAATTTGAACAGAGTGCAGCCAAAGCTGAGCTAAATATCGCAGAATTAAAATCTAATATCGAAGCGCAAAGAGTTAGTCTAACCGAAGCATTAGAACAAAGTAACGCTGACATAAACGCCGAGATTAAGCAAAGCAATAAACAAACCACCGAGAAAATAGACGAAAGCGTAAACGAGTTGACCGCTAAAGTCACCGAAATCGCGGAGAGCAATGCAAAAATCGCGGAGAGTAATAAACAATTAACGGAGAAAGTCGCAGAGATCGGTGAAAAAGTAAATACGGTCGATACTAAAATCAATGAAAGGTTTAAGGTTTTTGAGACCACTATGCAAAAATCGTTTATAGAACAAGTAACACGTATGGAGGGCCGGTTTAAGGAACACATAACCCGCTGTGAAAAGCAAACACTAGAGGTTTCCAAAAAGGTGGAATCCCTAGAGGTAAAAATTCACGCGGACGTGACCGAAACGCAACGACGAGTAGATAAATTAGACGCTTCAATTGTAGAGACGCGATCTAACATTGACTCTAATAAAGAGAGTGTTTTATAAACGTTAAGCGACGAGATTTTGAAAGTACGACAGGAGGTACGAAGGAGGTACGAAGGAGGTCTGCTCCAAATATTTTGGTACAAGGTCCTGTCGATGAGAAAAATCGCGTGTATTTTACGGGGGAAAATAACGAAAACCCCATTGAATTTTTATTAGCGTGTGAGAGTGAGATGGCTAGAGTAGGTTCCCGACTAGAAGATCAAGACAAAATACAGTGGGTGGTTAACGCGATGCGTGATTCGGCGCGTAAGTGGTATAACATTGTACGCGATAGAGTGTCCACATACGCGGAGTTCAAACAAAAATTTGAAAGCCGATACTGGAACTCGCATACCGAACGACTTCTGCGCAATGAACTGGAATATGGCCGTTTTGACAAGAAAATGAATATTACCGCCGAAAATTATATAATCCAGCAGGTCGAGCGCGCGAAGCATTTAACCCCAGCATTTGCGGAGATTGACATAGTCACCAAGCTTGCCTACCATTTTAATCATAACATTAGAGTAGCTGTATTTACCCAGGGTATTCGCACGGTAGACGAACTCCTCATTCTAGTGTCCCAAAGTGAGACGGTTTTTGATTTTGGTGGGTGGCGTTATAATCCCGATTTTCGCCGAAATAATGAAGGGCAGAATACGCGAGAACAATACCAGCAACCTGACCAGAGACCGAGTACTAGTTCTACTCCACCCCAAACATCGTCAAAACCCCCAGATAAGACCTTTGAATACAAAGGCAAACAAAATATTGCTAGAGCAAAAGGGCAGTATAAGGGTAACGACGGGGCCCCGATTAGAGCTATGCAAACGGTTGAGATAGCTAGAACCGATACAATAGAGCAAGACAGCGATACTCCTAGTAATAAAGTCACCAATGAGAGGAGAAAGAATCGTAAGTTTCCAAAAAACTTGGAAACGGGCGCCTCCAGGGGGGAAGCGCCATAAATCATGCCAAAACCTATCGCAATAAAGTAGGTAAAAATAAAAAAAATGCTAGGTTTAAGAAAAGTGAATTTTATACAGAAATTTGTACGCCAGTTGACAAAGTATTTCAACCGGAAGGTAAGGAAACGTGGTTGCCCGTTAACACAATGCAACAATGGGCACCGACAAAAGCACATCCGCCAGAGCAGGAAAGTGACGACGACGTTCCCACACAGTCAGCGTGGGAAGACGTAGAAATCATATCCGGACACGCGTACGAATTCGACGAGTACGTAGCGGAATATTGTCGAGCCACCCATAAAAATGCATACGATATACTGGATGCACTTTAGAGATAATAACGTAATTGTATTATAATAATTAAATTTAAAATAAATAATTTGTGTTTTATAATATTATTAATAATAATTATAGGTAACTTGTGTATTAATAATAATGTTTTCCTAGCGCGATAAATAATAAGCGTATAGAGTGAGCGAAAACAGCGGCAGGAAACAGTTACGTCACGCGATAACGACTACCTGACCCACATATGAAACTAGGTCAAGCAATTAGACGCGCGCCCGGCGATAACGGTTCTAAATACTGTCAGCAAAATTCCTGAGTACGCGTGCCATTGTTTATAAACAAAGGCTACTACTCGTTTTAAAAACATTATACGCAATAAGTTGCAAATATGATAGTTTTATACATGTATTTAGAGTTAAATTGTATATAATGCAATAACATTAACACTTGTGTACGTGTCTTCAGAATAAGTATTACGATGTATAGCTAGTAAGAATAATGATTACAGAATATGTGTGTAATGATTAAGAAAAAAAAAATAACTGTAATTATTACATTCATTTTTTTTTTAAAGCGGGTGTGGGAATATATTACGGAACCAAATATTAACTATTTGGGGTTATATGTTTACCGCATGCTGAAACCATATTTAAATAAAAATTAACAGTTAAAACTCCATTTGAATGTAGCGCATTGAAAATAATGCTGTGTAAAGCAACGCACACGTGGTCGTTATGTAATCAGTTCGCTGTACAAGGAAGCGACCACACCCAAACTGTTAATTATTAATATCTCGGAAACTAATAAATAAAGGCGAAATCTAACATAGCCAAAATGTTTGCCGAGATATTAATAATGACGTGTGCAAATTTGATGCAATATAATTAACAAATGTAAGAGTTAATTAAAATAATTAAATAACTTCTGTTAAAATAGAGATATAGTAAAGAGATTTTAGTATGTTATAAAGATAATAATTTGTGACAGATTGTATATTTTAGATTTCACACAACTTGATTTGCAACCAAGTTATTGCAAAATTAAATAAGTACAGGATATCCTGAGCGACAAAGTGGTTCCTGCGGATAATTAAATATTAGATAATAATTCTATTCTCCGTCTGTGGGAACCAGACTTCATTCTCACGGACTAAGGGAATTCTAAATTTTATGTGGTAGGGAGAGTGTTTCGACCAATGAAATCATTTCATGCAGCCCCGGCTACTGCGATGTTTTCTGGTGGAAAAATCACTCTTCTGTCGGTACTCACGAAGTTAAGACGTAGTCCTTCGATCGTCTAGTAGCCAAACTGGTGAAGATCAAAAAGAAGACTCTACGTGGTCAACACACACGCAATTACGAACACACTAAGTACAGATCATCTGTATAGCTCGTAATTGTTGTGGAAAGGCGAGATACTCTTCAGGACATCATCCAAGCTTATTGTGTACTACCAGTTAGTCATAAGCACGCAAGAGATCCACCAGACTTCAAGAATACAGCAGAGAGGCCGTCTAAATCATTGGTTAACAGCTGACGAGCAGAGCGACCGTCCGAACGAAGCACATACACACACACGGTGACGTGCAACGTGCAAATCGACGGAGAACAGGAAGCAGTTCCAGCAGACAACAGCAGACGTTAAAATATTCACAAACAGCAGGGAAGCAGAGTGTTGCCGAATTTCGAACTCCACGACCGAATCCAGCAGTTCTAAGCAGATTACTTTCTCTAACCAAGGACTCGAATCGACGAGGGACAAATCGGGACGACATCCTCTTCAGTAACAGGAAAGCAAAATCTATTTATTTATTTTTCAGATCAAATTTTCTATTTTTCAATTAAAACATTGTAATTCAAATAATTCAGGTGCCAAACAAAAAGCAAAGACTCTAGTAATTAAAAAGTAAATTCGTTGTGATAATCTGTATAGCAGTTTAAGGTTTTAGTAAGTTAGAGTTAAGAAATAGAAGTAGTATAAAAGCGCTATACAAATCTTAACTGACAATCTAATCTTAGATCATACTGCAGTAGATCAGAAGTAGAATCACTAGAAATGAAATAACGTGAACTAGACTGTCACGTCTAATTTATTTTAGCTAATTATGCAAATTAATTTTAGAGTTTTATATTTTGTTTCATGAACACTTAGATTCAAATTAATTAAATTCAAATCAATTAATAAAGTCAAATTTAAATTGCAATTAACTCGCAAAGAACGAGTTCAGTTTCTTTCAACTATTAGACAATCGAAAAACATCGATTCATTGTATAGACTATAAGAAAATTCATAAGATTATAATCATTCTATTCTTGTGTGTTGTTGGTGTAATAAACAACGTTTTATTACCCCATATAACAGTGTTTTATTGTTGTACGATAAAGCCTACCAGTCTCACAAAACTTTCCCCCTTTAAAGTAACCCATTATGTGTGTTGTTGTAATAATTTGAGATTACTAGCTTGCGAACTTCAAATCCAAAATCCACACGCCCTAGTCGGAAGAATCTGCAAGATCAGACAGCAGGTGGGTACTCACACACAACATTACATTACAATAACGCATAGTAGAGGTAGAGTTATAAATGTTGCCCGGAACGTGGGGCGCGATCAAATTAAATTAAATTAATTAAATTCACGTTCAGAACGACATATAACTAAAGTTATAAATGTCGCCCTGTACGTGGGGCCAGAAATTAAATTCAATTTAAATTTAATTTTCACTTTAAAACAAACTTTGCTGTTTTAATTCGTAAAACAGCTGGCATCCAACATAAATAATCCCCAAAGAGTTTTGTGACTGGTGTGTGTACAACAGTAAAGTTATTGTGTGTATTTGAAACTGTTCTGTGTATTTTAAATTGTGTATATTTGACATTGTTGTCTATTTAAAATGGATATGGATAAAATACTTAAACAAATACAACAAATGAACGAGAAAATGAGCGCGGATTTAACCGCTAAAATAGACGCGAAATTTGAACAGAGTGCAGCCAAAGCTGAGCTAAATATCGCAGAATTAAAATCTAATATCGAAGCGCAAAGAGTTAGTCTAACCGAAGCATTAGAACAAAGTAACGCTGACATAAACGCCGAGATTAAGCAAAGCAATAAACAAACCACCGAGAAAATAGACGAAAGCGTAAACGAGTTGACCGCTAAAGTCACCGAAATCGCGGAGAGCAATGCAAAAATCGCGGAGAGTAATAAACAATTAACGGAGAAAGTCGCAGAGATCGGTGAAAAAGTAAATACGGTCGATACTAAAATCAATGAAAGGTTTAAGGTTTTTGAGACCACTATGCAAAAATCGTTTATAGAACAAGTAACACGTATGGAGGGCCGGTTTAAGGAACACATAACCCGCTGTGAAAAGCAAACACTAGAGGTTTCCAAAAAGGTGGAATCCCTAGAGGTAAAAATTCACGCGGACGTGACCGAAACGCAACGACGAGTAGATAAATTAGACGCTTCAATTGTAGAGACGCGATCTAACATTGACTCTAATAAAGAGAGTGTTTTACAAACGTTAAGCGACGAGATTTTGAAAGTACGACAGGAGGTACGAAGGAGGTCTGCTCCAAATATTTTGGTACAAGGTCCTGTCGATGAGAAAAATCGCGTGTATTTTACGGGGGAAAATAACGAAAACCCCATTGAATTTTTATTAGCGTGTGAGAGTGAGATGGCTAGAGTAGGTTCCCGACTAGAAGATCAAGACAAAATACAGTGGGTGGTTAACGCGATGCGTGATTCGGCGCGTAAGTGGTATAACATTGTACGCGATAGAGTGTCCACATACGCGGAGTTCAAACAAAAATTTGAAAGCCGATACTGGAACTCGCATACCCAACGACTTCTGCGCAATGAACTGGAATATGGCCGTTTTGACAAGAAAATGAATATTACCGCCGAAAATTATATAATCCAGCAGGTCGAGCGCGCGAAGCATTTAACCCCAGCATTTGCGGAGATTGACATAGTCACCAAGCTTGCCTACCATTTTAATCATAACATTAGAGTAGCTGTATTTACCCAGGGTATTCGCACGGTAGACGAACTCCTCATTCTAGTGTCCCAAAGTGAGACGGCTTTTGATTTTGGTGGGTGGCGTTATAATCCCGATTTTCGCCGAAATAATGAAGGGCAGAATACGCGAGAACAATACCAGCAACCTGACCAGAGACCGAGTACTAGTTCTACTCCACCCCAAACATCGTCAAAACCCCCAGATAAGACCTTTGAATACAAAGGCAAACAAAATATTGCTAGAGCAAAAGGGCAGTATAAGGGTAACGACGGGGCCCCGATTAGAGCTATGCAAACGGTTGAGATAGCTAGAACCGATACAATAGAGCAAGACAGCGATATTCCTAGTAATAAAGACACCAATGAGAGGAGAAAGAATCGTAAGTTTCCAAAAAACTTGGAAACGGGCGCCTCCAGGGGGGAAGCGCCATAAATCATGCCAAAACCTATCGCAATAAAGTAGGTAAAAATAAAAAAAATGCTAGGTTTAAGAAAAGTGAATTTTATACAGAAATTTGTACGCCAGTTGACAAAGTATTTCAACCGGAAGGTAAGGAAACGTGGTTGCCCGTTAACACAATGCAACAATGGGCACCGACAAAAGCACATCCGCCAGAGCAGGAAAGTGACGACGACGTTCCCACACAGTCAGCGTGGGAAGACGTAGAAATCATATCCGGGGACGCGTACGAATTCGACGAGTACGTAGCGGAATATTGTCGAGCCACCCATAAAAATGCATACGATATACTGGATGCAATTTAGAGATAATAACGTAATTGTATTATAATAATTAAATTTAAAATAAATAATTTGTGTTTTATAATATTATTAATAATAATTATAGGTAACTTGTGTATTAATAATAATGTTTTCCTAGCGCGATAAATAATAAGCGTATAGAGTGAGCGAAAACAGCGGCAGGAAACAGTTACGTCACGCGATAACGACTACCTGACCCACATATGAAACTAGGTCAAGCAATTAGACGCGCGCCCGGCGATAACGGTTCTAAATACTGTCAGCAAAATTCCTGAGTACGCGTGCCATTGTTTATAAAGAAAGGCTACTACTCGTTTTAAAAACATTATACGCAATAAGTTGCAAATATGATAGTTTTATACATGTATTTAGAGTTAAATTGTATATAATGCAATAACATTAACACTTGTGTACGTGTCTTCAGAATAAGTATTACGATGTATAGCTAGTAAGAATAATGATTACAGAATATGTGTGTAATGATTAAGAAAAAAAAAATAACTGTAATTATTACATTCATTTTTTTTTTAAAGCGGGTGTGGGAATATATAACGGAACCAAATATTAACTATTTGGGGTTATATGTTTACCGCATGCTGAAACCATATTTAAATAAAAATTAACAGTTAAAACTCCATTTGAATGTAGCGCATTGAAAATAATGCTGTGTAAAGCAACGCACACGTGGTCGTTATGTAATCAGTTCGCTGTACAAGGAAGCGACCACACCCAAACTGTTAATTATTAATATCTCGGAAACTAATAAATAAAGGCGAAATCTAACATAGCCAAAATGTTTGCCGAGATATTAATAATGACGTGTGCAAATTTGATGCAATATAATTAACAAATGTAAGAGTTAATTAAAATAATTAAATAACTTCTGTTAAAATAGAGATATAGTAAAGAGATTTTAGTATGTTATAAAGATAATAATTTGTGACAGATTGTATATTTTAGATTTCACACAACTTGATTTGCAACCAAGTTATTGCAAAATTAAATAAGTACAGGATATCCTGAGCGACAAAGTGGTTCCTGCGGATAATTAAATATTAGATAATAATTCTATTCTCCGTCTGTGGGAACCAGACTTCATTCTCACGGACTAAGGGAATTCTAAATTTTATGTGGTAGGGAGAGTGTTTCGACCAATGAAATCATTTCATGCAGCCCCGGCTACTGCGATGTTTTCTGGTGGAAAAATCACTCTTCTGTCGGTACTCACGAAGTTAAGACGTAGTCCTTCGATCGTCTAGTAGCCAAACTGGTGAAGATCAAAAAGAAGACTCTACGTGGTCAACACACACGCAATTACGAACACACTAAGTACAGATCATCTGTATAGCTCGTAATTGTTGTGGAAAGGCGAGATACTCTTCAGGACATCATCCAAGCTTATTGTGTACTACCAGTTAGTCATAAGCACGCAAGAGATCCACCAGACTTCAAGAATACAGCAGAGAGGCCGTCTAAATCATTGGTTAACAGCTGACGAGCAGAGCGACCGTCCGAACGAAGCACATACACACACACGGTGACGTGCAACGTGCAAATCGACGGAGAACAGGAAGCAGTTCCAGCAGACAACAGCAGACGTTAAAATATTCACAAACAGCAGGGAAGCAGAGTGTTGCCGAATTTCGAACTCCACGACCGAATCCAGCAGTTCTAAGCAGATTACTTTCTCTAACCAAGGACTCGAATCGACGAGGGACAAATCGGGACGACATCCTCTTCAGTAACAGGAAAGCAAAATCTATTTATTTATTTTTCAGATCAAATTTTCTATTTTTCAATTAAAACATTGTAATTCAAATAATTCAGGTGCCAAACAAAAAGCAAAGACTCTAGTAATTAAAAAGTAAATTCGTTGTGATAATCTGTATAGCAGTTTAAGGTTTTAGTAAGTTAGAGTTAAGAAATAGAAGTAGTATAAAAGCGCTATACAAATCTTAACTGACAATCTAATCTTAGATCATACTGCAGTAGATCAGAAGTAGAATCACTAGAAATGAAATAACGTGAACTAGACTGTCACGTCTAATTTATTTTAGCTAATTATGCAAATTAATTTTAGAGTTTTATATTTTGTTTCATGAACACTTAGATTCAAATTAATTAAATTCAAATCAATTAATAAAGTCAAATTTAAATTGCAATTAACTCGCAAAGAACGAGTTCAGTTTCTTTCAACTATTAGACAATCGAAAAACATCGATTCATTGTATAGACTATAAGAAAATTCATAAGATTATAATCATTCTATTCTTGTGTGTTGTTGGTGTAATAAACAACGTTTTATTACCCCATATAACAGTGTTTTATTGTTGTACGATAAAGCCTACCAGTCTCACAAAACTTTCCCCCTTTAAAGTAACCCATTATGTGTGTTGTTGTAATAATTTGAGATTACTAGCTTGCGAACTTCAAATCCAAAATCCACACGCCCTAGTCGGAAGAATCTGCAAGATCAGACAGCAGGTGGGTACTCACACACAACATTACATTACAATAACGCATAGTAGAGGTAGAGTTATAAATGTTGCCCGGAACGTGGGGCGCGATCAAATTAAATTAAATTAATTAAATTCACGTTCAGAACGACATATAACTAAAGTTATAAATGTCGCCCTGTACGTGGGGCCAGAAATTAAATTCAATTTAAATTTAATTTTCACTTTAAAACAAACTTTGCTGTTTTAATTCGTAAAACAGCTGGCGTCCAACATAAATAATCCCCAAAGAGTTTTGTGACTGGTGTGTGTACAACAGTAAAGTTATTGTGTGTATTTGAAACTGTTCTGTGTATTTTAAATTGTGTATATTTGACATTGTTGTCTATTTAAAATGGATATGGATAAAATACTTAAACAAATACAACAAATGAACGAGAAAATGAGCGCGGATTTAACCGCTAAAATAGACGCGAAATTTGAACAGAGTGCAGCCAAAGCTGAGCTAAATATCGCAGAATTAAAATCTAATATCGAAGCGCAAAGAGTTAGTCTAACCGAAGCATTAGAACAAAGTAACGCTGACATAAACGCCGAGATTAAGCAAAGCAATAAACAAACCACCGAGAAAATAGACGAAAGCGTAAACGAGTTGACCGCTAAAGTCACCGAAATCGCGGAGAGCAATGCAAAAATCGCGGAGAGTAATAAACAATTAACGGAGAAAGTCGCAGAGATCGGTGAAAAAGTAAATACGGTCGATACTAAAATCAATGAAAGGTTTAAGGTTTTTGAGACCACTATGCAAAAATCGTTTATAGAACAAGTAACACGTATGGAGGGCCGGTTTAAGGAACACATAACCCGCTGTGAAAAGCAAACACTAGAGGTTTCCAAAAAGGTGGAATCCCTAGAGGTAAAAATTCACGCGGACGTGACCGAAACGCAACGACGAGTAGATAAATTAGACGCTTCAATTGTAGAGACGCGATCTAACATTGACTCTAATAAAGAGAGTGTTTTACAAACGTTAAGCGACGAGATTTTGAAAGTACGACAGGAGGTACGAAGGAGGTCTGCTCCAAATATTTTGGTACAAGGTCCTGTCGATGAGAAAAATCGCGTGTATTTTACGGGGGAAAATAACGAAAACCCCATTGAATTTTTATTAGCGTGTGAGAGTGAGATGGCTAGAGTAGGTTCCCGACTAGAAGATCAAGACAAAATACAGTGGGTGGTTAACGCGATGCGTGATTCGGCGCGTAAGTGGTATAACATTGTACGCGATAGAGTGTCCACATACGCGGAGTTCAAACAAAAATTTGAAAGCCGATACTGGAACTCGCATACCCAACGACTTCTGCGCAATGAACTGGAATATGGCCGTTTTGACAAGAAAATGAATATTACCGCCGAAAATTATATAATCCAGCAGGTCGAGCGCGCGAAGCATTTAACCCCAGCATTTGCGGAGATTGACATAGTCACCAAGCTTGCCTACCATTTTAATCATAACATTAGAGTAGCTGTATTTACCCAGGGTATTCGCACGGTAGACGAACTCCTCATTCTAGTGTCCCAAAGTGAGACGGCTTTTGATTTTGGTGGGTGGCGTTATAATCCCGATTTTCGCCGAAATAATGAAGGGCAGAATACGCGAGAACAATACCAGCAACCTGACCAGAGACCGAGTACTAGTTCTACTCCACCCCAAACATCGTCAAAACCCCCAGATAAGACCTTTGAATACAAAGGCAAACAAAATATTGCTAGAGCAAAAGGGCAGTATAAGGGTAACGACGGGGCCCCGATTAGAGCTATGCAAACGGTTGAGATAGCTAGAACCGATACAATAGAGCAAGACAGCGATACTCCTAGTAATAAAGACACCAATGAGAGGAGAAAGAATCGTAAGTTTCCAAAAAACTTGGAAACGGGCGCCTCCAGGGGGGAAGCGCCATAAATCATGCCAAAACCTATCGCAATAAAGTAGGTAAAAATAAAAAAAATGCTAGGTTTAAGAAAAGTGAATTTTATACAGAAATTTGTACGCCAGTTGACAAAGTATTTCAACCGGAAGGTAAGGAAACGTGGTTGCCCGTTAACACAATGCAACAATGGGCACCGACAAAAGCACATCCGCCAGAGCAGGAAAGTGACGACGACGTTCCCACACAGTCAGCGTGGGAAGACGTAGAAATCATATCCGGGGACGCGTACGAATTCGACGAGTACGTAGCGGAATATTGTCGAGCCACCCATAAAAATGCATACGATATACTGGATGCAATTTAGAGATAATAACGTAATTGTATTATAATAATTAAATTTAAAATAAATAATTTGTGTTTTATAATATTATTAATAATAATTATAGGTAACTTGTGTATTAATAATAATGTTTTCCTAGCGCGATAAATAATAAGCGTATAGAGTGAGCGAAAACAGCGGCAGGAAACAGTTACGTCACGCGATAACGACTACCTGACCCACATATGAAACTAGGTCAAGCAATTAGACGCGCGCCCGGCGATAACGGTTCTAAATACTGTCAGCAAAATTCCTGAGTACGCGTGCCATTGTTTATAAACAAAGGCTACTACTCGTTTTAAAAACATTATACGCAATAAGTTGCAAATATGATAGTTTAATACATGTATTTAGAGTTAAATTGTATATAATGCAATAACATTAACACTTGTGTACGTGTCTTCAGAATAAGTATTACGATGTATAGCTAGTAAGAATAATGATTACAGAATATGTGTGTAATGATTAAGAAAAAAAAAATAACTGTAATTATTACATTCATTTTTTTTTTAAAGCGGGTGTGGGAATATATAACGGAACCAAATATTAACTATTTGGGGTTATATGTTTACCGCATGCTGAAACCATATTTAAATAAAAATTAACAGTTAAAACTCCATTTGAATGTAGCGCATTGAAAATAATGCTGTGTAAAGCAACGCACACGTGGTCGTTATGTAATCAGTTCGCTGTACAAGGAAGCGACCACACCCAAACTGTTAATTATTAATATCTCGGAAACTAATAAATAAAGGCGAAATCTAACATAGCCAAAACGTTTGCCGAGATATTAATAATGACGTGTGCAAATTTGATGCAATATAATTAACAAATGTAAGAGTTAATTAAAATAATTAAATAACTTCTGTTAAAATAGAGATATAGTAAAGAGATTTTAGTATGTTATAAAGATAATAATTTGTGACAGATTGTATATTTTAGATTTCACACAACTTGATTTGCAACCAAGTTATTGCAAAATTAAATAAGTACAGGATATCCTGAGCGACAAAGTGGTTCCTGCGGATAATTAAATATTAGATAATAATTCTATTCTCCGTCTGTGGGAACCAGACTTCATTCTCACGGACTAAGGGAATTCTAAATTTTATGTGGTAGGGAGAGTGTTTCGACCAATGAAATCATTTCATGCAGCCCCGGCTACTGCGATGTTTTCTGGTGGAAAAATCACTCTTCTGTCGGTACTCACGAAGTTAAGACGTAGTCCTTCGATCGTCTAGTAGCCAAACTGGTGAAGATCAAAAAGAAGACTCTACGTGGTCAACACACACGCAATTACGAACACACTAAGTACAGATCATCTGTATAGCTCGTAATTGTTGTGGAAAGGCGAGATACTCTTCAGGACATCAACCAAGCTTATTGTGTACTACCAGTTAGTCATAAGCACGCAAGAGATCCACCAGACTTCAAGAGCAGACTTCAAGAATACAGCAGAGAGGCCGTCTAAATCATTGGTTAACAGCTGACGAGCAGAGCGACCGTCCGAACGAAGCACATACACACACACGGTGACGTGCAACGTGCAAATCGACGGAGAACAGGAAGCAGTTCCAGCAGACAACAGCAGACGTTAAAATATTCACAAACAGCAGGGAAGCAGAGTGTTGCCGAATTTCGAACTCCACGACCGAATCCAGCAGTTCTAAGCAGATTACTTTCTCTAACCAAGGACTCGAATCGACGAGGGACAAATCGGGACGACATCCTCTTCAGTAACAGGAAAGCAAAATCTATTTATTTATTTTTCAGATCAAATTTTCTATTTTTCAATTAAAACATTGTAATTCAAATAATTCAGGTGCCAAACAAAAAGCAAAGACTCTAGTAATTAAAAAGTAAATTCGTTGTGATAATCTGTATAGCAGTTTAAGGTTTTAGTAAGTTAGAGTTAAGAAATAGAAGTAGTATAAAAGCGCTATACAAATCTTAACTGACAATCTAATCTTAGATCATACTGCAGTAGATCAGAAGTAGAATCACTAGAAATGAAATAACGTGAACTAGACTGTCACGTCTAATTTATTTTAGCTAATTATGCAAATTAATTTTAGAGTTTTATATTTTGTTTCATGAACACTTAGATTCAAATTAATTAAATTCAAATCAATTAATAAAGTCAAATTTAAATTGCAATTAACTCGCAAAGAACGAGTTCAGTTTCTTTCAACTATTAGACAATCGAAAAACATCGATTCATTGTATAGACTATAAGAAAATTCATAAGATTATAATCATTCTATTCTTGTGTGTTGTTGGTGTAATAAACAACGTTTTATTACCCCATATAACAGTGTTTTATTGTTGTACGATAAAGCCTACCAGTCTCACAAAACTTTCCCCCTTTAAAGTAACCCATTATGTGTGTTGTTGTAATAATTTGAGATTACTAGCTTGCGAACTTCAAATCCAAAATCCACACGCCCTAGTCGGAAGAATCTGCAAGATCAGACAGCAGGTGGGTACTCACACACAACATTACATTACAATAACGCATAGTAGAGGTAGAGTTATAAATGTTGCCCGGAACGTGGGGCGCGATCAAATTAAATTAAATTAATTAAATTCACGTTCAGAACGACATATAACTAAAGTTATAAATGTCGCCCTGTACGTGGGGCCAGAAATTAAATTCAATTTAAATTTAATTTTCACTTTAAAACAAACTTTGCTGTTTTAATTCGTAAAACAGCTGGCGTCCAACATAAATAATCCCCAAAGAGTTTTGTGACTGGTGTGTGTACAACAGTAAAGTTATTGTGTGTATTTGAAACTGTTCTGTGTATTTTAAATTGTGTATATTTGACATTGTTGTCTATTTAAAATGGATATGGATAAAATACTTAAACAAATACAACAAATGAACGAGAAAATGAGCGCGGATTTAACCGCTAAAATAGACGCGAAATTTGAACAGAGTGCAGCCAAAGCTGAGCTAAATATCGCAGAATTAAAATCTAATATCGAAGCGCAAAGAGTTAGTCTAACCGAAGCATTAGAACAAAGTAACGCTGACATAAACGCCGAGATTAAGCAAAGCAATAAACAAACCACCGAGAAAATAGACGAAAGCGTAAACGAGTTGACCGCTAAAGTCACCGAAATCGCGGAGAGCAATGCAAAAATCGCGGAGAGTAATAAACAATTAACGGAGAAAGTCGCAGAGATCGGTGAAAAAGTAAATACGGTCGATACTAAAATCAATGAAAGGTTTAAGGTTTTTGAGACCACTATGCAAAAATCGTTTATAGAACAAGTAACACGTATGGAGGGCCGGTTTAAGGAACACATAACCCGCTGTGAAAAGCAAACACTAGAGGTTTCCAAAAAGGTAGAATCCCTAGAGGTAAAAATTCACGCGGACGTGACCGAAACGCAACGACGAGTAGATAAATTAGACGCTTCAATTGTAGAGACGCGATCTAACATTGACTCTAATAAAGAGAGTGTTTTACAAACGTTAAGCGACGAGATTTTGAAAGTACGACAGGAGGTACGAAGGAGGTCTGCTCCAAATATTTTGGTACAAGGTCCTGTCGATGAGAAAAATCGCGTGTATTTTACGGGGGAAAATAACGAAAACCCCATTGAATTTTTATTAGCGTGTGAGAGTGAGATGGCTAGAGTAGGTTCCCGACTAGAAGATCAAGACAAAATACAGTGGGTGGTTAACGCGATGCGTGATTCGGCGCGTAAGTGGTATAACATTGTACGCGATAGAGTGTCCACATACGCGGAGTTCAAACAAAAATTTGAAAGCCGATACTGGAACTCGCATACCCAACGACTTCTGCGCAATGAACTGGAATATGGCCGTTTTGACAAGAAAATGAATATTACCGCCGAAAATTATATAATCCAGCAAGTCGAGCGCGCGAAGCATTTAACCCCAGCATTTGCGGAGATTGACATAGTCACCAAGCTTGCCTACCATTTTAATCATAACATTAGAGTAGCTGTATTTACCCAGGGTATTCGCACGGTAGACGAACTCCTCATTCTAGTGTCCCAAAGTGAGACGGTTTTTGATTTTGGTGGGTGGCGTTATAATCCCGATTTTCGCCGAAATAATGAAGGGCAGAATACGCGAGAACAATACCAGCAACCTGACCAGAGACCGAGTACTAGTTCTACTCCACCCCAAACATCGTCAAAACCCCCAGATAAGACCTTTGAATACAAAGGCAAACAAAATATTGCTAGAGCAAAAGGGCAGTATAAGGGTAACGACGGGGCCCCGATTAGAGCTATGCAAACGGTTGAGATAGCTAGAACCGATACAATAGAGCAAGACAGCGATACTCCTAGTAATAAAGACACCAATGAGAGGAGAAAGAATCGTAAGTTTCCAAAAAACTTGGAAACGGGCGCCTCCAGGGGGGAAGCGCCATAAATCATGCCAAAACCTATCGCAATAAAGTAGGTAAAAATAAAAAAAATGCTAGGTTTAAGAAAAGTGAATTTTATACAGAAATTTGTACGCCAGTTGACAAAGTATTTCAACCGGAAGGTAAGGAAACGTGGTTGCCCGTTAACACAATGCAACAATGGGCACCGACAAAAGCACATCCGCCAGAGCAGGAAAGTGACGACGACGTTCCCACACAGTCAGCGTGGGAAGACGTGGAAATCATATCCGGGGCGCGTACGAATTCGACGAGTACGTAGCGGAATATTGTCGAGCCACCCATAAAAATGCATACGATATACTGGATGCACTTTAGAGATAATAACGTAATTGTATTATAATAATTAAATTTAAAATAAATAATTTGTGTTTTATAATATTATTAATAATAATTATAGGTAACTTGTGTATTAATAATAATGTTTTCCTAGCGCGATAAATAATAAGCGTATAGAGTGAGCGAAAACAGCGGCAGGAAACAGTTACGTCACGCGATAACGACTACCTGACCCACATATGAAACTAGGTCAAGCAATTAGACGCGCGCCCGGCGATAACGGTTCTAAATACTGTCAGCAAAATTCCTGAGTACGCGTGCCATTGTTTATAAACAAAGGCTACTACTCGTTTTAAAAACATTATACGCAATAAGTTGCAAATATGATAGTTTAATACATGTATTTAGAGTTAAATTGTATATAATGCAATAACATTAACACTTGTGTACGTGTCTTCAGAATAAGTATTACGATGTATAGCTAGTAAGAATAATGATTACAGAATATGTGTGTAATGATTAAGAAAAAAAAATAACTGTAATTATTACATTCATTTTTTTTTTAAAGCGGGT
Organism: Magicicada septendecula; assembly: GCA_034769895.1. Taxonomy (NCBI): domain Eukaryota; kingdom Metazoa; phylum Arthropoda; class Insecta; order Hemiptera; family Cicadidae; genus Magicicada; species Magicicada septendecula. The sequence goes on from JAWRYS010000856.1 coordinate 32,037, forward strand.
GTGGGAATATATAACGGAACCAAATATTAACTATTTGGGGTTATATGTTTACCGCATGCTGAAACCATATTTAAATAAAAATTAACAGTTAAAACTCCATTTGAATGTAGCGCATTGAAAATAATGCTGTGTAAAGCAACGCACACGTGGTCGTTATGTAATCAGTTCGCTGTACAAGGAAGCGACCACACCCAAACTGTAATTATTAATATCTCGGAAACTAATAAATAAAGGCGAAATCTAACATAGCCAAAATGTTTGCCGAGATATTAATAATGACGTGTGCAAATTTGATGCAATATAATTAACAAATGTAAGAGTTAATTAAAATAATTAAATAACTTCTGTTAAAATAGAGATATAGTAAAGAGATTTTAGTATGTTATAAAGATAATAATTTGTGACAGATTGTATATTTTAGATTTCACACAACTTGATTTGCAACCAAGTTATTGCAAAATTAAATAAGTACAGGATATCCTGAGCGACAAAGTGGTTCCTGCGGATAATTAAATATTAGATAATAATTCTATTCTCCGTCTGTGGGAACCAGACTTCATTCTCACGGACTAAGGGAATTCTAAATTTTATGTGGTAGGGAGAGTGTTTCGACCAATGAAATCATTTCATGCAGCCCCGGCTACTGCGATGTTTTCTGGTGGAAAAATCACTCTTCTGTCGGTACTCACGAAGTTAAGACGTAGTCCTTCGATCGTCTAGTAGCCAAACTGGTGAAGATCAAAAAGAAGACTCTACGTGGTCAACACACACGCAATTACGAACACACTAAGTACAGATCATCTGTATAGCTCGTAATTGTTGTGGAAAGGCGAGATACTCTTCAGGACATCAACCAAGCTTATTGTGTACTACCAGTTAGTCATAAGCACGCAAGAGATCCACCAGACTTCAAGACCAGACTTCAAGAATACAGCAGAGAGGCCGTCTAAATCATTGGTTAACAGCTGACGAGCAGAGCGACCGTCCGAACGAAGCACATACACACACACGGTGACGTGCAACGTGCAAATCGACGGAGAACAGGAAGCAGTTCCAGCAGACAACAGCAGACGTTAAAATATTCACAAACAGCAGGGAAGCAGAGTGTTGCCGAATTTCGAACTCCACGACCGAATCCAGCAGTTCTAAGCAGATTACTTTCTCTAACCAAGGACTCGAATCGACGAGGGACAAATCGGGACGACATCCTCTTCAGTAACAGGAAAGCAAAATCTATTTATTTATTTTTCAGATCAAATTTTCTATTTTTCAATTAAAACATTGTAATTCAAATAATTCAGGTGCCAAACAAAAAGCAAAGACTCTAGTAATTAAAAAGTAAATTCGTTGTGATAATCTGTATAGCAGTTTAAGGTTTTAGTAAGTTAGAGTTAAGAAATAGAAGTAGTATATAAGCGCTATACAAATCTTAACTGACAATCTAATCTTAGATCATACTGCAGTAGATCAGAAGTAGAATCACTAGAAATGAAATAACGTGAACTAGACTGTCACGTCTAATTTATTTTAGCTAATTATGCAAATTAATTTTAGAGTTTTATATTTTGTTTCATGAACACTTAGATTCAAATTAATTAAATAAATTTAATTAAATTCAAATCAATTAATAAAGTCAAATTTAAATTGCAATTAACTCGCAAAGAACGAGTTCAGTTTCTTTCAACTATTAGACAATCGAAAAACATCGATTCATTGTATAGACTATAAGAAAATTCATAAGATTATAATCATTCTATTCTTGTGTGTTGTTGGTGTAATAAACAACGTTTTATTACCCCATATAACAGTGTTTTATTGTTGTACGATAAAGCCTACCAGTCTCACAAAACTTTCCCCCTTTAAAGTAACCCATTATGTGTGTTGTTGTAATAATTTGAGATTACTAGCTTGCGAACTTCAAATCCAAAATCCACACGCCCTAGTCGGAAGAATCTGCAAGATCAGACAGCAGGTGGGTACTCACACACAACATTACATTACAATAACGCATAGTAGAGGTAGAGTTATAAATGTTGCCCGGAACGTGGGGCGCGATCAAATTAAATTAAATTAATTAAATTCACGTTCAGAACGACATATAACTAAAGTTATAAATGTCGCCCTGTACGTGGGGCCAGAAATTAAATTCAATTTAAATTTAATTTTCACTTTAAAACAAACTTTGCTGTTTTAATTCGTAAAACAGCTGGCGTCCAACATAAATAATCCCCAAAGAGTTTTGTGACTGGTGTGTGTACAACAGTAAAGTTATTGTGTGTATTTGAAACTGTTCTGTGTATTTTAAATTGTGTATATTTGACATTGTTGTCTATTTAAAATGGATATGGATAAAATACTTAAACAAATACAACAATTGAACGAGAAAATGAGCGCGGATTTAACCGCTAAAATAGACGCGAAATTTGAACAGAGTGCAGCCAAAGCTGAGCTAAATATCGCAGAATTAAAATCTAATATCGAAGCGCAAAGAGTTAGTCTAACCGAAGCATTAGAACAAAGTAACGCTGACATAAACGCCGAGATTAAGCAAAGCAATAAACAAACCACCGAGAAAATAGACGAAAGCGTAAACGAGTTGACCGCTAAAGTCACCGAAATCGCGGAGAGCAATGCAAAAATCGCGGAGAGTAATAAACAATTAACGGAGAAAGTCGCAGAGATCGGTGAAAAAGTAAATACGGTCGATACTAAAATCAATGAAAGGTTTAAGGTTTTTGAGACCACTATGCAAAAATCGTTTATAGAACAAGTAACACGTATGGAGGGCCGGTTTAAGGAACACATAACCCGCTGTGAAAAGCAAACACTAGAGGTTTCCAAAAAGGTGGAATCCCTAGAGGTAAAAATTCACGCGGACGTGACCGAAACGCAACGACGAGTAGATAAATTAGACGCTTCAATTGTAGAGACGCGATCTAACATTGACTCTAATAAAGAGAGTGTTTTACAAACGTTAAGCGACGAGATTTTGAAAGTACGACAGGAGGTACGAAGGAGGTCTGCTCCAAATATTTTGGTACAAGGTCCTGTCGATGAGAAAAATCGCGTGTATTTTACGGGGGAAAATAACGAAAACCCCATTGAATTTTTATTAGCGTGTGAGAGTGAGATGGCTAGAGTAGGTTCCCGACTAGAAGATCAAGACAAAATACAGTGGGTGGTTAACGCGATGCGTGATTCGGCGCGTAAGTGGTATAACATTGTACGCGATAGAGTGTCCACATACGCGGAGTTCAAACAAAAATTTGAAAGCCGATACTGGAACTCGCATACCCAACGACTTCTGCGCAATGAACTGGAATATGGCCGTTTTGACAAGAAAATGAATATTACCGCCGAAAATTATATAATCCAGCAGGTCGAGCGCGCGAAGCATTTAACCCCAGCATTTGCGGAGATTGACATAGTCACCAAGCTTGCCTACCATTTTAATCATAACATTAGAGTAGCTGTATTTACCCAGGGTATTCGCACGGTAGACGAACTCCTCATTCTAGTGTCCCAAAGTGAGACGGTTTTTGATTTTGGTGGGTGGCGTTATAATCCCGATTTTCGCCGAAATAATGAAGGGCAGAATACGCGAGAACAATACCAGCAACCTGACCAGAGACCGAGTACTAGTTCTACTCCACCCCAAACATCGTCAAAACCCCCAGATAAGACCTTTGAATACAAAGGCAAACAAAATATTGCTAGAGCAAAAGGGCAGTATAAGGGTAACGACGGGGCCCCGATTAGAGCTATGCAAACGGTTGAGATAGCTAGAACCGATACAATAGAGCAAGACAGCGATACTCCTAGTAATAAAGACACCAATGAGAGGAGAAAGAATCGTAAGTTTCCAAAAAACTTGGAAACGGGCGCCTCCAGGGGGGAAGCGCCATAAATCATGCCAAAACCTATCGCAATAAAGTAGGTAAAAATAAAAAAAATGCTAGGTTTAAGAAAAGTGAATTTTATACAGAAATTTGTACGCCAGTTGACAAAGTATTTCAACCGGAAGGTAAGGAAACGTGGTTGCCCGTTAACACAATGCAACAATGGGCACCGACAAAAGCACATCCGCCAGAGCAGGAAAGTGACGACGACGTTCCCACACAGTCAGCGTGGGAAGACGTGGAAATCATATCCGGGGCGCGTACGAATTCGACGAGTACGTAGCGGAATATTGTCGAGCCACCCATAAAAATGCATACGATATACTGGATGCACTTTAGAGATAATAACGTAATTGTATTATAATAATTAAATTTAAAATAAATAATTTGTGTTTTATAATATTATTAATAATAATTATAGGTAACTTGTGTATTAATAATAATGTTTTCCTAGCGCGATAAATAATAAGCGTATAGAGTGAGCGAAAACAGCGGCAGGAAACAGTTACGTCACGCGATAACGACTACCTGACCCACATATGAAACTAGGTCAAGCAATTAGACGCGCGCCCGGCGATAACGGTTCTAAATACTGTCAGCAAAATTCCTGAGTACGCGTGCCATTGTTTATAAACAAAGGCTACTACTCGTTTTAAAAACATTATACGCAATAAGTTGCAAATATGATAGTTTAATACATGTATTTAGAGTTAAATTGTATATAATGCAATAACATTAACACTTGTGTACGTGTCTTCAGAATAAGTATTACGATGTATAGCTAGTAAGAATAATGATTACAGAATATGTGTGTAATGATTAAGAAAAAAAAATAACTGTAATTATTACATTCATTTTTTTTTTAAAGCGGGTGTGGGAATATATAACGGAACCAAATATTAACTATTTGGGGTTATATGTTTACCGCATGCTGAAACCATATTTAAATAAAAATTAACAGTTAAAACTCCATTTGAATGTAGCGCATTGAAAATAATGCTGTGTAAAGCAACGCACACGTGGTCGTTATGTAATCAGTTCGCTGTACAAGGAAGCGACCACACCCAAACTGTTAATTATTAATATCTCGGAAACTAATAAATAAAGGCGAAATCTAACATAGCCAAAATGTTTGCCGAGATATTAATAATGACGTGTGCAAATTTGATGCAATATAATTAACAAATGTAAGAGTTAATTAAAATAATTAAATAACTTCTGTTAAAATAGAGATATAGTAAAGAGATTTTAGTATGTTATAAAGATAATAATTTGTGACAGATTGTATATTTTAGATTTCACACAACTTGATTTGCAACCAAGTTATTGCAAAATTAAATAAGTACAGGATATCCTGAGCGACAAAGTGGTTCCTGCGGATAATTAAATATTAGATAATAATTCTATTCTCCGTCTGTGGGAACCAGACTTCATTCTCACGGACTAAGGGAATTCTAAATTTTATGTGGTAGGGAGAGTGTTTCGACCAATGAAATCATTTCATGCAGCCCCGGCTACTGCGATGTTTTCTGGTGGAAAAATCACTCTTCTGTCGGTACTCACGAAGTTAAGACGTAGTCCTTCGATCGTCTAGTAGCCAAACTGGTGAAGATCAAAAAGAAGACTCTACGTGGTCAACACACACGCAATTACGAACACACTAAGTACAGATCATCTGTATAGCTCGTAATTGTTGTGGAAAGGCGAGATACTCTTCAGGACATCAACCAAGCTTATTGTGTACTACCAGTTAGTCATAAGCACGCAAGAGATCCACCAGACTTCAAGACCAGACTTCAAGAATACAGCAGAGAGGCCGTCTAAATCATTGGTTAACAGCTGACGAGCAGAGCGACCGTCCGAACGAAGCACATACACACACACGGTGACGTGCAACGTGCAAATCGACGGAGAACAGGAAGCAGTTCCAGCAGACAACAGCAGACGTTAAAATATTCACAAACAGCAGGGAAGCAGAGTGTTGCCGAATTTCGAACTCCACGACCGAATCCAGCAGTTCTAAGCAGATTACTTTCTCTAACCAAGGACTCGAATCGACGAGGGACAAATCGGGACGACATCCTCTTCAGTAACAGGAAAGCAAAATCTATTTATTTATTTTTCAGATCAAATTTTCTATTTTTCAATTAAAACATTGTAATTCAAATAATTCAGGTGCCAAACAAAAAGCAAAGACTCTAGTAATTAAAAAGTAAATTCGTTGTGATAATCTGTATAGCAGTTTAAGGTTTTAGTAAGTTAGAGTTAAGAAATAGAAGTAGTATAAAAGCGCTATACAAATCTTAACTGACAATCTAATCTTAGATCATACTGCAGTAGATCAGAAGTAGAATCACTAGAAATGAAATAACGTGAACTAGACTGTCACGTCTAATTTATTTTAGCTAATTATGCAAATTAATTTTAGAGTTTTATATTTTGTTTCATGAACACTTAGATTCAAATTAATTAAATTCAAATCAATTAATAAAGTCAAATTTAAATTGCAATTAACTCGCAAAGAACGAGTTCAGTTTCTTTCAACTATTAGACAATCGAAAAACATCGATTCATTGTATAGACTATAAGAAAATTCATAAGATTATAATCATTCTATTCTTGTGTGTTGTTGGTGTAATAAACAACGTTTTATTACCCCATATAACAGTGTTTTATTGTTGTACGATAAAGCCTACCAGTCTCACAAAACTTTCCCCCTTTAAAGTAACCCATTATGTGTGTTGTTGTAATAATTTGAGATTACTAGCTTGCGAACTTCAAATCCAAAATCCACACGCCCTAGTCGGAAGAATCAGCAAGATCAGACAGCAGGTGGGTACTCACACACAACATTACATTACAATAACGCATAGTAGAGGTAGAGTTATAAATGTTGCCCGGAACGTGGGGCGCGATCAAATTAAATTAAATTAATTAAATTCACGTTCAGAACGACATATAACTAAAGTTATAAATGTCGCCCTGTACGTGGGGCCAGAAATTAAATTCAATTTAAATTTAATTTTCACTTTAAAACAAACTTTGCTGTTTTAATTCGTAAAACAGCTGGCGTCCAACATAAATAATCCCCAAAGAGTTTTGTGACTGGTGTGTGTACAACAGTAAAGTTATTGTGTGTATTTGAAACTGTTCTGTGTATTTTAAATTGTGTATATTTGACATTGTTGTCTATTTAAAATGGATATGGATAAAATACTTAAACAAATACAACAAATGAACGAGAAAATGAGCGCGGATTTAACCGCTAAAATAGACGCGAAATTTGAACAGAGTGCAGCCAAAGCTGAGCTAAATATCGCAGAATTAAAATCTAATATCGAAGCGCAAAGAGTTAGTCTAACCGAAGCATTAGAACAAAGTAACGCTGACATAAACGCCGAGATTAAGCAAAGCAATAAACAAACCACCGAGAAAATAGACGAAAGCGTAAACGAGTTGACCGCTAAAGTCACCGAAATCGCGGAGAGCAATGCAAAAATCGCGGAGAGTAATAAACAATTAACGGAGAAAGTCGCAGAGATCGGTGAAAAAGTAAATACGGTCGATACTAAAATCAATGAAAGGTTTAAGGTTTTTGAGACCACTATGCAAAAATCGTTTATAGAACAAGTAACACGTATGGAGGGCCGGTTTAAGGAACACATAACCCGCTGTGAAAAGCAAACACTAGAGGTTTCCAAAAAGGTGGAATCCCTAGAGGTAAAAATTCACGCGGACGTGACCGAAACGCAACGACGAGTAGATAAATTAGACGCTTCAATTGTAGAGACGCGATCTAACATTGACTCTAATAAAGAGAGTGTTTTACAAACGTTAAGCGACGAGATTTTGAAAGTACGACAGGAGGTACGAAGGAGGTCTGCTCCAAATATTTTGGTACAAGGTCCTGTCGAAGAGAAAAATCGCGTGTATTTTACGGGGGAAAATAACGAAAACCCCATTGAATTTTTATTAGCGTGTGAGAGTGAGATGGCTAGAGTAGGTTCCCGACTAGAAGATCAAGACAAAATACAGTGGGTGGTTAACGCGATGCGTGATTCGGCGCGTAAGTGGTATAACATTGTACGCGATAGAGTGTCCACATACGCGGAGTTCAAACAAAAATTTGAAAGCCGATACTGGAACTCGCATACCCAACGACTTCTGCGCAATGAACTGGAATATGGCCGTTTTGACAAGAAAATGAATATTACCGCCGAAAATTATATAATCCAGCAGGTCGAGCGCGCGAAGCATTTAACCCCAGCATTTGCGGAGATTGACATAGTCACCAAGCTTGCCTACCATTTTAATCATAACATTAGAGTAGCTGTATTTACCCAGGGTATTCGCACGGTAGACGAACTCCTCATTCTAGTGTCCCAAAGTGAGACGGTTTTTGATTTTGGTGGGTGGCGTTATAATCCCGATTTTCGCCGAAATAATGAAGGGCAGAATACGCGAGAACAATACCAGCAACCTGACCAGAGACCGAGTACTAGTTCTACTCCACCCCAAACATCGTCAAAACCCCCAGATAAGACCTTTGAATACAAAGGCAAACAAAATATTGCTAGAGCAAAAGGGCAGTATAAGGGTAACGACGGGGCCCCGATTAGAGCTATGCAAACGGTTGAGATAGCTAGAACCGATACAATAGAGCAAGACAGCGATACTCCTAGTAATAAAGACACCAATGAGAGGAGAAAGAATCGTAAGTTTCCAAAAAACTTGGAAACGGGCGCCTCCAGGGGGGAAGCGCCATAAATCATGCCAAAACCTATCGCAATAAAGTAGGTAAAAATAAAAAAAATGCTAGGTTTAAGAAAAGTGAATTTTATACAGAAATTTGTACGCCAGTTGACAAAGTATTTCAACCGGAAGGTAAGGAAACGTGGTTGCCCGTTAACACAATGCAACAATGGGCACCGACAAAAGCACATCCGCCAGAGCAGGAAAGTGACGACGACGTTCCCACACAGTCAGCGTGGGAAGACGTGGAAATCATATCCGGGGCGCGTACGAATTCGACGAGTACGTAGCGGAATATTGTCGAGCCACCCATAAAAATGCATACGATATACTGGATGCACTTTAGAGATAATAACGTAATTGTATTATAATAATTAAATTTAAAATAAATAATTTGTGTTTTATAATATTATTAATAATAATTATAGGTAACTTGTGTATTAATAATAATGTTTTCCTAGCGCGATAAATAATAAGCGTATAGAGTGAGCGAAAACAGCGGCAGGAAACAGTTACGTCACGCGATAACGACTACCTGACCCACATATGAAACTAGGTCAAGCAATTAGACGCGCGCCCGGCGATAACGGTTCTAAATACTGTCAGCAAAATTCCTGAGTACGCGTGCCATTGTTTATAAACAAAGGCTACTACTCGTTTTAAAAACATTATACGCAATAAGTTGCAAATATGATAGTTTAATACATGTATTTAGAGTTAAATTGTATATAATGCAATAACATTAACACTTGTGTACGTGTCTTCAGAATAAGTATTACGATGTATAGCTAGTAAGAATAATGATTACAGAATATGTGTGTAATGATTAAGAAAAAAAAATAACTGTAATTATTACATTCATTTTTTTTTTAAAGCGGGTGTGGGAATATATAACGGAACCAAATATTAACTATTTGGGGTTATATGTTTACCGCATGCTGAAACCATATTTAAATAAAAATTAACAGTTAAAACTCCATTTGAATGTAGCGCATTGAAAATAATGCTGTGTAAAGCAACGCACACGTGGTCGTTATGTAATCAGTTCGCTGTACAAGGAAGCGACCACACCCAAACTGTTAATTATTAATATCTCGGAAACTAATAAATAAAGGCGAAATCTAACATAGCCAAAATGTTTGCCGAGATATTCATAATGACGTGTGCAAATTTGATGCAATATAATTAACAAATGTAAGAGTTAATTAAAATAATTAAATAACTTCTGTTAAAATAGAGATATAGTAAAGAGATTTTAGTATGTTATAAAGATAATAATTTGTGACAGATTGTATATTTTAGATTTCACACAACTTGATTTGCAACCAAGTTATTGGAAAATTAAGTAAGTACAGGATATCCTGAGCGACAAAGTGGTTCCTGCGGATAATTAAATATTAGATAATAATTCTATTCTCCGTCTGTGGGAACCAGACTTCATTCTCACGGACTAAGGGAATTCTAAATTTTATGTGGTAGGGAGAGTGTTTCGACCAATGAAATCATTTCATGCAGCCCCGGCTACTGCGATGTTTTCTGGTGGAAAAATCACTCTTCTGTCGGTACTCACGAAGTTAAGACGTAGTCCTTCGATCGTCTAGTAGCCAAACTGGTGAAGATCAAAAAGAAGACTCTACGTGGTCAACACACACGCAATTACGAACACACTAAGTACAGATCATCTGTATAGCTCGTAATTGTTGTGGAAAGGCGAGATACTCTTCAGGACATCAACCAAGCTTATTGTGTACTACCAGTTAGTCATAAGCACGCAAGAGATCCACCAGACTTCAAGAGCAGACTTCAAGAATACAGCAGAGAGGCCGTCTAAATCATTGGTTAACAGCTGACGAGCAGAGCGACCGTCCGAACGAAGCACATACACACACACGGTGACGTGCAACGTGCAAATCGACGGAGAACAGGAAGCAGTTCCAGCAGACAACAGCAGACGTTAAAATATTCACAAACAGCAGGGAAGCAGAGTGTTGCCGAATTTCGAACTCCACGACCGAATCCAGCAGTTCTAAGCAGATTACTTTCTCTAACCAAGGACTCGAATCGACGAGGGACAAATCGGGACGACATCCTCTTCAGTAACAGGAAAGCAAAATCTATTTATTTATTTTTCAGATCAAATTTTCTATTTTTCAATTAAAACATTGTAATTCAAATAATTCAGGTGCCAAACAAAAAGCAAAGACTCTAGTAATTAAAAAGTAAATTCGTTGTGATAATCTGTATAGCAGTTTAAGGTTTTAGTAAGTTAGAGTTAAGAAATAGAAGTAGTATAAAAGCGCTATACAAATCTTAACTGACAATCTAATCTTAGATCATACTGCAGTAGATCAGAAGTAGAATCACTAGAAATGAAATAACGTGAACTAGACTGTCACGTCTAATTTATTTTAGCTAATTATGCAAATTAATTTTAGAGTTTTATATTTTGTTTCATGAACACTTAGATTCAAATTAATTAAATAAATTTAATTAAATTCAAATCAATTAATAAAGTCAAATTTAAATTGCAATTAACTCGCAAAGAACGAGTTCAGTTTCTTTCAACTATTAGACAATCGAAAAACATCGATTCATTGTATAGACTATAAGAAAATTCATAAGATTATAATCATTCTATTCTTGTGTGTTGTTGGTGTAATAAACAACGTTTTATTACCCCATATAACAGTGTTTTATTGTTGTACGATAAAGCCTACCAGTCTCACAAAACTTTCCCCCTTTAAAGTAACCCATTAATGTGTTGTTGTAATAATTTGAGATTACTAGCTTGGAACTTCAAATCCAAAATCCACACGCCCTAGTCGGAAGAATCTGCAAGATCAGACAGCAGGTGGGTACTCACACACAACATTACATTACAATAACGCATAGTAGAGGTAGAGTTATAAATGTTGCCCGGAACGTGGGGCGCGATCAAATTAAATTAAATTAATTAAATTCACGTTCAGAACGACATATAACTAAAGTTATAAATGTCGCCCTGTACGTGGGGCCAGAAATTAAATTCAATTTAAATTTAATTTTCACTTTAAAACAAACTTTGCTGTTTTAATTCGTAAAACAGCTGGCGTCCAACATAAATAATCCCCAAAGAGTTTTGTGACTGGTGTGTGTACAACAGTAAAGTTATTGTGTGTATTTGAAACTGTTCTGTGTATTTTAAATTGTGTATATTTGACATTGTTGTCTATTTAAAATGGATATGGATAAAATACTTAAACAAATACAACAAATGAACGAGAAAATGAGCGCGGATTTAACCGCTAAAATAGACGCGAAATTTGAACAGAGTGCAGCCAAAGCTGAGCTAAATATCGCAGAATTAAAATCTAATATCGAAGCGCAAAGAGTTAGTCTAACCGAAGCATTAGAACAAAGTAACGCTGACATAAACGCCGAGATTAAGCAAAGCAATAAACAAACCACCGAGAAAATAGACGAAAGCGTAAACGAGTTGACCGCTAAAGTCACCGAAATCGCGGAGAGCAATGCAAAAATCGCGGAGAGTAATAAACAATTAACGGAGAAAGTCGCAGAGATCGGTGAAAAAGTAAATACGGTCGATACTAAAATCAATGAAAGGTTTAAGGTTTTTGAGACCACTATGCAAAAATCGTTTATAGAACAAGTAACACGTATGGAGGGCCGGTTTAAGGAACACATAACCCGCTGTGAAAAGCAAACACTAGAGGTTTCCAAAAAGGTGGAATCCCTAGAGGTAAAAATTCACGCGGACGTGACCGAAACGCAACGACGAGTAGATAAATTAGACGCTTCAATTGTAGAGACGCGATCTAACATTGACTCTAATAAAGAGAGTGTTTTACAAACGTTAAGCGACGAGATTTTGAAAGTACGACAGGAGGTACGAAGGAGGTCTGCTCCAAATATTTTGGTACAAGGTCCTGTCGAAGAGAAAAATCGCGTGTATTTTACGGGGGAAAATAACGAAAACCCCATTGAATTTTTATTAGCGTGTGAGAGTGAGATGGCTAGAGTAGGTTCCCGACTAGAAGATCAAGACAAAATACAGTGGGTGGTTAACGCGATGCGTGATTCGGCGCGTAAGTGGTATAACATTGTACGCGATAGAGTGTCCACATACGCGGAGTTCAAACAAAAATTTGAAAGCCGATACTGGAACTCGCATACCCAACGACTTCTGCGCAATGAACTGGAATATGGCCGTTTTGACAAGAAAATGAATATTACCGCCGAAAATTATATAATCCAGCAGGTCGAGCGCGCGAAGCATTTAACCCCAGCATTTGCGGAGATTGACATAGTCACCAAGCTTGCCTACCATTTTAATCATAACATTAGAGTAGCTGTATTTACCCAGGGTATTCGCACGGTAGACGAACTCCTCATTCTAGTGTCCCAAAGTGAGACGGCTTTTGATTTTGGTGGGTGGCGTTATAATCCCGATTTTCGCCGAAATAATGAAGGGCAGAATACGCGAGAACAATACCAGCAACCTGACCAGAGACCGAGTACTTGTTCTACTCCACCCCAAACATCGTCAAAACCCCCAGATAAGACCTTTGAATACAAAGGCAAACAAAATATTGCTAGAGCAAAAGGGCAGTATAAGGGTAACGACGGGGCCCCGATTAGAGCTATGCAAACGGTTGAGATAGCTAGAACCGATACAATAGAGCAAGACAGCGATACTCCTAGTAATAAAGACACCAATGAGAGGAGAAAGAATCGTAAGTTTCCAAAAAACTTGGAAACGGGCGCCTCCAGGGGGGAAGCGCCATAAATCATGCCAAAACCTATCGCAATAAAGTAGGTAAAAATAAAAAAAATGCTAGGTTTAAGAAAAGTGAATTTTATACAGAAATTTGTACGCCAGTTGACAAAGTATTTCAACCGGAAGGTAAGGAAACGTGGTTGCCCGTTAACACAATGCAACAATGGGCACCGACAAAAGCACATCCGCCAGAGCAGGAAAGTGACGACGACGTTCCCACACAGTCAGCGTGGGAAGACGTAGAAATCATATCCGGGGACGCGTACGAATTCGACGAGTACGTAGCGGAATATTGTCGAGCCACCCATAAAAATGCATACGATATACTGGATGCAATTTAGAGATAATAACGTAATTGTATTATAATAATTAAATTTAAAATAAATAATTTGTGTTTTATAATATTATTAATAATAATTATAGGTAACTTGTGTATTAATAATAATGTTTTCCTAGCGCGATAAATAATAAGCGTATAGAGTGAGCGAAAACAGCGGCAGGAAACAGTTACGTCACGCGATAACGACTACCTGACCCACATATGAAACTAGGTCAAGCAATTAGACGCGCGCCCGGCGATAACGGTTCTAAATACTGTCAGCAAAATTCCTGAGTACGCGTGCCATTGTTTATAAACAAAGGCTACTACTCGTTTTAAAAACATTATACGCAATAAGTTGCAAATATGATAGTTTAATACATGTATTTAGAGTTAAATTGTATATAATGCAATAACATTAACACTTGTGTACGTGTCTTCAGAATAAGTATTACGATGTATAGCTAGTAAGAATAATGATTACAGAATATGTGTGTAATGATTAAGAAAAAAAAAATAACTGTAATTATTACATTCATTTTTTTTTTAAAGCGGGTGTGGGAATATATAACGGAACCAAATATTAACTATTTGGGGTTATATGTTTACCGCATGCTGAAACCATATTTAAATAAAAATTAACAGTTAAAACTCCATTTGAATGTAGCGCATTGAAAATAATGCTGTGTAAAGCAACGCACACGTGGTCGTTATGTAATCAGTTCGCTGTACAAGGAAGCGACCACACCCAAACTGTTAATTATTAATATCTCGGAAACTAATAAATAAAGGCGAAATCTAACATAGCCAAAATGTTTGCCGAGATATTAATAATGACGTGTGCAAATTTGATGCAATATAATTAACAAATGTAAGAGTTAATTAAAATAATTAAATAACTTCTGTTAAAATAGAGATATAGTAAAGAGATTTTAGTATGTTATAAAGATAATAATTTGTGACAGATTGTATATTTTAGATTTCACACAACTTGATTTGCAACCAAGTTATTGCAAAATTAAATAAGTACAGGATATCCTGAGCGACAAAGTGGTTCCTGCGGATAATTAAATATTAGATAATAATTCTATTCTCCGTCTGTGGGAACCAGACTTCATTCTCACGGACTAAGGGAATTCTAAATTTTATGTGGTAGGGAGAGTGTTTCGACCAATGAAATCATTTCATGCAGCCCCGGCTACTGCGATGTTTTCTGGTGGAAAAATCACTCTTCTGTCGGTACTCACGAAGTTAAGACGTAGTCCTTCGATCGTCTAGTAGCCAAACTGGTGAAGATCAAAAAGAAGACTCTACGTGGTCAACACACACGCAATTACGAACACACTAAGTACAGATCATCTGTATAGCTCGTAATTGTTGTGGAAAGGCGAGATACTCTTCAGGACATCAACCAAGCTTATTGTGTACTACCAGTTAGTCATAAGCACGCAAGAGATCCACCAGACTTCAAGACCAGACTTCAAGAATACAGCAGAGAGGCCGTCTAAATCATTGGTTAACAGCTGACGAGCAGAGCGACCGTCCGAACGAAGCACATACACACACACGGTGACGTGCAACGTGCAAATCGACGGAGAACAGGAAGCAGTTCCAGCAGACAACAGCAGACGTTAAAATATTCACAAACAGCAGGGAAGCAGAGTGTTGCCGAATTTCGAACTCCACGACCGAATCCAGCAGTTCTAAGCAGATTACTTTCTCTAACCAAGGACTCGAATCGACGAGGGACAAATCGGGACGACATCCTCTTCAGTAACAGGAAAGCAAAATCTATTTATTTATTTTTCAGATCAAATTTTCTATTTTTCAATTAAAACATTGTAATTCAAATAATTCAGGTGCCAAACAAAAAGCAAAGACTCTAGTAATTAAAAAGTAAATTCGTTGTGATAATCTGTATAGCAGTTTAAGGTTTTAGTAAGTTAGAGTTAAGAAATAGAAGTAGTATAAAAGCGCTATACAAATCTTAACTGACAATCTAATCTTAGATCATACTGCAGTAGATCAGAAGTAGAATCACTAGAAATGAAATAACGTGAACTAGACTGTCACGTCTAATTTATTTTAGCTAATTATGCAAATTAATTTTAGAGTTTTATATTTTGTTTCATGAACACTTAGATTCAAATTAATTAAATTCAAATCAATTAATAAAGTCAAATTTAAATTGCAATTAACTCGCAAAGAACGAGTTCAGTTTCTTTCAACTATTAGACAATCGAAAAACATCGATTCATTGTATAGACTATAAGAAAATTCATAAGATTATAATCATTCTATTCTTGTGTGTTGTTGGTGTAATAAACAACGTTTTATTACCCCATATAACAGTGTTTTATTGTTGTACGATAAAGCCTACCAGTCTCACAAAACTTTCCCCCTTTAAAGTAACCCATTAATGTGTTGTTGTAATAATTTGAGATTACTAGCTTGCGAACTTCAAATCCAAAATCCACACGCCCTAGTCGGAAGAATCTGCAAGATCAGACAGCAGGTGGGTACTCACACACAACATTACATTACAATAACGCATAGTAGAGGTAGAGTTATAAATGTTGCCCGGAACGTGGGGCGCGATCAAATTAAATTAAATTAATTAAATTCACGTTCAGAACGACATATAACTAAAGTTATAAATGTCGCCCTGTACGTGGGGCCAGAAATTAAATTCAATTTAAATTTAATTTTCACTTTAAAACAAACTTTGCTGTTTTAATTCGTAAAACAGCTGGCGTCCAACATAAATAATCCCCAAAGAGTTTTGTGACTGGTGTGTGTACAACAGTAAGGTTATTGTGTGTATTTGAAACTGTTCTGTGTATTTTAAATTGTGTATATTTGACATTGTTGTCTATTTAAAATGGATATGGATAAAATACTTAAACAAATACAACAAATGAACGAGAAAATGAGCGCGGATTTAACCGCTAAAATAGACGCGAAATTTGAACAGAGTGCAGCCAAAGCTGAGCTAAATATCGCAGAATTAAAATCTAATATCGAAGCGCAAAGAGTTAGTCTAACCGAAGCATTAGAACAAAGTAACGCTGACATAAACGCCGAGATTAAGCAAAGCAATAAACAAACCACCGAGAAAATAGACGAAAGCGTAAACGAGTTGACCGCTAAAGTCACCGAAATCGCGGAGAGCAATGCAAAAATCGCGGAGAGTAATAAACAATTAACGGAGAAAGTCGCAGAGATCGGTGAAAAAGTAAATACGGTCGATACTAAAATCAATGAAAGGTTTAAGGTTTTTGAGACCACTATGCAAAAATCGTTTATAGAACAAGTAACACGTATGGAGGGCCGGTTTAAGGAACACATAACCCGCTGTGAAAAGCAAACACTAGAGGTTTCCAAAAAGGTGGAATCCCTAGAGGTAAAAATTCACGCGGACGTGACCGAAACGCAACGACGAGTAGATAAATTAGACGCTTCAATTGTAGAGACGCGATCTAACATTGACTCTAATAAAGAGAGTGTTTTACAAACGTTAAGCGACGAGATTTTGAAAGTACGACAGGAGGTACGAAGGAGGTCTGCTCCAAATATTTTGGTACAAGGTCCTGTCGAAGAGAAAAATCGCGTGTATTTTACGGGGGAAAATAACGAAAACCCCATTGAATTTTTATTAGCGTGTGAGAGTGAGATGGCTAGAGTAGGTTCCCGACTAGAAGATCAAGACAAAATACAGTGGGTGGTTAACGCGATGCGTGATTCGGCGCGTAAGTGGTATAACATTGTACGCGATAGAGTGTCCACATACGCGGAGTTCAAACAAAAATTTGAAAGCCGATACTGGAACTCGCATACCCAACGACTTCTGCGCAATGAACTGGAATATGGCCGTTTTGACAAGAAAATGAATATTACCGCCGAAAATTATATAATCCAGCAGGTCGAGCGCGCGAAGCATTTAACCCCAGCATTTGCGGAGATTGACATAGTCACCAAGCTTGCCTACCATTTTAATCATAACATTAGAGTAGCTGTATTTACCCAGGGTATTCGCACGGTAGACGAACTCCTCATTCTAGTGTCCCAAAGTGAGACGGCTTTTGATTTTGGTGGGTGGCGTTATAATCCCGATTTTCGCCGAAATAATGAAGGGCAGAATACGCGAGAACAATACCAGCAACCTGACCAGAGACCGAGTACTAGTTCTACTCCACCCCAAACATCGTCAAAACCCCCAGATAAGACCTTTGAATACAAAGGCAAACAAAATATTGCTAGAGCAAAAGGGCAGTATAAGGGTAACGACGGGGCCCCGATTAGAGCTATGCAAACGGTTGAGATAGCTAGAACCGATACAATAGAGCAAGACAGCGATACTCCTAGTAATAAAGACACCAATGAGAGGAGAAAGAATCGCAAGTTTCCAAAAAACTTGGAAACGGGCGCCTCCAGGGGGGAAGCGCCATAAATCATGCCAAAACCTATCGCAATAAAGTAGGTAAAAATAAAAAAAATGCTAGGTTTAAGAAAAGTGAATTTTATACAGAAATTTGTACGCCAGTTGACAAAGTATTTCAACCGGAAGGTAAGGAAACGTGGTTGCCCGTTAACACAATGCAACAATGGGCACCGACAAAAGCACATCCGCCAGAGCAGGAAAGTGACGACGACGTTCCCACACAGTCAGCGTGGGAAGACGTAGAAATCATATCCGGGGACGCGTACGAATTCGACGAGTACGTAGCGGAATATTGTCGAGCCACCCATAAAAATGCATACGATATACTGGATGCAATTTAGAGATAATAACGTAATTGTATTATAATAATTAAATTTAAAATAAATAATTTGTGTTTTATAATATTATTAATAATAATTATAGGTAACTTGTGTATTAATAATAATGTTTTCCTAGCGCGATAAATAATAAGCGTATAGAGTGAGCGAAAACAGCGGCAGGAAACAGTTACGTCACGCGATAACGACTACCTGACCCACATATGAAACTAGGTCAAGCAATTAGACGCGCGCCCGGCGATAACGGTTCTAAATACTGTCAGCAAAATTCCTGAGTACGCGTGCCATTGTTTATAAACAAAGGCTACTACTCGTTTTAAAAACATTATACGCAATAAGTTGCAAATATGATAGTTTAATACATGTATTTAGAGTTAAATTGTATATAATGCAATAACATTAACACTTGTGTACGTGTCTTCAGAATAAGTATTACGATGTATAGCTAGTAAGAATAATGATTACAGAATATGTGTGTAATGATTAAGAAAAAAAAAATAACTGTAATTATTACATTCATTTTTTTTTTAAAGCGGGTGTGGGAATATATAACGGAACCAAATATTAACTATTTGGGGTTATATGTTTACCGCATGCTGAAACCATATTTAAATAAAAATTAACAGTTAAAACTCCATTTGAATGTAGCGCATTGAAAATAATGCTGTGTAAAGCAACGCACACGTGGTCGTTATGTAATCAGTTCGCTGTACAAGGAAGCGACCACACCCAAACTGTTAATTATTAATATCTCGGAAACTAATAAATAAAGGCGAAATCTAACATAGCCAAAATGTTTGCCGAGATATTAATAATGACGTGTGCAAATTTGATGCAATATAATTAACAAATGTAAGAGTTAATTAAAATAATTAAATAACTTCTGTTAAAATAGAGATATAGTAAAGAGATTTTAGTATGTTATAAAGATAATAATTTGTGACAGATTGTATATTTTAGATTTCACACAACTTGATTTGCAACCAAGTTATTGCAAAATTAAATAAGTACAGGATATCCTGAGCGACAAAGTGGTTCCTGCGGATAATTAAATATTAGATAATAATTCTATTCTCCGTCTGTGGGAACCAGACTTCATTCTCACGGACTAAGGGAATTCTAAATTTTATGTGGTAGGGAGAGTGTTTCGACCAATGAAATCATTTCATGCAGCCCCGGCTACTGCGATGTTTTCTGGTGGAAAAATCACTCTTCTGTCGGTACTCACGAAGTTAAGACGTAGTCCTTCGATCGTCTAGTAGCCAAACTGGTGAAGATCAAAAAGAAGACTCTACGTGGTCAACACACACGCAATTACGAACACACTAAGTACAGATCATCTGTATAGCTCGTAATTGTTGTGGAAAGGCGAGATACTCTTCAGGACATCAACCAAGCTTATTTTGTACTACCAGTTAGTCATAAGCACGCAAGAGATCCACCAGACTTCAAGACCAGACTTCAAGAATACAGCAGAGAGGCCGTCTAAATCATTGGTTAACAGCTGACGAGCAGAGCGACCGTCCGAACGAAGCACATACACACACACGGTGACGTGGAACGTGCAAATCGACGGAGAACAGGAAGCAGTTCCAGCAGACAACAGCAGACGTTAAAATATTCACAAACAGCAGGGAAGCAGAGTGTTGCCGAATTTCGAACTCCACGACCGAATCCAGCAGTTCTAAGCAGATTACTTTCTCTAACCAAGGACTCGAATCGACGAGGGACAAATCGGGACGACATCCTCTTCAGTAACAGGAAAGCAAAATCTATTTATTTATTTTTCAGATCAAATTTTCTATTTTTCAATTAAAACATTGTAATTCAAATAATTCAGGTGCCAAACAAAAAGCAAAGACTCTAGTAATTAAAAAGTAAATTCGTTGTGATAATCTGTATAGCAGTTTAAGGTTTTAGTAAGTTAGAGTTAAGAAATAGAAGTAGTATAAAAGCGCTATACAAATCTTAACTGACAATCTAATCTTAGATCATACTGCAGTAGATCAGAAGTAGAATCACTAGAAATGAAATAACGTGAACTAGACTGTCACGTCTAATTTATTTTAGCTAATTATGCAAATTAATTTTAGAGTTTTATATTTTGTTTCATGAACACTTAGATTCAAATTAATTAAATTCAAATCAATTAATAAAGTCAAATTTAAATTGCAATTAACTCGCAAAGAACGAGTTCAGTTTCTTTCAACTATTAGACAATCGAAAAACATCGATTCATTGTATAGACTATAAGAAAATTCATAAGATTATAATCATTCTATTCTTGTGTGTTGTTGGTGTAATAAACAACGTTTTATTACCCCATATAACAGTGTTTTATTGTTGTACGATAAAGCCTACCAGTCTCACAAAACTTTCCCCCTTTAAAGTAACCCATTATGTGTGTTGTTGTAATAATTTGAGATTACTAGCTTGCGAACTTCAAATCCAAAATCCACACGCCCTAGTCGGAAGAATCTGCAAGATCAGACAGCAGGTGGGTACTCACACACAAAATTACATTACAATAACGCATAGTAGAGGTAGAGTTATAAATGTTGCCCGGAACGTGGGGCGCGATCAAATTAAATTAAATTAATTAAATTCACGTTCAGAACGACATATAACTAAAGTTATAAATGTCGCCCTGTACGTGGGGCCAGAAATTAAATTCAATTTAAATTTAATTTTCACTTTAAAACAAACTTTGCTGTTTTAATTCGTAAAACAGCTGGCGTCCAACATAAATAATCCCCAAAGAGTTTTGTGACTGGTGTGTGTACAACAGTAAAGTTATTGTGTGTATTTGAAACTGTTCTGTGTATTTTAAATTGTGTATATTTGACATTGTTGTCTATTTAAAATGGATATGGATAAAATACTTAAACAAATACAACAAATGAACGAGAAAATGAGCGCGGATTTAACCGCTAAAATAGACGCGAAATTTGAACAGAGTGCAGCCAAAGCTGAGCTAAATATCGCAGAATTAAAATCTAATATCGAAGCGCAAAGAGTTAGTCTAACCGAAGCATTAGAACAAAGTAACGCTGACATAAACGCCGAGATTAAGCAAAGCAATAAACAAACCACCGAGAAAATAGACGAAAGCGTAAACGAGTTGACCGCTAAAGTCACCGAAATCGCGGAGAGCAATGCAAAAATCGCGGAGAGTAATAAACAATTAACGGAGAAAGTCGCAGAGATCGGTGAAAAAGTAAATACGGTCGATACTAAAATCAATGAAAGGTTTAAGGTTTTTGAGACCACTATGCAAAAATCGTTTATAGAACAAGTAACACGTATGGAGGGCCGGTTTAAGGAACACATAACCCCCTGTGAAAAGCAAACACTAGAGGTTTCCAAAAAGGTGGAATCCCTAGAGGTAAAAATTCACGCGGACGTGACCGAAACGCAACGACGAGTAGATAAATTAGACGCTTCAATTGTAGAGACGCGATCTAACATTGACTCTAATAAAGAGAGTGTTTTACAAACGTTAAGCGACGAGATTTTGAAAGTACGACAGGAGGTACGAAGGAGGTCTGCTCCAAATATT
This sequence comes from Magicicada septendecula, assembly GCA_034769895.1. Lineage (NCBI taxonomy): Eukaryota > Metazoa > Arthropoda > Insecta > Hemiptera > Cicadidae > Magicicada > Magicicada septendecula. Next base: position 54,122 of record JAWRYS010000856.1, read on the forward strand.
TTGGTACAAGGTCCTGTCGATGAGAAAAATCGCGTGTATTTTACGGGGGAAAATAACGAAAACCCCATTGAATTTTTATTAGCGTGTGAGAGTGAGATGGCTAGAGTAGGTTCCCGACTAGAAGATCAAGACAAAATACAGTGGGTGGTTAACGCGATGCGTGATTCGGCGCGTAAGTGGTATAACATTGTACGCGATAGAGTGTCCACATACGCGGAGTTCAAACAAAAATTTGAAAGCCGATACTGGAACTCGCATACCCAACGACTTCTGCGCAATGAACTGGAATATGGCCGTTTTGACAAGAAAATGAATATTACCGCCGAAAATTATATAATCCAGCAGGTCGAGCGCGCGAAGCATTTAACCCCAGCATTTGCGGAGATTGACATAGTCACCAAGCTTGCCTACCATTTTAATCATAACATTAGAGTAGCTGTATTTACCCAGGGTATTCGCACGGTAGACGAACTCCTCATTCTAGTGTCCCAAAGTGAGACGGTTTTTGATTTTGGTGGGTGGCGTTATAATCCCGATTTTCGCCGAAATAATGAAGGGCAGAATACGCGAGAACAATACCAGCAACCTGACCAGAGACCGAGTACTAGTTCTACTCCACCCCAAACATCGTCAAAACCCCCAGATAAGACCTTTGAATACAAAGGCAAACAAAATATTGCTAGAGCAAAAGGGCAGTATAAGGGTAACGACGGGGCCCCGATTAGAGCTATGCAAACGGTTGAGATAGCTAGAACCGATACAATAGAGCAAGACAGCGATACTCCTAGTAATAAAGACACCAATGAGAGGAGAAAGAATCGTAAGTTTCCAAAAAACTTGGAAACGGGCGCCTCCAGGGGGGAAGCGCCATAAATCATGCCAAAACCTATCGCAATAAAGTAGGTAAAAATAAAAAAAATGCTAGGTTTAAGAAAAGTGAATTTTATACAGAAATTTGTACGCCAGTTGACAAAGTATTTCAACCGGAAGGTAAGGAAACGTGGTTGCCCGTTAACACAATGCAACAATGGGCACCGACAAAAGCACATCCGCCAGAGCAGGAAAGTGACGACGACGTTCCCACACAGTCAGCGTGGGAAGACGTGGAAATCATATCCGGGGCGCGTACGAATTCGACGAGTACGTAGCGGAATATTGTCGAGCCACCCATAAAAATGCATACGATATACTGGATGCACTTTAGAGATAATAACGTAATTGTATTATAATAATTAAATTTAAAATAAATAATTTGTGTTTTATAATATTATTAATAATAATTATAGGTAACTTGTGTATTAATAATAATGTTTTCCTAGCGCGATAAATAATAAGCGTATAGAGTGAGCGAAAACAGCGGCAGGAAACAGTTACGTCACGCGATAACGACTACCTGACCCACATATGAAACTAGGTCAAGCAATTAGACGCGCGCCCGGCGATAACGGTTCTAAATACTGTCAGCAAAATTCCTGAGTACGCGTGCCATTGTTTATAAACAAAGGCTACTACTCGTTTTAAAAACATTATACGCAATAAGTTGCAAATATGATAGTTTAATACATGTATTTAGAGTTAAATTGTATATAATGCAATAACATTAACACTTGTGTACGTGTCTTCAGAATAAGTATTACGATGTATAGCTAGTAAGAATAATGATTACAGAATATGTGTGTAATGATTAAGAAAAAAAAATAACTGTAATTATTACATTCATTTTTTTTTTAAAGCGGGTGTGGGAATATATAACGGAACCAAATATTAACTATTTGGGGTTATATGTTTACCGCATGCTGAAACCATATTTAAATAAAAATTAACAGTTAAAACTCCATTTGAATGTAGCGCATTGAAAATAATGCTGTGTAAAGCAACGCACACGTGGTCGTTATGTAATCAGTTCGCTGTACAAGGAAGCGACCACACCCAAACTGTTAATTATTAATATCTCGGAAACTAATAAATAAAGGCGAAATCTAACATAGCCAAAATGTTTGCCGAGATATTAATAATGACGTGTGCAAATTTGATGCAATATAATTAACAAATGTAAGAGTTAATTAAAATAATTAAATAACTTCTGTTAAAATAGAGATATAGTAAAGAGATTTTAGTATGTTATAAAGATAATAATTTGTGACAGATTGTATATTTTAGATTTCACACAACTTGATTTGCAACCAAGTTATTGCAAAATTAAATAAGTACAGGATATCCTGAGCGACAAAGTGGTTCCTGCGGATAATTAAATATTAGATAATAATTCTATTCTCCGTCTGTGGGAACCAGACTTCATTCTCACGGACTAAGGGAATTCTAAATTTTATGTGGTAGGGAGAGTGTTTCGACCAATGAAATCATTTCATGCAGCCCCGGCTACTGCGATGTTTTCTGGTGGAAAAATCACTCTTCTGTCGGTACTCACGAAGTTAAGACGTAGTCCTTCGATCGTCTAGTAGCCAAACTGGTGAAGATCAAAAAGAAGACTCTACGTGGTCAACACACACGCAATTACGAACACACTAAGTACAGATCATCTGTATAGCTCGTAATTGTTGTGGAAAGGCGAGATACTCTTCAGGACATCAACCAAGCTTATTGTGTACTACCAGTTAGTCATAAGCACGCAAGAGATCCACCAGACTTCAAGACCAGACTTCAAGAATACAGCAGAGAGGCCGTCTAAATCATTGGTTAACAGCTGACGAGCAGAGCGACCGTCCGAACGAAGCACATACACACACACGGTGACGTGCAACGTGCAAATCGACGGAGAACAGGAAGCAGTTCCAGCAGACAACAGCAGACGTTAAAATATTCACAAACAGCAGGGAAGCAGAGTGTTGCCGAATTTCGAACTCCACGACCGAATCCAGCAGTTCTAAGCAGATTACTTTCTCTAACCAAGGACTCGAATCGACGAGGGACAAATCGGGACGACATCCTCTTCAGTAACAGGAAAGCAAAATCTATTTATTTATTTTTCAGATCAAATTTTCTATTTTTCAATTAAAACATTGTAATTCAAATAATTCAGGTGCCAAACAAAAAGCAAAGACTCTAGTAATTAAAAAGTAAATTCGTTGTGATAATCTGTATAGCAGTTTAAGGTTTTAGTAAGTTAGAGTTAAGAAATAGAAGTAGTATAAAAGCGCTATACAAATCTTAACTGACAATCTAATCTTAGATCATACTGCAGTAGATCAGAAGTAGAATCACTAGAAATGAAATAACGTGAACTAGACTGTCACGTCTAATTTATTTTAGCTAATTATGCAAATTAATTTTAGAGTTTTATATTTTGTTTCATGAACACTTAGATTCAAATTAATTAAATAAATTTAATTAAATTCAAATCAATTAATAAAGTCAAATTTAAATTGCAATTAACTCGCAAAGAACGAGTTCAGTTTCTTTCAACTATTAGACAATCGAAAAACATCGATTCATTGTATAGACTATAAGAAAATTCATAAGATTATAATCATTCTATTCTTGTGTGTTGTTGGTGTAATAAACAACGTTTTATTACCCCATATAACAGTGTTTTATTGTTGTACGATAAAGCCTACCAGTCTCACAAAACTTTCCCCCTTTAAAGTAACCCATTATGTGTGTTGTTGTAATAATTTGAGATTACTAGCTTGCGAACTTCAAATCCAAAATCCACACGCCCTAGTCGGAAGAATCTGCAAGATCAGACAGCAGGTGGGTACTCACACACAACATTACATTACAATAACGCATAGTAGAGGTAGAGTTATAAATGTTGCCCGGAACGTGGGGCGCGATCAAATTAAATTAAATTAATTAAATTCACGTTCAGAACGACATATAACTAAAGTTATAAATGTCGCCCTGTACGTGGGGCCAGAAATTAAATTCAATTTAAATTTAATTTTCACTTTAAAACAAACTTTGCTGTTTTAATTCGTAAAACAGCTGGCGTCCAACATAAATAATCCCCAAAGAGTTTTGTGACTGGTGTGTGTACAACAGTAAAGTTATTGTGTGTATTTGAAACTGTTCTGTGTATTTTAAATTGTGTATATTTGACATTGTTGTCTATTTAAAATGGATATGGATAAAATACTTAAACAAATACAACAAATGAACGAGAAAATGAGCGCGGATTTAACCGCTAAAATAGACGCGAAATTTGAACAGAGTGCAGCCAAAGCTGAGCTAAATATCGCAGAATTAAAATCTAATATCGAAGCGCAAAGAGTTAGTCTAACCGAAGCATTAGAACAAAGTAACGCTGCAATAAACGCCGAGATTAAGCAAAGCAATAAACAAACCACCGAGAAAATAGACGAAAGCGTAAACGAGTTGACCGCTAAAGTCACCGAAATCGCGGAGAGCAATGCAAAAATCGCGGAGAGTAATAAACAATTAACGGAGAAAGTCGCAGAGATCGGTGAAAAAGTAAATACGGTCGATACTAAAATCAATGAAAGGTTTAAGGTTTTTGAGACCACTATGCAAAAATCGTTTATAGAACAAGTAACACGTATGGAGGGCCGGTTTAAGGAACACATAACCCGCTGTGAAAAGCAAACACTAGAGGTTTCCAAAAAGGTGGAATCCCTAGAGGTAAAAATTCACGCGGACGTGACCGAAACGCAACGACGAGTAGATAAATTAGACGCTTCAATTGTAGAGACGCGATCTAACATTGACTCTAATAAAGAGAGTGTTTTACAAACGTTAAGCGACGAGATTTTGAAAGTACGACAGGAGGTACGAAGGAGGTCTGCTCCAAATATTTTGGTACAAGGTCCTGTCGATGAGAAAAATCGCGTGTATTTTACGGGGGAAAATAACGAAAACCCCATTGAATTTTTATTAGCGTGTGAGAGTGAGATGGCTAGAGTAGGTTCCCGACTAGAAGATCAAGACAAAATACAGTGGGTGGTTAACGCGATGCGTGATTCGGCGCGTAAGTGGTATAACATTGTACGCGATAGAGTGTCCACATACGCGGAGTTCAAACAAAAATTTGAAAGCCGATACTGGAACTCGCATACCCAACGACTTCTGCGCAATGAACTGGAATATGGCCGTTTTGACAAGAAAATGAATATTACCGCCGAAAATTATATAATCCAGCAGGTCGAGCGCGCGAAGCATTTAACCCCAGCATTTGCGGAGATTGACATAGTCACCAAGCTTGCCTACCATTTTAATCATAACATTAGAGTAGCTGTATTTACCCAGGGTATTCGCACGGTAGACGAACTCCTCATTCTAGTGTCCCAAAGTGAGACGGTTTTTGATTTTGGTGGGTGGCGTTATAATCCCGATTTTCGCCGAAATAATGAAGGGCAGAATACGCGAGAACAATACCAGCAACCTGACCAGAGACCGAGTACTAGTTCTACTCCACCCCAAACATCGTCAAAACCCCCAGATAAGACCTTTGAATACAAAGGCAAACAAAATATTGCTAGAGCAAAAGGGCAGTATAAGGGTAACGACGGGGCCCCGATTAGAGCTATGCAAACGGTTGAGATAGCTAGAACCGATACAATAGAGCAAGACAGCGATACTCCTAGTAATAAAGACACCAATGAGAGGAGAAAGAATCGTAAGTTTCCAAAAAACTTGGAAACGGGCGCCTCCAGGGGGGAAGCGCCATAAATCATGCCAAAACCTATCGCAATAAAGTAGGTAAAAATAAAAAAAATGCTAGGTTTAAGAAAAGTGAATTTTATACAGAAATTTGTACGCCAGTTGACAAAGTATTTCAACCGGAAGGTAAGGAAACGTGGTTGCCCGTTAACACAATGCAACAATGGGCACCGACAAAAGCACATCCGCCAGAGCAGGAAAGTGACGACGACGTTCCCACACAGTCAGCGTGGGAAGACGTGGAAATCATATCCGGGGCGCGTACGAATTCGACGAGTACGTAGCGGAATATTGTCGAGCCACCCATAAAAATGCATACGATATACTGGATGCACTTTAGAGATAATAACGTAATTGTATTATAATAATTAAATTTAAAATAAATAATTTGTGTTTTATAATATTATTAATAATAATTATAGGTAACTTGTGTATTAATAATAATGTTTTCCTAGCGCGATAAATAATAAGCGTATAGAGTGAGCGAAAACAGCGGCAGGAAACAGTTACGTCACGCGATAACGACTACCTGACCCACATATGAAACTAGGTCAAGCAATTAGACGCGCGCCCGGCGATAACGGTTCTAAATACTGTCAGCAAAATTCCTGAGTACGCGTGCCATTGTTTATAAACAAAGGCTACTACTCGTTTTAAAAACATTATACGCAATAAGTTGCAAATATGATAGTTTAATACATGTATTTAGAGTTAAATTGTATATAATGCAATAACATTAACACTTGTGTACGTGTCTTCAGAATAAGTATTACGATGTATAGCTAGTAAGAATAATGATTACAGAATATGTGTGTAATGATTAAGAAAAAAAAATAACTGTAATTATTACATTCATTTTTTTTTTAAAGCGGGTGTGGGAATATATAACGGAACCAAATATTAACTATTTGGGGTTATATGTTTACCGCATGCTGAAACCATATTTAAATAAAAATTAACAGTTAAAACTCCATTTGAATGTAGCGCATTGAAAATAATGCTGTGTAAAGCAACGCACACGTGGTCGTTATGTAATCAGTTCGCTGTACAAGGAAGCGACCACACCCAAACTGTTAATTATTAATATCTCGGAAACTAATAAATAAAGGCGAAATCTAACATAGCCAAAATGTTTGCCGAGATATTAATAATGACGTGTGCAAATTTGATGCAATATAATTAACAAATGTAAGAGTTAATTAAAATAATTAAATAACTTCTGTTAAAATAGAGATATAGTAAAGAGATTTTAGTATGTTATAAAGATAATAATTTGTGACAGATTGTATATTTTAGATTTCACACAACTTGATTTGCAACCAAGTTATTGCAAAATTAAATAAGTACAGGATATCCTGAGCGACAAAGTGGTTCCTGCGGATAATTAAATATTAGATAATAATTCTATTCTCCGTCTGTGGGAACCAGACTTCATTCTCACGGACTAAGGGAATTCTAAATTTTATGTGGTAGGGAGAGTGTTTCGACCAATGAAATCATTTCATGCAGCCCCGGCTACTGCGATGTTTTCTGGTGGAAAAATCACTCTTCTGTCGGTACTCACGAAGTTAAGACGTAGTCCTTCGATCGTCTAGTAGCCAAACTGGTGAAGATCAAAAAGAAGACTCTACGTGGTCAACACACACGCAATTACGAACACACTAAGTACAGATCATCTGTATAGCTCGTAATTGTTGTGGAAAGGCGAGATACTCTTCAGGACATCAACCAAGCTTATTGTGTACTACCAGTTAGTCATAAGCACGCAAGAGATCCACCAGACTTCAAGACCAGACTTCAAGAATACAGCAGAGAGGCCGTCTAAATCATTGGTTAACAGCTGACGAGCAGAGCGACCGTCCGAACGAAGCACATACACACACACGGTGACGTGCAACGTGCAAATCGACGGAGAACAGGAAGCAGTTCCAGCAGACAACAGCAGACGTTAAAATATTCACAAACAGCAGGGAAGCAGAGTGTTGCCGAATTTCGAACTCCACGACCGAATCCAGCAGTTCTAAGCAGATTACTTTCTCTAACCAAGGACTCGAATCGACGAGGGACAAATCGGGACGACATCCTCTTCAGTAACAGGAAAGCAAAATCTATTTATTTATTTTTCAGATCAAATTTTCTATTTTTCAATTAAAACATTGTAATTCAAATAATTCAGGTGCCAAACAAAAAGCAAAGACTCTAGTAATTAAAAAGTAAATTCGTTGTGATAATCTGTATAGCAGTTTAAGGTTTTAGTAAGTTAGAGTTAAGAAATAGAAGTAGTATAAAAGCGCTATACAAATCTTAACTGACAATCTAATCTTAGATCATACTGCAGTAGATCAGAAGTAGAATCACTAGAAATGAAATAACGTGAACTAGACTGTCACGTCTAATTTATTTTAGCTAATTATGCAAATTAATTTTAGAGTTTTATATTTTGTTTCATGAACACTTAGATTCAAATTAATTAAATAAATTTAATTAAATTCAAATCAATTAATAAAGTCAAATTTAAATTGCAATTAACTCGCAAAGAACGAGTTCAGTTTCTTTCAACTATTAGACAATCGAAAAACATCGATTCATTGTATAGACTATAAGAAAATTCATAAGATTATAATCATTCTATTCTTGTGTGTTGTTGGTGTAATAAACAACGTTTTATTACCCCATATAACAGTGTTTTATTGTTGTACGATAAAGCCTACCAGTCTCACAAAACTTTCCCCCTTTAAAGTAACCCATTATGTGTGTTGTTGTAATAATTTGAGATTACTAGCTTGCGAACTTCAAATCCAAAATCCACACGCCCTAGTCGGAAGAATCTGCAAGATCAGACAGCAGGTGGGTACTCACACACAACATTACATTACAATAACGCATAGTAGAGGTAGAGTTATAAATGTTGCCCGGAACGTGGGGCGCGATCAAATTAAATTAAATTAATTAAATTCACGTTCAGAACGACATATAACTAAAGTTATAAATGTCGCCCTGTACGTGGGGCCAGAAATTAAATTCAATTTAAATTTAATTTTCACTTTAAAACAAACTTTGCTGTTTTAATTCGTAAAACAGCTGGCGTCCAACATAAATAATCCCCAAAGAGTTTTGTGACTGGTGTGTGTACAACAGTAAAGTTATTGTGTGTATTTGAAACTGTTCTGTGTATTTTAAATTGTGTATATTTGACATTGTTGTCTATTTAAAATGGATATGGATAAAATACTTAAACAAATACAACAAATGAACGAGAAAATGAGCGCGGATTTAACCGCTTAAATAGACGCGAAATTTGAACAGAGTGCAGCCAAAGCTGAGCTAAATATCGCAGAATTAAAATCTAATATCGAAGCGCAAAGAGTTAGTCTAACCGAAGCATTAGAACAAAGTAACGCTGACATAAACGCCGAGATTAAGCAAAGCAATAAACAAACCACCGAGAAAATAGACGAAAGCGTAAACGAGTTGACCGCTAAAGTCACCGAAATCGCGGAGAGCAATGCAAAAATCGCGGAGAGTAATAAACAATTAACGGAGAAAGTCGCAGAGATCGGTGAAAAAGTAAATACGGTCGATACTAAAATCAATGAAAGGTTTAAGGTTTTTGAGACCACTATGCAAAAATCGTTTATAGAACAAGTAACACGTATGGAGGGCCGGTTTAAGGAACACATAACCCGCTGTGAAAAGCAAACACTAGAGGTTTCCAAAAAGGTGGAATCCCTAGAGGTAAAAATTCACGCGGACGTGACCGAAACGCAACGACGAGTAGATAAATTAGACGCTTCAATTGTAGAGACGCGATCTAACATTGACTCTAATAAAGAGAGTGTTTTACAAACGTTAAGCGACGAGATTTTGAAAGTACGACAGGAGGTACGAAGGAGGTCTGCTCCAAATATTTTGGTACAAGGTCCTGTCGATGAGAAAAATCGCGTGTATTTTACGGGGGAAAATAACGAAAACCCCATTGAATTTTTATTAGCGTGTGAGAGTGAGATGGCTAGAGTAGGTTCCCGACTAGAAGATCAAGACAAAATACAGTGGGTGGTTAACGCGATGCGTGATTCGGCGCGTAAGTGGTATAACATTGTACGCGATAGAGTGTCCACATACGCGGAGTTCAAACAAAAATTTGAAAGCCGATACTGGAACTCGCATACCCAACGACTTCTGCGCAATGAACTGGAATATGGCCGTTTTGACAAGAAAATGAATATTACCGCCGAAAATTATATAATCCAGCAGGTCGAGCGCGCGAAGCATTTAACCCCAGCATTTGCGGAGATTGACATAGTCACCAAGCTTGCCTACCATTTTAATCATAACATTAGAGTAGCTGTATTTACCCAGGGTATTCGCACGGTAGACGAACTCCTCATTCTAGTGTCCCAAAGTGAGACGGTTTTTGATTTTGGTGGGTGGCGTTATAATCCCGATTTTCGCCGAAATAATGAAGGGCAGAATACGCGAGAACAATACCAGCAACCTGACCAGAGACCGAGTACTAGTTCTACTCCACCCCAAACATCGTCAAAACCCCCAGATAAGACCTTTGAATACAAAGGCAAACAAAATATTGCTAGAGCAAAAGGGCAGTATAAGGGTAACGACGGGGCCCCGATTAGAGCTATGCAAACGGTTGAGATAGCTAGAACCGATACAATAGAGCAAGACAGCGATACTCCTAGTAATAAAGACACCAATGAGAGGAGAAAGAATCGTAAGTTTCCAAAAAACTTGGAAACGGGCGCCTCCAGGGGGGAAGCGCCATAAATCATGCCAAAACCTATCGCAATAAAGTAGGTAAAAATAAAAAAAATGCTAGGTTTAAGAAAAGTGAATTTTATACAGAAATTTGTACGCCAGTTGACAAAGTATTTCAACCGGAAGGTAAGGAAACGTGGTTGCCCGTTAACACAATGCAACAATGGGCACCGACAAAAGCACATCCGCCAGAGCAGGAAAGTGACGACGACGTTCCCACACAGTCAGCGTGGGAAGACGTGGAAATCATATCCGGGGCGCGTACGAATTCGACGAGTACGTAGCGGAATATTGTCGAGCCACCCATAAAAATGCATACGATATACTGGATGCACTTTAGAGATAATAACGTAATTGTATTATAATAATTAAATTTAAAATAAATAATTTGTGTTTTATAATATTATTAATAATAATTATAGGTAACTTGTGTATTAATAATAATGTTTTCCTAGCGCGATAAATAATAAGCGTATAGAGTGAGCGAAAACAGCGGCAGGAAACAGTTACGTCACGCGATAACGACTACCTGACCCACATATGAAACTAGGTCAAGCAATTAGACGCGCGCCCGGCGATAACGGTTCTAAATACTGTCAGCAAAATTCCTGAGTACGCGTGCCATTGTTTATAAACAAAGGCTACTACTCGTTTTAAAAACATTATACGCAATAAGTTGCAAATATGATAGTTTAATACATGTATTTAGAGTTAAATTGTATATAATGCAATAACATTAACACTTGTGTACGTGTCTTCAGAATAAGTATTACGATGTATAGCTAGTAAGAATAATGATTACAGAATATGTGTGTAATGATTAAGAAAAAAAAATAACTGTAATTATTACATTCATTTTTTTTTTAAAGCGGGTGTGGGAATATATAACGGAACCAAATATTAACTATTTGGGGTTATATGTTTACCGCATGCTGAAACCATATTTAAATAAAAATTAACAGTTAAAACTCCATTTGAATGTAGCGCATTGAAAATAATGCTGTGTAAAGCAACGCACACGTGGTCGTTATGTAATCAGTTCGCTGTACAAGGAAGCGACCACACCCAAACTGTTAATTATTAATATCTCGGAAACTAATAAATAAAGGCGAAATCTAACATAGCCAAAATGTTTGCCGAGATATTAATAATGACGTGTGCAAATTTGATGCAATATAATTAACAAATGTAAGAGTTAATTAAAATAATTAAATAACTTCTGTTAAAATAGAGATATAGTAAAGAGATTTTAGTATGTTATAAAGATAATAATTTGTGACAGATTGTATATTTTAGATTTCACACAACTTGATTTGCAACCAAGTTATTGCAAAATTAAATAAGTACAGGATATCCTGAGCGACAAAGTGGTTCCTGCGGATAATTAAATATTAGATAATAATTCTATTCTCCGTCTGTGGGAACCAGACTTCATTCTCACGGACTAAGGGAATTCTAAATTTTATGTGGTAGGGAGAGTGTTTCGACCAATGAAATCATTTCATGCAGCCCCGGCTACTGCGATGTTTTCTGGTGGAAAAATCACTCTTCTGTCGGTACTCACGAAGTTAAGACGTAGTCCTTCGATCGTCTAGTAGCCAAACTGGTGAAGATCAAAAAGAAGACTCTACGTGGTCAACACACACGCAATTACGAACACACTAAGTACAGATCATCTGTATAGCTCGTAATTGTTGTGGAAAGGCGAGATACTCTTCAGGACATCAACCAAGCTTATTGTGTACTACCAGTTAGTCATAAGCACGCAAGAGATCCACCAGACTTCAAGACCAGACTTCAAGAATACAGCAGAGAGGCCGTCTAAATCATTGGTTAACAGCTGACGAGCAGAGCGACCGTCCGAACGAAGCACATACACACACACGGTGACGTGCAACGTGCAAATCGACGGAGAACAGGAAGCAGTTCCAGCAGACAACAGCAGACGTTAAAATATTCACAAACAGCAGGGAAGCAGAGTGTTGCCGAATTTCGAACTCCACGACCGAATCCAGCAGTTCTAAGCAGATTACTTTCTCTAACCAAGGACTCGAATCGACGAGGGACAAATCGGGACGACATCCTCTTCAGTAACAGGAAAGCAAAATCTATTTATTTATTTTTCAGATCAAATTTTCTATTTTTCAATTAAAACATTGTAATTCAAATAATTCAGGTGCCAAACAAAAAGCAAAGACTCTAGTAATTAAAAAGTAAATTCGTTGTGATAATCTGTATAGCAGTTTAAGGTTTTAGTAAGTTAGAGTTAAGAAATAGAAGTAGTATAAAAGCGCTATACAAATCTTAACTGACAATCTAATCTTAGATCATACTGCAGTAGATCAGAAGTAGAATCACTAGAAATGAAATAACGTGAACTAGACTGTCACGTCTAATTTATTTTAGCTAATTATGCAAATTAATTTTAGAGTTTTATATTTTGTTTCATGAACACTTAGATTCAAATTAATTAAATAAATTTAATTAAATTCAAATCAATTAATAAAGTCAAATTTAAATTGCAATTAACTCGCAAAGAACGAGTTCAGTTTCTTTCAACTATTAGACAATCGAAAAACATCGATTCATTGTATAGACTATAAGAAAATTCATAAGATTATAATCATTCTATTCTTGTGTGTTGTTGGTGTAATAAACAACGTTTTATTACCCCATATAACAGTGTTTTATTGTTGTACGATAAAGCCTACCAGTCTCACAAAACTTTCCCCCTTTAAAGTAACCCATTATGTGTGTTGTTGTAATAATTTGAGATTACTAGCTTGCGAACTTCAAATCCAAAATCCACACGCCCTAGTCGGAAGAATCTGCAAGATCAGACAGCAGGTGGGTACTCACACACAACATTACATTACAATAACGCATAGTAGAGGTAGAGTTATAAATGTTGCCCGGAACGTGGGGCGCGATCAAATTAAATTAAATTAATTAAATTCACGTTCAGAACGACATATAACTAAAGTTATAAATGTCGCCCTGTACGTGGGGCCAGAAATTAAATTCAATTTAAATTTAATTTTCACTTTAAAACAAACTTTGCTGTTTTAATTCGTAAAACAGCTGGCGTCCAACATAAATAATCCCCAAAGAGTTTTGTGACTGGTGTGTGTACAACAGTAAAGTTATTGTGTGTATTTGAAACTGTTCTGTGTATTTTAAATTGTGTATATTTGACATTGTTGTCTATTTAAAATGGATATGGATAAAATACTTAAACAAATACAACAAATGAACGAGAAAATGAGCGCGGATTTAACCGCTAAAATAGACGCGAAATTTGAACAGAGTGCAGCCAAAGCTGAGCTAAATATCGCAGAATTAAAATCTAATATCGAAGCGCAAAGAGTTAGTCTAACCGAAGCATTAGAACAAAGTAACGCTGACATAAACGCCGAGATTAAGCAAAGCAATAAACAAACCACCGAGAAAATAGACGAAAGCGTAAACGAGTTGACCGCTAAAGTCACCGAAATCGCGGAGAGCAATGCAAAAATCGCGGAGAGTAATAAACAATTAACGGAGAAAGTCGCAGAGATCGGTGAAAAAGTAAATACGGTCGATACTAAAATCAATGAAAGGTTTAAGGTTTTTGAGACCACTATGCAAAAATCGTTTATAGAACAAGTAACACGTATGGAGGGCCGGTTTAAGGAACACATAACCCGCTGTGAAAAGCAAACACTAGAGGTTTCCAAAAAGGTGGAATCCCTAGAGGTAAAAATTCACGCGGACGTGACCGAAACGCAACGACGAGTAGATAAATTAGACGCTTCAATTGTAGAGACGCGATCTAACATTGACTCTAATAAAGAGAGTGTTTTACAAACGTTAAGCGACGAGATTTTGAAAGTACGACAGGAGGTACGAAGGAGGTCTGTTCCAAATATTTTGGTACAAGGTCCTGTCGATGAGAAAAATCGCGTGTATTTTACGGGGGAAAATAACGAAAACCCCATTGAATTTTTATTAGCGTGTGAGAGTGAGATGGCTAGAGTAGGTTCCCGACTAGAAGATCAAGACAAAATACAGTGGGTGGTTAACGCGATGCGTGATTCGGCGCGTAAGTGGTATAACATTGTACGCGATAGAGTGTCCACATACGCGGAGTTCAAACAAAAATTTGAAAGCCGATACTGGAACTCGCATACCCAACGACTTCTGCGCAATGAACTGGAATATGGCCGTTTTGACAAGAAAATGAATATTACCGCCGAAAATTATATAATCCAGCAGGTCGAGCGCGCGAAGCATTTAACCCCAGCATTTGCGGAGATTGACATAGTCACCAAGCTTGCCTACCATTTTAATCATAACATTAGAGTAGCTGTATTTACCCAGGGTATTCGCACGGTAGACGAACTCCTCATTCTAGTGTCCCAAAGTGAGACGGTTTTTGATTTTGGTGGGTGGCGTTATAATCCCGATTTTCGCCGAAATAATGAAGGGCAGAATACGCGAGAACAATACCAGCAACCTGACCAGAGACCGAGTACTTGTTCTACTCCACCCCAAACATCGTCAAAACCCCCAGATAAGACCTTTGAATACAAAGGCAAACAAAATATTGCTAGAGCAAAAGGGCAGTATAAGGGTAACGACGGGGCCCCGATTAGAGCTATGCAAACGGTTGAGATAGCTAGAACCGATACAATAGAGCAAGACAGCGATACTCCTAGTAATAAAGACACCAATGAGAGGAGAAAGAATCGTAAGTTTCCAAAAAACTTGGAAACGGGCGCCTCCAGGGGGGAAGCGCCATAAATCATGCCAAAACCTATCGCAATAAAGTAGGTAAAAATAAAAAAAATGCTAGGTTTAAGAAAAGTGAATTTTATACAGAAATTTGTACGCCAGTTGACAAAGTATTTCAACCGGAAGGTAAGGAAACGTGGTTGCCCGTTAACACAATGCAACAATGGGCACCGACAAAAGCACATCCGCCAGAGCAGGAAAGTGACGACGACGTTCCCACACAGTCAGCGTGGGAAGACGTGGAAATCATATCCGGGGCGCGTACGAATTCGACGAGTACGTAGCGGAATATTGTCGAGCCACCCATAAAAATGCATACGATATACTGGATGCACTTTAGAGATAATAACGTAATTGTATTATAATAATTAAATTTAAAATAAATAATTTGTGTTTTATAATATTATTAATAATAATTATAGGTAACTTGTGTATTAATAATAATGTTTTCCTAGCGCGATAAATAATAAGCGTATAGAGTGAGCGAAAACAGCGGCAGGAAACAGTTACGTCACGCGATAACGACTACCTGACCCACATATGAAACTAGGTCAAGCAATTAGACGCGCGCCCGGCGATAACGGTTCTAAATACTGTCAGCAAAATTCCTGAGTACGCGTGCCATTGTTTATAAACAAAGGCTACTACTCGTTTTAAAAACATTATACGCAATAAGTTGCAAATATGATAGTTTAATACATGTATTTAGAGTTAAATTGTATATAATGCAATAACATTAACACTTGTGTACGTGTCTTCAGAATAAGTATTACGATGTATAGCTAGTAAGAATAATGATTACAGAATATGTGTGTAATGATTAAGAAAAAAAAATAACTGTAATTATTACATTCATTTTTTTTTTAAAGCGGGTGTGGGAATATATAACGGAACCAAATATTAACTATTTGGGGTTATATGTTTACCGCATGCTGAAACCATATTTAAATAAAAATTAACAGTTAAAACTCCATTTGAATGTAGCGCATTGAAAATAATGCTGTGTAAAGCAACGCACACGTGGTCGTTATGTAATCAGTTCGCTGTACAAGGAAGCGACCACACCCAAACTGTTAATTATTAATATCTCGGAAACTAATAAATAAAGGCGAAATCTAACATAGCCAAAATGTTTGCCGAGATATTAATAATGACGTGTGCAAATTTGATGCAATATAATTAACAAATGTAAGAGTTAATTAAAATAATTAAATAACTTCTGTTAAAATAGAGATATAGTAAAGAGATTTTAGTATGTTATAAAGATAATAATTTGTGACAGATTGTATATTTTAGATTTCACACAACTTGATTTGCAACCAAGTTATTGCAAAATTAAATAAGTACAGGATATCCTGAGCGACAAAGTGGTTCCTGCGGATAATTAAATATTAGATAATAATTCTATTCTCCGTCTGTGGGAACCAGACTTCATTCTCACGGACTAAGGGAATTCTAAATTTTATGTGGTAGGGAGAGTGTTTCGACCAATGAAATCATTTCATGCAGCCCCGGCTACTGCGATGTTTTCTGGTGGAAAAATCACTCTTCTGTCGGTACTCACGAAGTTAAGACGTAGTCCTTCGATCGTCTAGTAGCCAAACTGGTGAAGATCAAAAAGAAGACTCTACGTGGTCAACACACACGCAATTACGAACACACTAAGTACAGATCATCTGTATAGCTCGTAATTGTTGTGGAAAGGCGAGATACTCTTCAGGACATCAACCAAGCTTATTGTGTACTACCAGTTAGTCATAAGCACGCAAGAGATCCACCAGACTTCAAGACCAGACTTCAAGAATACAGCAGAGAGGCCGTCTAAATCATTGGTTAACAGCTGACGAGCAGAGCGACCGTCCGAACGAAGCACATACACACACACGGTGACGTGCAACGTGCAAATCGACGGAGAACAGGAAGCAGTTCCAGCAGACAACAGCAGACGTTAAAATATTCACAAACAGCAGGGAAGCAGAGTGTTGCCGAATTTCGAACTCCACGACCGAATCCAGCAGTTCTAAGCAGATTACTTTCTCTAACCAAGGACTCGAATCGACGAGGGACAAATCGGGACGACATCCTCTTCAGTAACAGGAAAGCAAAATCTATTTATTTATTTTTCAGATCAAATTTTCTATTTTTCAATTAAAACATTGTAATTCAAATAATTCAGGTGCCAAACAAAAAGCAAAGACTCTAGTAATTAAAAAGTAAATTCGTTGTGATAATCTGTATAGCAGTTTAAGGTTTTAGTAAGTTAGAGTTAAGAAATAGAAGTAGTATAAAAGCGCTATACAAATCTTAACTGACAATCTAATCTTAGATCATACTGCAGTAGATCAGAAGTAGAATCACTAGAAATGAAATAACGTGAACTAGACTGTCACGTCTAATTTATTTTAGCTAATTATGCAAATTAATTTTAGAGTTTTATATTTTGTTTCATGAACACTTAGATTCAAATTAATTAAATTCAAATCAATTAATAAAGTCAAATTTAAATTGCAATTAACTCGCAAAGAACGAGTTCAGTTTCTTTCAACTATTAGACAATCGAAAAACATCGATTCATTGTATAGACTATAAGAAAATTCATAAGATTATAATCATTCTATTCTTGTGTGTTGTTGGTGTAATAAACAACGTTTTATTACCCCATATAACAGTGTTTTATTGTTGTACGATAAAGCCTACCAGTCTCACAAAACTTTCCCCCTTTAAAGTAACCCATTATGTGTGTTGTTGTAATAATTTGAGATTACTAGCTTGCGAACTTCAAATCCAAAATCCACACGCCCTAGTCGGAAGAATCTGCAAGATCAGACAGCAGGTGGGTACTCACACACAACATTACATTACAATAACGCATAGTAGAGGTAGAGTTATAAATGTTGCCCGGAACGTGGGGCGCGATCAAATTAAATTAAATTAATTAAATTCACGTTCAGAACGACATATAACTAAAGTTATAAATGTCGCCCTGTACGTGGGGCCAGAAATTAAATTCAATTTAAATTTAATTTTCACTTTAAAACAAACTTTGCTGTTTTAATTCGTAAAACAGCTGGCGTCCAACATAAATAATCCCCAAAGAGTTTTGTGACTGGTGTGTGTACAACAGTAAAGTTATTGTGTGTATTTGAAACTGTTCTGTGTATTTTAAATTGTGTATATTTGACATTGTTGTCTATTTAAAATGGATATGGATAAAATACTTAAACAAATACAACAAATGAACGAGAAAATGAGCGCGGATTTAACCGCTAAAATAGACGCGAAATTTGAACAGAGTGCAGCCAAAGCTGAGCTAAATATCGCAGAATTAAAATCTAATATCGAAGCGCAAAGAGTTAGTCTAACCGAAGCATTAGAACAAAGTAACGCTGACATAAACGCCGAGATTAAGCAAAGCAATAAACAAACCACCGAGAAAATAGACGAAAGCGTAAACGAGTTGACCGCTAAAGTCACCGAAATCGCGGAGAGCAATGCAAAAATCGCGGAGAGTAATAAACAATTAACGGAGAAAGTCGCAGAGATCGGTGAAAAAGTAAATACGGTCGATACTAAAATCAATGAAAGGTTTAAGGTTTTTGAGACCACTATGCAAAAATCGTTTATAGAACAAGTAACACGTATGGAGGGCCGGTTTAAGGAACACATAACCCGCTGTGAAAAGCAAACACTAGAGGTTTCCAAAAAGGTGGAATCCCTAGAGGTAAAAATTCACGCGGACGTGACCGAAACGCAACGACGAGTAGATAAATTAGACGCTTCAATTGTAGAGACGCGATCTAACATTGACTCTAATAAAGAGAGTGTTTTACAAACGTTAAGCGACGAGATTTTGAAAGTACGACAGGAGGTACGAAGGAGGTCTGCTCCAAATATTTTGGTACAAGGTCCTGTCGATGAGAAAAATCGCGTGTATTTTACGGGGGAAAATAACGAAAACCCCATTGAATTTTTATTAGCGTGTGAGAGTGAGATGGCTAGAGTAGGTTCCCGACTAGAAGATCAAGACAAAATACAGTGGGTGGTTAACGCGATGCGTGATTCGGCGCGTAAGTGGTATAACATTGTACGCGATAGAGTGTCCACATACGCGGAGTTCAAACAAAAATTTGAAAGCCGATACTGGAACTCGCATACCCAACGACTTCTGCGCAATGAACTGGAATATGGCCGTTTTGACAAGAAAATGAATATTACCGCCGAAAATTATATAATCCAGCAAGTCGAGCGCGCGAAGCATTTAACCCCAGCATTTGCGGAGATTGACATAGTCACCAAGCTTGCCTACCATTTTAATCATAACATTAGAGTAGCTGTATTTACCCAGGGTATTCGCACGGTAGACGAACTCCTCATTCTAGTGTCCCAAAGTGAGACGGTTTTTGATTTTGGTGGGTGGCGTTATAATCCCGATTTTCGCCGAAATAATGAAGGGCAGAATACGCGAGAACAATACCAGCAACCTGACCAGAGACCGAGTACTAGTTCTACTCCACCCCAAACATCGTCAAAACCCCCAGATAAGACCTTTGAATACAAAGGCAAACAAAATATTGCTAGAGCAAAAGGGCAGTATAAGGGTAACGACGGGGCCCCGATTAGAGCTATGCAAACGGTTGAGATAGCTAGAACCGATACAATAGAGCAAGACAGCGATACTCCTAGTAATAAAGACACCAATGAGAGGAGAAAGAATCGTAAGTTTCCAAAAAACTTGGAAACGGGCGCCTCCAGGGGGGAAGCGCCATAAATCATGCCAAAACCTATCGCAATAAAGTAGGTAAAAATAAAAAAAATGCTAGGTTTAAGAAAAGTGAATTTTATACAGAAATTTGTACGCCAGTTGACAAAGTATTTCAACCGGAAGGTAAGGAAACGTGGTTGCCCGTTAACACAATGCAACAATGGGCACCGACAAAAGCACATCCGCCAGAGCAGGAAAGTGACGACGACGTTCCCACACAGTCAGCGTGGGAAGACGTGGAAATCATATCCGGGGCGCGTACGAATTCGACGAGTACGTAGCGGAATATTGTCGAGCCACCCATAAAAATGCATACGATATACTGGATGCACTTTAGAGATAATAACGTAATTGTATTATAATAATTAAATTTAAAATAAATAATTTGTGTTTTATAATATTATTAATAATAATTATAGGTAACTTGTGTATTAATAATAATGTTTTCCTAGCGCGATAAATAATAAGCGTATAGAGTGAGCGAAAACAGCGGCAGGAAACAGTTACGTCACGCGATAACGACTACCTGACCCACATATGAAACTAGGTCAAGCAATTAGACGCGCGCCCGGCGATAACGGTTCTAAATACTGTCAGCAAAATTCCTGAGTACGCGTGCCATTGTTTATAAACAAAGGCTACTACTCGTTTTAAAAACATTATACGCAATAAGTTGCAAATATGATAGTTTAATACATGTATTTAGAGTTAAATTGTATATAATGCAATAACATTAACACTTGTGTACGTGTCTTCAGAATAAGTATTACGATGTATAGCTAGTAAGAATAATGATTACAGAATATGTGTGTAATGATTAAGAAAAAAAAATAACTGTAATTATTACATTCATTTTTTTTTTAAAGCGGGTGTGGGAATATATAACGGAACCAAATATTAACTATTTGGGGTTATATGTTTACCGCATGCTGAAACCATATTTAAATAAAAATTAACAGTTAAAACTCCATTTGAATGTAGCGCATTGAAAATAATGCTGTGTAAAGCAACGCACACGTGGTCGTTATGTAATCAGTTCGCTGTACAAGGAAGCGACCACACCCAAACTGTTAATTATTAATATCTCGGAAACTAATAAATAAAGGCGAAATCTAACATAGCCAAAATTTTTGCCGAGATATTAATAATGACGTGTGCAAATTTGATGCAATATAATTAACAAATGTAAGAGTTAATTAAAATAATTAAATAACTTCTGTTAAAATAGAGATATAGTAAAGAGATTTTAGTATGTTATAAAGATAATAATTTGTGACAGATTGTATATTTTAGATTTCACACAACTTGATTTGCAACCAAGTTATTGCAAAATTAAATAAGTACAGGATATCCTGAGCGACAAAGTGGTTCCTGCGGATAATTAAATATTAGATAATAATTCTATTCTCCGTCTGTGGGAACCAGACTTCATTCTCACGGACTAAGGGAATTCTAAATTTTATGTGGTAGGGAGAGTGTTTCGACCAATGAAATCATTTCATGCAGCCCCGGCTACTGCGATGTTTTCTGGTGGAAAAATCACTCTTCTGTCGGTACTCACGAAGTTAAGACGTAGTCCTTCGATCGTCTAGTAGCCAAACTGGTGAAGATCAAAAAGAAGACTCTACGTGGTCAACACACACGCAATTACGGACACACTAAGTACAGATCATCTGTATAGCTCGTAATTGTTGTGGAAAGGCGAGATACTCTTCAGGACATCAACCAAGCTTATTGTGTACTACCAGTTAGTCATAAGCACGCAAGAGATCCACCAGACTTCAAGACCAGACTTCAAGAATACAGCAGAGAGGCCGTCTAAATCATTGGTTAACAGCTGACGAGCAGAGCGACCGTCCGAACGAAGCACATACACACACACGGTGACGTGCAACGTGCAAATCGACGGAGAACAGGAAGCAGTTCCAGCAGACAACAGCAGACGTTAAAATATTCACAAACAGCAGGGAAGCAGAGTGTTGCCGAATTTCGAACTCCACGACCGAATCCAGCAGTTCTAAGCAGATTACTTTCTCTAACCAAGGACTCGAATCGACGAGGGACAAATCGGGACGACATCCTCTTCAGTAACAGGAAAGCAAAATCTATTTATTTATTTTTCAGATCAAATTTTCTATTTTTCAATTAAAACATTGTAATTCAAATAATTCAGGTGCCAAACAAAAAGCAAAGACTCTAGTAATTAAAAAGTAAATTCGTTGTGATAATCTGTATAGCAGTTTAAGGTTTTAGTAAGTTAGAGTTAAGAAATAGAAGTAGTATAAAAGCGCTATACAAATCTTAACTGACAATCTAATCTTAGATCATACTGCAGTAGATCAGAAGTAGAATCACTAGAAATGAAATAACGTGAACTAGACTGTCACGTCTAATTTATTTTAGCTAATTATGCAAATTAATTTTAGAGTTTTATATTTTGTTTCATGAACACTTAGATTCAAATTAATTAAATTCAAATCAATTAATAAAGTCAAATTTAAATTGCAATTAACTCGCAAAGAACGAGTTCAGTTTCTTTCAACTATTAGACAATCGAAAAACATCGATTGATTGTATAGACTATAAGAAAATTCATAAGATTATAATCATTCTATTCTTGTGTGTTGTTGGTGTAATAAACAACGTTTTATTACCCCATATAACAGTGTTTTATTGTTGTACGATAAAGCCTACCAGTCTCACAAAACTTTCCCCCTTTAAAGTAACCCATTATGTGTGTTGTTGTAATAATTTGAGATTACTAGCTTGCGAACTTCAAATCCAAAATCCACACGCCCTAGTCGGAAGAATCTGCAAGATCAGACAGCAGGTGGGTACTCACACACAACATTACATTACAATAACGCATAGTAGAGGTAGAGTTATAAATGTTGCCCGGAACGTGGGGCGCGATCAAATTAAATTAAATTAATTAAATTCACGTTCAGAACGACATATAACTAAAGTTATAAATGTCGCCCTGTACGTGGGGCCAGAAATTAAATTCAATTTAAATTTAATTTTCACTTTAAAACAAACTTTGCTGTTTTAATTCGTAAAACAGCTGGCGTCCAACATAAATAATCCCCAAAGAGTTTTGTGACTGGTGTGTGTACAACAGTAAAGTTATTGTGTGTATTTGAAACTGTTCTGTGTATTTTAAATTGTGTATATTTGACATTGTTGTCTATTTAAAATGGATATGGATAAAATACTTAAACAAATACAACAAATGAACGAGAAAATGAGCGCGGATTTAACCGCTAAAATAGACGCGAAATTTGAACAGAGTGCAGCCAAAGCTGAGCTAAATATCGCAGAATTAAAATCTAATATCGAAGCGCAAAGAGTTAGTCTAACCGAAGCATTAGAACAAAGTAACGCTGACATAAACGCCGAGATTAAGCAAAGCAATAAACAAACCACCGAGAAAATAGACGAAAGCGTAAACGAGTTGACCGCTAAAGTCACCGAAATCGCGGAGAGCAATGCAAAAATCGCGGAGAGTAATAAACAATTAACGGAGAAAGTCGCAGAGATCGGTGAAAAAGTAAATACGGTCGATACTAAAATCAATGAAAGGTTTAAGGTTTTTGAGACCACTATGCAAAAATCGTTTATAGAACAAGTAACACGTATGGAGGGCCGGTTTAAGGAACACATAACCCGCTGTGAAAAGCAAACACTAGAGGTTTCCAAAAAGGTGGAATCCCTAGAGGTAAAAATTCACGCGGACGTGACCGAAACGCAACGACGAGTAGATAAATTAGACGCTTCAATTGTAGAGACGCGATCTAACATTGACTCTAATAAAGAGAGTGTTTTACAAACGTTAAGCGACGAGATTTTGAAAGTACGACAGGAGGTACGAAGGAGGTACGAAGGAGGTTTGCTCCAAATATTTTGGTACAAGGTCCTGTCGATGAGAAAAATCGCGTGTATTTTACGGGGGAAAATAACGAAAACCCCATTGAATTTTTATTAGCGTGTGAGAGTGAGATGGCTAGAGTAGGTTCCCGACTAGAAGATCAAGACAAAATACAGTGGGTGGTTAACGCGATGCGTGATTCGGCGCGTAAGTGGTATAACATTGTACGCGATAGAGTGTCCACATACGCGGAGTTCAAACAAAAATTTGAAAGCCGATACTGGAACTCGCATACCCAACGACTTCTGCGCAATGAACTGGAATATGGCCGTTTTGACAAGAAAATGAATATTACCGCCGAAAATTATATAATCCAGCAAGTCGAGCGCGCGAAGCATTTAACCCCAGCATTTGCGGAGATTGACATAGTCACCAAGCTTGCCTACCATTTTAATCATAACATTAGAGTAGCTGTATTTACCCAGGGTATTCGCACGGTAGACGAACTCCTCATTCTAGTGTCCCAAAGTGAGACGGTTTTTGATTTTGGTGGGTGGCGTTATAATCCCGATTTTCGCCGAAATAATGAAGGGCAGAATACGCGAGAACAATACCAGCAACCTGACCAGAGACCGAGTACTAGTTCTACTCCACCCCAAACATCGTCAAAACCCCCAGATAAGACCTTTGAATACAAAGGCAAACAAAATATTGCTAGAGCAAAAGGGCAGTATAAGGGTAACGACGGGGCCCCGATTAGAGCTATGCAAACGGTTGAGATAGCTAGAACCGATACAATAGAGCAAGACAGCGATACTCCTAGTAATAAAGACACCAATGAGAGGAGAAAGAATCGTAAGTTTCCAAAAAACTTGGAAACGGGCGCCTCCAGGGGGGAAGCGCCATAAATCATGCCAAAACCTATCGCAATAAAGTAGGTAAAAATAAAAAAAATGCTAGGTTTAAGAAAAGTGAATTTTATACAGAAATTTGTACGCCAGTTGACAAAGTATTTCAACCGGAAGGTAAGGAAACGTGGTTGCCCGTTAACACAATGCAACAATGGGCACCGACAAAAGCACATCCGCCAGAGCAGGAAAGTGACGACGACGTTCCCACACAGTCAGCGTGGGAAGACGTGGAAATCATATCCGGGGCGCGTACGAATTCGACGAGTACGTAGCGGAATATTGTCGAGCCACCCATAAAAATGCATACGATATACTGGATGCACTTTAGAGATAATAACGTAATTGTATTATAATAATTAAATTTAAAATAAATAATTTGTGTTTTATAATATTATTAATAATAATTATAGGTAACTTGTGTATTAATAATAATGTTTTCCTAGCGCGATAAATAATAAGCGTATAGAGTGAGCGAAAACAGCGGCAGGAAACAGTTACGTCACGCGATAACGACTACCTGACCCACATATGAAACTAGGTCAAGCAATTAGACGCGCGCCCGGCGATAACGGTTCTAAATACTGTCAGCAAAATTCCTGAGTACGCGTGCCATTGTTTATAAACAAAGGCTACTACTCGTTTTAAAAACATTATACGCAATAAGTTGCAAATATGATAGTTTAATACATGTATTTAGAGTTAAATTGTATATAATGCAATAACATTAACACTTGTGTACGTGTCTTCAGAATAAGTATTACGATGTATAGCTAGTAAGAATAATGATTACAGAATATGTGTGTAATGATTAAGAAAAAAAAATAACTGTAATTATTACATTCATTTTTTTTTTAAAGCGGGTGTGGGAATATATAACGGAACCAAATATTAACTATTTGGGGTTATATGTTTACCGCATGCTGAAACCATATTTAAATAAAAATTAACAGTTAAAACTCCATTTGAATGTAGCGCATTGAAAATAATGCTGTGTAAAGCAACGCACACGTGGTCGTTATGTAATCAGTTCGCTGTACAAGGAAGCGACCACACCCAAACTGTTAATTATTAATATCTCGGAAACTAATAAATAAAGGCGAAATCTAACATAGCCAAAATGTTTGCCGAGATATTAATAATGACGTGTGCAAATTTGATGCAATATAATTAACAAATGTAAGAGTTAATTAAAATAATTAAATAACTTCTGTTAAAATAGAGATATAGTAAAGAGATTTTAGTATGTTATAAAGATAATAATTTGTGACAGATTGTATATTTTAGATTTCACACAACTTGATTTGCAACCAAGTTATTGCAAAATTAAATAAGTACAGGATATCCTGAGCGACAAAGTGGTTCCTGCGGATAATTAAATATTAGATAATAATTCTATTCTCCGTCTGTGGGAACCAGACTTCATTCTCACGGACTAAGGGAATTCTAAATTTTATGTGGTAGGGAGAGTGTTTCGACCAATGAAATCATTTCATGCAGCCCCGGCTACTGCGATGTTTTCTGGTGGAAAAATCACTCTTCTGTCGGTACTCACGAAGTTAAGACGTAGTCCTTCGATCGTCTAGTAGCCAAACTGGTGAAGATCAAAAAGAAGACTCTACGTGGTCAACACACACGCAATTACGGACACACTAAGTACAGATCATCTGTATAGCTCGTAATTGTTGTGGAAAGGCGAGATACTCTTCAGGACATCAACCAAGCTTATTGTGTACTACCAGTTAGTCATAAGCACGCAAGAGATCCACCAGACTTCAAGACCAGACTTCAAGAATACAGCAGAGAGGCCGTCTAAATCATTGGTTAACAGCTGACGAGCAGAGCGACCGTCCGAACGAAGCACATACACACACACGGTGACGTGCAACGTGCAAATCGACGGAGAACAGGAAGCAGTTCCAGCAGACAACAGCAGACGTTAAAATATTCACAAACAGCAGGGAAGCAGAGTGTTGCCGAATTTCGAACTCCACGACCGAATCCAGCAGTTCTAAGCAGATTACTTTCTCTAACCAAGGACTCGAATCGACGAGGGACAAATCGGGACGACATCCTCTTCAGTAACAGGAAAGCAAAATCTATTTATTTATTTTTCAGATCAAATTTTCTATTTTTCAATTAAAACATTGTAATTCAAATAATTCAGGTGCCAAACAAAAAGCAAAGACTCTAGTAATTAAAAAGTAAATTCGTTGTGATAATCTGTATAGCAGTTTAAGGTTTTAGTAAGTTAGAGTTAAGAAATAGAAGTAGTATAAAAGCGCTATACAAATCTTAACTGACAATCTAATCTTAGATCATACTGCAGTAGATCAGAAGTAGAATCACTAGAAATGAAATAACGTGAACTAGACTGTCACGTCTAATTTATTTTAGCTAATTATGCAAATTAATTTTAGAGTTTTATATTTTGTTTCATGAACACTTAGATTCAAATTAATTAAATAAATTTAATTAAATTCAAATCAATTAATAAAGTCAAATTTAAATTGCAATTAACTCGCAAAGAACGAGTTCAGTTTCTTTCAACTATTAGACAATCGAAAAACATCGATTCATTGTATAGACTATAAGAAAATTCATAAGATTATAATCATTCTATTCTTGTGTGTTGTTGGTGTAATAAACAACGTTTTATTACCCCATATAACAGTGTTTTATTGTTGTACGATAAAGCCTACCAGTCTCACAAAACTTTCCCCCTTTAAAGTAACCCATTATGTGTGTTGTTGTAATAATTTGAGATTACTAGCTTGCGAACTTCAAATCCAAAATCCACACGCCCTAGTCGGAAGAATCTGCAAGATCAGACAGCAGGTGGGTACTCACACACAACATTACATTACAATAACGCATAGTAGAGGTAGAGTTATAAATGTTGCCCGGAACGTGGGGCGCGATCAAATTAAATTAAATTAATTAAATTCACGTTCAGAACGACATATAACTAAAGTTATAAATGTCGCCCTGTACGTGGGGCCAGAAATTAAATTCAATTTAAATTTAATTTTCACTTTAAAACAAACTTTGCTGTTTTAATTCGTAAAACAGCTGGCGTCCAACATAAATAATCCCCAAAGAGTTTTGTGACTGGTGTGTGTACAACAGTAAAGTTATTGTGTGTATTTGAAACTGTTCTGTGTATTTTAAATTGTGTATATTTGACATTGTTGTCTATTTAAAATGGATATGGATAAAATACTTAAACAAATACAACAAATGAACGAGAAAATGAGCGCGGATTTAACCGCTAAAATAGACGCGAAATTTGAACAGAGTGCAGCCAAAGCTGAGCTAAATATCGCAGAATTAAAATCTAATATCGAAGCGCAAAGAGTTAGTCTAACCGAAGCATTAGAACAAAGTAACGCTGACATAAACGCCGAGATTAAGCAAAGCAATAAACAAACCACCGAGAAAATAGACGAAAGCGTAAACGAGTTGACCGCTAAAGTCACCGAAATCGCGGAGAGCAATGCAAAAATCGCGGAGAGTAATAAACAATTAACGGAGAAAGTCGCAGAGATCGGTGAAAAAGTAAATACGGTCGATACTAAAATCAATGAAAGGTTTAAGGTTTTTGAGACCACTATGCAAAAATCGTTTATAGAACAAGTAACACGTATGGAGGGCCGGTTTAAGGAACACATAACCCGCTGTGAAAAGCAAACACTAGAGGTTTCCAAAAAGGTGGAATCCCTAGAGGTAAAAATTCACGCGGACGTGACCGAAACGCAACGACGAGTAGATAAATTAGACGCTTCAATTGTAGAGACGCGATCTAACATTGACTCTAATAAAGAGAGTGTTTTACAAACGTTAAGCGACGAGATTTTGAAAGTACGACAGGAGGTACGAAGGAGGTCTGCTCCAAATATTTTGGTACAAGGTCCTGTCGATGAGAAAAATCGCGTGTATTTTACGGGGGAAAATAACGAAAACCCCATTGAATTTTTATTAGCGTGTGAGAGTGAGATGGCTAGAGTAGGTTCCCGACTAGAAGATCAAGACAAAATACAGTGGGTGGTTAACGCGATGCGTGATTCGGCGCGTAAGTGGTATAACATTGTACGCGATAGAGTGTCCACATACGCGGAGTTCAAACAAAAATTTGAAAGCCGATACTGGAACTCGCATACCCAACGACTTCTGCGCAATGAACTGGAATATGGCCGTTTTGACAAGAAAATGAATATTACCGCCGAAAATTATATAATCCAGCAAGTCGAGCGCGCGAAGCATTTAACCCCAGCATTTGCGGAGATTGACATAGTCACCAAGCTTGCCTACCATTTTAATCATAACATTAGAGTAGCTGTATTTACCCAGGGTATTCGCACGGTAGACGAACTCCTCATTCTAGTGTCCCAAAGTGAGACGGTTTTTGATTTTGGTGGGTGGCGTTATAATCCCGATTTTCGCCGAAATAATGAAGGGCAGAATACGCGAGAACAATACCAGCAACCTGACCAGAGACCGAGTACTAGTTCTACTCCACCCCAAACATAGTCAAAACCCCCAGATAAGACCTTTGAATACAAAGGCAAACAAAATATTGCTAGAGCAAAAGGGCAGTATAAGGGTAACGACGGGGCCCCGATTAGAGCTATGCAAACGGTTGAGATAGCTAGAACCGATACAATAGAGCAAGACAGCGATACTCCTAGTAATAAAGACACCAATGAGAGGAGAAAGAATCGTAAGTTTCCAAAAAACTTGGAAACGGGCGCCTCCAGGGGGGAAGCGCCATAAATCATGCCAAAACCTATCGCAATAAAGTAGGTAAAAATAAAAAAAATGCTAGGTTTAAGAAAAGTGAATTTTATACAGAAATTTGTACGCCAGTTGACAAAGTATTTCAACCGGAAGGTAAGGAAACGTGGTTGCCCGTTAACACAATGCAACAATGGGCACCGACAAAAGCACATCCGCCAGAGCAGGAAAGTGACGACGACGTTCCCACACAGTCAGCGTGGGAAGACGTGGAAATCATATCCGGGGCGCGTACGAATTCGACGAGTACGTAGCGGAATATTGTCGAGCCACCCATAAAAATGCATACGATATACTGGATGCACTTTAGAGATAATAACGTAATTGTATTATAATAATTAAATTTAAAATAAATAATTTGTGTTTTATAATATTATTAATAATAATTATAGGTAACTTGTGTATTAATAATAATGTTTTCCTAGCGCGATAAATAATAAGCGTATAGAGTGAGCGAAAACAGCGGCAGGAAACAGTTACGTCACGCGATAACGACTACCTGACCCACATATGAAACTAGGTCAAGCAATTAGACGCGCGCCCGGCGATAACGGTTCTAAATACTGTCAGCAAAATTCCTGAGTACGCGTGCCATTGTTTATAAACAAAGGCTACTACTCGTTTTAAAAACATTATACGCAATAAGTTGCAAATATGATAGTTTAATACATGTATTTAGAGTTAAATTGTATATAATGCAATAACATTAACACTTGTGTACGTGTCTTCAGAATAAGTATTACGATGTATAGCTAGTAAGAATAATGATTACAGAATATGTGTGTAATGATTAAGAAAAAAAAATAACTGTAATTATTACATTCATTTTTTTTTTTAAAGCGGGTGTGGGAATATATAACGGAACCAAATATTAACTATTTGGGGTTATATGTTTACCGCATGCTGAAACCATATTTAAATAAAAATTAACAGTTAAAACTCCATTTGAATGTAGCGCATTGAAAATAATGCTGTGTAAAGCAACGCACACGTGGTCGTTATGTAATCAGTTCGCTGTACAAGGAAGCGACCACACCCAAACTGTTAATTATTAATATCTCGGAAACTAATAAATAAAGGCGAAATCTAACATAGCCAAAATGTTTGCCGAGATATTAATAATGACGTGTGCAAATTTGATGCAATATAATTAACAAATGTAAGAGTTAATTAAAATAATTAAATAACTTCTGTTAAAATAGAGATATAGTAAAGAGATTTTAGTATGTTATAAAGATAATAATTTGTGACAGATTGTATATTTTAGATTTCACACAACTTGATTTGCAACC
The DNA here is from genome assembly GCA_034769895.1 of Magicicada septendecula. Classification (NCBI taxonomy): domain Eukaryota; kingdom Metazoa; phylum Arthropoda; class Insecta; order Hemiptera; family Cicadidae; genus Magicicada; species Magicicada septendecula. The sequence continues at coordinate 84,929 of JAWRYS010000856.1, forward strand.
AAGTTATTGCAAAATTAAATAAGTACAGGATATCCTGAGCGACAAAGTGGTTCCTGCGGATAATTAAATATTAGATAATAATTCTATTCTCCGTCTGTGGGAACCAGACTTCATTCTCACGGACTAAGGGAATTCTAAATTTTATGTGGTAGGGAGAGTGTTTCGACCAATGAAATCATTTCATGCAGCCCCGGCTACTGCGATGTTTTCTGGTGGAAAAATCACTCTTCTGTCGGTACTCACGAAGTTAAGACGTAGTCCTTCGATCGTCTAGTAGCCAAACTGGTGAAGATCAAAAAGAAGACTCTACGTGGTCAACACACACGCAATTACGAACACACTAAGTACAGATCATCTGTATAGCTCGTAATTGTTGTGGAAAGGCGAGATACTCTTCAGGACATCAACCAAGCTTATTGTGTACTACCAGTTAGTCATAAGCACGCAAGAGATCCACCAGACTTCAAGACCAGACTTCAAGAATACAGCAGAGAGGCCGTCTAAATCATTGGTTAACAGCTGACGAGCAGAGCGACCGTCCGAACGAAGCACATACACACACACGGTGACGTGCAACGTGCAAATCGACGGAGAACAGGAAGCAGTTCCAGCAGACAACAGCAGACGTTAAAATATTCACAAACAGCAGGGAAGCAGAGTGTTGCCGAATTTCGAACTCCACGACCGAATCCAGCAGTTCTAAGCAGATTACTTTCTCTAACCAAGGACTCGAATCGACGAGGGACAAATCGGGACGACATCCTCTTCAGTAACAGGAAAGCAAAATCTATTTATTTATTTTTCAGATCAAATTTTCTATTTTTCAATTAAAACATTGTAATTCAAATAATTCAGGTGCCAAACAAAAAGCAAAGACTCTAGTAATTAAAAAGTAAATTCGTTGTGATAATCTGTATAGCAGTTTAAGGTTTTAGTAAGTTAGAGTTAAGAAATAGAAGTAGTATAAAAGCGCTATACAAATCTTAACTGACAATCTAATCTTAGATCATACTGCAGTAGATCAGAAGTAGAATCACTAGAAATGAAATAACGTGAACTAGACTGTCACGTCTAATTTATTTTAGCTAATTATGCAAATTAATTTTAGAGTTTTATATTTTGTTTCATGAACACTTAGATTCAAATTAATTAAATAAATTTAATTAAATTCAAATCAATTAATAAAGTCAAATTTAAATTGCAATTAACTCGCAAAGAACGAGTTCAGTTTCTTTCAACTATTAGACAATCGAAAAACATCGATTCATTGTATAGACTATAAGAAAATTCATAAGATTATAATCATTCTATTCTTGTGTGTTGTTGGTGTAATAAACAACGTTTTATTACCCCATATAACAGTGTTTTATTGTTGTACGATAAAGCCTACCAGTCTCACAAAACTTTCCCCCTTTAAAGTAACCCATTATGTGTGTTGTTGTAATAATTTGAGATTACTAGCTTGCGAACTTCAAATCCAAAATCCACACGCCCTAGTCGGAAGAATCTGCAAGATCAGACAGCAGGTGGGTACTCACACACAACATTACATTACAATAACGCATAGTAGAGGTAGAGTTATAAATGTTGCCCGGAACGTGGGGCGCGATCAAATTAAATTAAATTAATTAAATTCACGTTCAGAACGACATATAACTAAAGTTATAAATGTCGCCCTGTACGTGGGGCCAGAAATTAAATTCAATTTAAATTTAATTTTCACTTTAAAACAAACTTTGCTGTTTTAATTCGTAAAACAGCTGGCGTCCAACATAAATAATCCCCAAAGAGTTTTGTGACTGGTGTGTGTACAACAGTAAAGTTATTGTGTGTATTTGAAACTGTTCTGTGTATTTTAAATTGTGTATATTTGACATTGTTGTCTATTTAAAATGGATATGGATAAAATACTTAAACAAATACAACAAATGAACGAGAAAATGAGCGCGGATTTAACCGCTAAAATAGACGCGAAATTTGAACAGAGTGCAGCCAAAGCTGAGCTAAATATCGCAGAATTAAAATCTAATATCGAAGCGCAAAGAGTTAGTCTAACCGAAGCATTAGAACAAAGTAACGCTGACATAAACGCCGAGATTAAGCAAAGCAATAAACAAACCACCGAGAAAATAGACGAAAGCGTAAACGAGTTGACCGCTAAAGTCACCGAAATCGCGGAGAGCAATGCAAAAATCGCGGAGAGTAATAAACAATTAACGGAGAAAGTCGCAGAGATCGGTGAAAAAGTAAATACGGTCGATACTAAAATCAATGAAAGGTTTAAGGTTTTTGAGACCACTATGCAAAAATCGTTTATAGAACAAGTAACACGTATGGAGGGCCGGTTTAAGGAACACATAACCCGCTGTGAAAAGCAAACACTAGAGGTTTCCAAAAAGGTGGAATCCCTAGAGGTAAAAATTCACGCGGACGTGACCGAAACGCAACGACGAGTAGATAAATTAGACGCTTCAATTGTAGAGACGCGATCTAACATTGACTCTAATAAAGAGAGTGTTTTACAAACGTTAAGCGACGAGATTTTGAAAGTACGACAGGAGGTACGAAGGAGGTCTGCTCCAAATATTTTGGTACAAGGTCCTGTCGATGAGAAAAATCGCGTGTATTTTACGGGGGAAAATAACGAAAACCCCATTGAATTTTTATTAGCGTGTGAGAGTGAGATGGCTAGAGTAGTTTCCCGACTAGAAGATCAAGACAAAATACAGTGGGTGGTTAACGCGATGCGTGATTCGGCGCGTAAGTGGTATAACATTGTACGCGATAGAGTGTCCACATACGCGGAGTTCAAACAAAAATTTGAAAGCCGATACTGGAACTCGCATACCCAACGACTTCTGCGCAATGAACTGGAATATGGCCGTTTTGACAAGAAAATGAATATTACCGCCGAAAATTATATAATCCAGCAGGTCGAGCGCGCGAAGCATTTAACCCCAGCATTTGCGGAGATTGACATAGTCACCAAGCTTGCCTACCATTTTAATCATAACATTAGAGTAGCTGTATTTACCCAGGGTATTCGCACGGTAGACGAACTCCTCATTCTAGTGTCCCAAAGTGAGACGGTTTTTGATTTTGGTGGGTGGCGTTATAATCCCGATTTTCGCCGAAATAATGAAGGGCAGAATACGCGAGAACAATACCAGCAACCTGACCAGAGACCGAGTACTAGTTCTACTCCACCCCAAACATCGTCAAAACCCCCAGATAAGACCTTTGAATACAAAGGCAAACAAAATATTGCTAGAGCAAAAGGGCAGTATAAGGGTAACGACGGGGCCCCGATTAGAGCTATGCAAACGGTTGAGATAGCTAGAACCGATACAATAGAGCAAGACAGCGATACTCCTAGTAATAAAGACACCAATGAGAGGAGAAAGAATCGTAAGTTTCCAAAAAACTTGGAAACGGGCGCCTCCAGGGGGGAAGCGCCACAAATCATGCCAAAACCTATCGCAATAAAGTAGGTAAAAATAAAAAAAATGCTAGGTTTAAGAAAAGTGAATTTTATACAGAAATTTGTACGCCAGTTGACAAAGTATTTCAACCGGAAGGTAAGGAAACGTGGTTGCCCGTTAACACAATGCAACAATGGGCACCGACAAAAGCACATCCGCCAGAGCAGGAAAGGGACGACGACGTTCCCACACAGTCAGCGTGGGAAGACGTAGAAATCATATCCGGGGACGCGTACGAATTCGACGAGTACGTAGCGGAATATTGTCGAGCCACCCATAAAAATGCATACGATATACTGGATGCACTTTAGAGATAATAACGTAATTGTATTATAATAATTAAATTTAAAATAAATAATTTGTGTTTTATAATATTATTAATAATAATTATAGGTAACTTGTGTATTAATAATAATGTTTTCCTAGCGCGATAAATAATAAGCGTATAGAGTGAGCGAAAACAGCGGCAGGAAACAGTTACGTCACGCGATAACGACTACCTGACCCACATATGAAACTAGGTCAAGCAATTAGACGCGCGCCCGGCGATAACGGTTCTAAATACTGTCAGCAAAATTCCTGAGTACGCGTGCCATTGTTTATAAACAAAGGCTACTACTCGTTTTAAAAACATTATACGCAATAAGTTGCAAATATGATAGTTTAATACATGTATTTAGAGTTAAATTGTATATAATGCAATAACATTAACACTTGTGTACGTGTCTTCAGAATAAGTATTACGATGTATAGCTAGTAAGAATAATGATTACAGAATATGTGTGTAATGATTAAGAAAAAAAAAATAACTGTAATTATTACATTCATTTTTTTTTTAAAGCGGGTGTGGGAATATATAACGGAACCAAATATTAACTATTTGGGGTTATATGTTTACCGCATGCTGAAACCATATTTAAATAAAAATTAACAGTTAAAACTCCATTTGAATGTAGCGCATTGAAAATAATGCTGTGTAAAGCAACGCACACGTGGTCGTTATGTAATCAGTTCGCTGTACAAGGAAGCGACCACACCCAAACTGTTAATTATTAATATCTCGGAAACTAATAAATAAAGGCGAAATCTAACATAGCCAAAATGTTTGCCGAGATATTAATAATGACGTGTGCAAATTTGATGCAATATAATTAACAAATGTAAGAGTTAATTAAAATAATTAAATAACTTCTGTTAAAATAGAGATATAGTAAAGAGATTTTAGTATGTTATAAAGATAATAATTTGTGACAGATTGTATATTTTAGATTTCACACAACTTGATTTGCAACCAAGTTATTGCAAAATTAAATAAGTACAGGATATCCTGAGCGACAAAGTGGTTCCTGCGGATAATTAAATATTAGATAATAATTCTATTCTCCGTCTGTGGGAACCAGACTTCATTCTCACGGACTAAGGGAATTCTAAATTTTATGTGGTAGGGAGAGTGTTTCGACCAATGAAATCATTTCATGCAGCCCCGGCTACTGCGATGTTTTCTGGTGGAAAAATCACTCTTCTGTCGGTACTCACGAAGTTAAGACGTAGTCCTTCGATCGTCTAGTAGCCAAACTGGTGAAGATCAAAAAGAAGACTCTACGTGGTCAACACACACGCAATTACGAACACACTAAGTACAGATCATCTGTATAGCTCGTAATTGTTGTGGAAAGGCGAGATACTCTTCAGGACATCAACCAAGCTTATTGTGTACTACCAGTTAGTCATAAGCACGCAAGAGATCCACCAGACTTCAAGACCAGACTTCAAGAATACAGCAGAGAGGCCGTCTAAATCATTGGTTAACAGCTGACGAGCAGAGCGACCGTCCGAACGAAGCACATACACACACACGGTGACGTGCAACGTGCAAATCGACGGAGAACAGGAAGCAGTTCCAGCAGACAACAGCAGACGTTAAAATATTCACAAACAGCAGGGAAGCAGAGTGTTGCCGAATTTCGAACTCCACGACCGAATCCAGCAGTTCTAAGCAGATTACTTTCTCTAACCAAGGACTCGAATCGACGAGGGACAAATCGGGACGACATCCTCTTCAGTAACAGGAAAGCAAAATCTATTTATTTATTTTCAGATCAAATTTTCTATTTTTCAATTAAAACATTGAAATTCAAATAATTCAGGTGCCAAACAAAAAGCAAAGACTCTAGTAATTAAAAAGTAAATTCGTTGTGATAATCTGTATAGCAGTTTAAGGTTTTAGTAAGTTAGAGTTAAGAAATAGAAGTAGTATAAAAGCGCTATACAAATCTTAACTGACAATCTAATCTTAGATCATACTGCAGTAGATCAGAAGTAGAATCACTAGAAATGAAATAACGTGAACTAGACTGTCACGTCTAATTTATTTTAGCTAATTATGCAAATTAATTTTAGAGTTTTATATTTTGTTTCATGAACACTTAGATTCAAATTAATTAAATAAATTTAATTAAATTCAAATCAATTAATAAAGTCAAATTTAAATTGCAATTAACTCGCAAAGAACGAGTTCAGTTTCTTTCAACTATTAGACAATCGAAAAACATCGATTCATTGTATAGACTATAAGAAAATTCATAAGATTATAATCATTCTATTCTTGTGTGTTGTTGGTGTAATAAACAACGTTTTATTACCCCATATAACAGTGTTTAATTGTTGTACGATAAAGCCTACCAGTCTCACAAAACTTTCCCCCTTTAAAGTAACCCATTATGTGTGTTGTTGTAATAATTTGAGATTACTAGCTTGCGAACTTCAAATCCAAAATCCACACGCCCTAGTCGGAAGAATCTGCAAGATCAGACAGCAGGTGGGTACTCACACACAACATTACATTACAATAACGCATAGTAGAGGTAGAGTTATAAATGTTGCCCGGAACGTGGGGCGCGATCAAATTAAATTAAATTAATTAAATTCACGTTCAGAACGACATATAACTAAAGTTATAAATGTCGCCCTGTACGTGGGGCCAGAAATTAAATTCAATTTAAATTTAATTTTCACTTTAAAACAAACTTTGCTGTTTTAATTCGTAAAACAGCTGGCGTCCAACATAAATAATCCCCAAAGAGTTTTGTGACTGGTGTGTGTACAACAGTAAAGTTATTGTGTGTATTTGAAACTGTTCTGTGTATTTTAAATTGTGTATATTTGACATTGTTGTCTATTTAAAATGGATATGGATAAAATACTTAAACAAATACAACAAATGAACGAGAAAATGAGCGCGGATTTAACCGCTAAAATAGACGCGAAATTTGAACAGAGTGCAGCCAAAGCTGAGCTAAATATCGCAGAATTAAAATCTAATATCGAAGCGCAAAGAGTTAGTCTAACCGAAGCATTAGAACAAAGTAACGCTGACATAAACGCCGAGATTAAGCAAAGCAATAAACAAACCACCGAGAAAATAGACGAAAGCGTAAACGAGTTGACCGCTGAAGTCACCGAAATCGCGGAGAGCAATGCAAAAATCGCGGAGAGTAATAAACAATTAACGGAGAAAGTCGCAGAGATCGGTGAAAAAGTAAATACGGTCGATACTAAAATCAATGAAAGGTTTAAGGTTTTTGAGACCACTATGCAAAAATCGTTTATAGAACAAGTAACACGTATGGGGGGCCGGTTTAAGGAACACATAACCCGCTGTGAAAAGCAAACACTAGAGGTTTCCAAAAAGGTGGAATCCCTAGAGGTAAAAATTCACGCGGACGTGACCGAAACGCAACGACGAGTAGATAAATTAGACGCTTCAATTGTAGAGACGCGATCTAACATTGACTCTAATAAAGAGAGTGTTTTACAAACGTTAAGCGACGAGATTTTGAAAGTACGACAGAAGGTACGAAGGAGGTCTGCTCCAAATATTTTGGTACAAGGTCCTGTCGATGAGAAAAATCGCGTGTATTTTACGGGGGAAAATAACGAAAACCCCATTGAATTTTTATTAGCGTGTGAGAGTGAGATGGCTAGAGTAGGTTCCCGACTAGAAGATCAAGACAAAATACAGTGGGTGGTTAACGCGATGCGTGATTCGGCGCGTAAGTGGTATAACATTGTACGCGATAGAGTGTCCACATACGCGGAGTTCAAACAAAAATTTGAAAGCCGATACTGGAACTCGCATACCCAACGACTTCTGCGCAATGAACTGGAATATGGCCGTTTTGACAAGAAAATGAATATTACCGCCGAAAATTATATAATCCAGCAGGTCGAGCGCGCGAAGCATTTAACCCCAGCATTTGCGGAGATTGACATAGTCACCAAGCTTGCCTACCATTTTAATCATAACATTAGAGTAGCTGTATTTACCCAGGGTATTCGCACGGTAGACGAACTCCTCATTCTAGTGTCCCAAAGTGAGACGGTTTTTGATTTTGGTGGGTGGCGTTATAATCCCGATTTTCGCCGAAATAATGAAGGGCAGAATACGCGAGAACAATACCAGCAACCTGACCAGAGACCGAGTACTAGTTCTACTCCACCCCAAACATCGTCAAAACCCCCAGATAAGACCTTTGAATACAAAGGCAAACAAAATATTGCTAGAGCAAAAGGGCAGTATAAGGGTAACGACGGGGCCCCGATTAGAGCTATGCAAACGGTTGAGATAGCTAGAACCGATACAATAGAGCAAGACAGCGATACTCCTAGTAATAAAGACACCAATGAGAGGAGAAAGAATCGTAAGTTTCCAAAAAACTTGGAAACGGGCGCCTCCAGGGGGGAAGCGCCATAAATCATGCCAAAACCTATCGCAATAAAGTAGGTAAAAATAAAAAAAATGCTAGGTTTAAGAAAAGTGAATTTTATACAGAAATTTGTACGCCAGTTGACAAAGTATTTCAACCGGAAGGTAAGGAAACGTGGTTGCCCGTTAACACAATGCAACAATGGGCACCGACAAAAGCACATCCGCCAGAGCAGGAAAGGGACGACGACGTTCCCACACAGTCAGCGTGGGAAGACGTAGAAATCATATCCGGGGACGCGTACGAATTCGACGAGTACGTAGCGGAATATTGTCGAGCCACCCATAAAAATGCATACGATATACTGGATGCACTTTAGAGATAATAACGTAATTGTATTATAATAATTAAATTTAAAATAAATAATTTGTGTTTTATAATATTATTAATAATAATTATAGGTAACTTGTGTATTAATAATAAATGTTTTCCTAGCGCGATAAATAATAAGCGTATAGAGTGAGCGAAAACAGCGGCAGGAAACAGTTACGTCACGCGATAACGACTACCTGACCCACATATGAAACTAGGTCAAGCAATTAGACGCGCGCCCGGCGATAACGGTTCTAAATACTGTCAGCAAAATTCCTGAGTACGCGTGCCATTGTTTATAAACAAAGGCTACTACTCGTTTTAAAAACATTATACGCAATAAGTTGCAAATATGATAGTTTAATACATGTATTTAGAGTTAAATTGTATATAATGCAATAACATTAACACTTGTGTACGTGCCTTCAGAATAAGTATTACGATGTATAGCTAGTAAGAATAATGATTACAGAATATGTGTGTAATGATTAAGAAAAAAAAAATAACTGTAATTATTACATTCATTTTTTTTTTAAAGCGGGTGTGGGAATATATAACGGAACCAAATATTAACTATTTGGGGTTATATGTTTACCGCATGCTGAAACCATATTTAAATAAAAATTAACAGTTAAAACTCCATTTGAATGTAGCGCATTGAAAATAATGCTGTGTAAAGCAACGCACACGTGGTCGTTATGTAATCAGTTCGCTGTACAAGGAAGCGACCACACCCAAACTGTTAATTATTAATATCTCGGAAACTAATAAATAAAGGCGAAATCTAACATAGCCAAAATGTTTGCCGAGATATTAATAATGACGTGTGCAAATTTGATGCAATATAATTAACAAATGTAAGAGTTAATTAAAATAATTAAATAACTTCTGTTAAAATAGAGATATAGTAAAGAGATTTTAGTATGTTATAAAGATAATAATTTGTGACAGATTGTATATTTTAGATTTCACACAACTTGATTTGCAACCAAGTTATTGCAAAATTAAATAAGTACAGGATATCCTGAGCGACAAAGTGGTTCCTGCGGATAATTAAATATTAGATAATAATTCTATTCTCCGTCTGTGGGAACCAGACTTCATTCTCACGGACTAAGGGAATTCTAAATTTTATGTGGTAGGGAGAGTGTTTCGACCAATGAAATCATTTCATGCAGCCCCGGCTACTGCGATGTTTTCTGGTGGAAAAATCACTCTTCTGTCGGTACTCACGAAGTTAAGACGTAGTCCTTCGATCGTCTAGTAGCCAAACTGGTGAAGATCAAAAAGAAGACTCTACGTGGTCAACACACACGCAATTACGAACACACTAAGTACAGATCATCTGTATAGCTCGTAATTGTTGTGGAAAGGCGAGATACTCTTCAGGACATCAACCAAGCTTATTGTGTACTACCAGTTAGTCATAAGCACGCAAGAGATCCACCAGACTTCAAGACCAGACTTCAAGAATACAGCAGAGAGGCCGTCTAAATCATTGGTTAACAGCTGACGAGCAGAGCGACCGTCCGAACGAAGCACATACACACACACGGTGACGTGCAACGTGCAAATCGACGGAGAACAGGAAGCAGTTCCAGCAGACAACAGCAGACGTTAAAATATTCACAAACAGCAGGGAAGCAGAGTGTTGCCGAATTTCGAACTCCACGACCGAATCCAGCAGTTCTAAGCAGATTACTTTCTCTAACCAAGGACTCGAATCGACGAGGGACAAATCGGGACGACATCCTCTTCAGTAACAGGAAAGCAAAATCTATTTATTTATTTTTCAGATCAAATTTTCTATTTTTCAATTAAAACATTGTAATTCAAATAATTCAGGTGCCAAACAAAAAGCAAAGACTCTAGTAATTAAAAAGTAAATTCGTTGTGATAATCTGTATAGCAGTTTAAGGTTTTAGTAAGTTAGAGTTAAGAAATAGAAGTAGTATAAAAGCGCTATACAAATCTTAACTGACAATCTAATCTTAGATCATACTGCAGTAGATCAGAAGTAGAATCACTAGAAATGAAATAACGTGAACTAGACTGTCACGTCTAATTTATTTTAGCTAATTATGCAAATTAATTTTAGAGTTTTATATTTTGTTTCATGAACACTTAGATTCAAATTAATTAAATAAATTTAATTAAATTCAAATCAATTAATAAAGTCAAATTTAAATTGCAATTAACTCGCAAAGAACGAGTTCAGTTTCTTTCAACTATTAGACAATCGAAAAACATCGATTCATTGTATAGACTATAAGAAAATTCATAAGATTATAATCATTCTATTCTTGTGTGTTGTTGGTGTAATAAACAACGTTTTATTACCCCATATAACAGTGTTTTATTGTTGTACGATAAAGCCTACCAGTCTCACAAAACTTTCCCCCTTTAAAGTAACCCATTATGTGTGTTGTTGTAATAATTTGAGATTACTAGCTTGCGAACTTCAAATCCAAAATCCACACGCCCTAGTCGGAAGAATCTGCAAGATCAGACAGCAGGTGGGTACTCACACACAACATTACATTACAATAACGCATAGTAGAGGTAGAGTTATAAATGTTGCCCGGAACGTGGGGCGCGATCAAATTAAATTAAATTAATTAAATTCACGTTCAGAACGACATATAACTAAAGTTATAAATGTCGCCCTGTACGTGGGGCCAGAAATTAAATTCAATTTAAATTTAATTTTCACTTTAAAACAAACTTTGCTGTTTTAATTCGTAAAACAGCTGGCGTCCAACATAAATAATCCCCAAAGAGTTTTGTGACTGGTGTGTGTACAACAGTAAAGTTATTGTGTGTATTTGAAACTGTTCTGTGTATTTTAAATTGTGTATATTTGACATTGTTGTCTATTTAAAATGGATATGGATAAAATACTTAAACAAATACAACAAATGAACGAGAAAATGAGCGCGGATTTAACCGCTAAAATAGACGCGAAATTTGAACAGAGTGCAGCCAAAGCTGAGCTAAATATCGCAGAATTAAAATCTAATATCGAAGCGCAAAGAGTTAGTCTAACCGAAGCATTAGAACAAAGTAACGCTGACATAAACGCCGAGATTAAGCAAAGAAATAAACAAACCACCGAGAAAATAGACGAAAGCGTAAACGAGTTGACCGCTAAAGTCACCGAAATCGCGGAGAGCAATGCAAAAATCGCGGAGAGTAATAAACAATTAACGGAGAAAGTCGCAGAGATCGGTGAAAAAGTAAATACGGTCGATACTAAAATCAATGAAAGGTTTAAGGTTTTTGAGACCACTATGCAAAAATCGTTTATAGAACAAGTAACACGTATGGAGGGCCGGTTTAAGGAACACATAACCCGCTGTGAAAAGCAAACACTAGAGGTTTCCAAAAAGGTGGAATCCCTAGAGGTAAAAATTCACGCGGACGTGACCGAAACGCAACGACGAGTAGATAAATTAGACGCTTCAATTGTAGAGACGCGATCTAACATTGACTCTAATAAAGAGAGTGTTTTACAAACGTTAAGCGACGAGATTTTGAAAGTACGACAGGAGGTACGAAGGAGGTCTGTTCCAAATATTTTGGTACAAGGTCCTGTCGATGAGAAAAATCGCGTGTATTTTACGGGGGAAAATAACGAAAACCCCATTGAATTTTTATTAGCGTGTGAGAGTGAGATGGCTAGAGTAGGTTCCCGACTAGAAGATCAAGACAAAATACAGTGGGTGGTTAACGCGATGCGTGATTCGGCGCGTAAGTGGTATAACATTGTACGCGATAGAGTGTCCACATACGCGGAGTTCAAACAAAAATTTGAAAGCCGATACTGGAACTCGCATACCCAACGACTTCTGCGCAATGAACTGGAATATGGCCGTTTTGACAAGAAAATGAATATTACCGCCGAAAATTATATAATCCAGCAGGTCGAGCGCGCGAAGCATTTAACCCCAGCATTTGCGGAGATTGACATAGTCACCAAGCTTGCCTACCATTTTAATCATAACATTAGAGTAGCTGTATTTACCCAGGGTATTCGCACGGTAGACGAACTCCTCATTCTAGTGTCCCAAAGTGAGACGGTTTTTGATTTTGGTGGGTGGCGTTATAATCCCGATTTTCGCCGAAATAATGAAGGGCAGAATACGCGAGAACAATACCAGCAACCTGACCAGAGACCGAGTACTAGTTCTACTCCACCCCAAACATCGTCAAAACCCCCAGATAAGACCTTTGAATACAAAGGCAAACAAAATATTGCTAGAGCAAAAGGGCAGTATAAGGGTAACGACGGGGCCCCGATTAGAGCTATGCAAACGGTTGAGATAGCTAGAACCGATACAATAGAGCAAGACAGCGATACTCCTAGTAATAAAGACACCAATGAGAGGAGAAAGAATCGTAAGTTTCCAAAAAACTTGGAAACGGGCGCCTCCAGGGGGGAAGCGCCATAAATCATGCCAAAACCTATCGCAATAAAGTAGGTAAAAATAAAAAAAATGCTAGGTTTAAGAAAAGTGAATTTTATACAGAAATTTGTACGCCAGTTGACAAAGTATTTCAACCGGAAGGTAAGGAAACGTGGTTGCCCGTTAACACAATGCAACAATGGGCACCGACAAAAGCACATCCGCCAGAGCAGGAAAGGGACGACGACGTTCCCACACAGTCAGCGTGGGAAGACGTAGAAATCATATCCGGGGACGCGTACGAATTCGACGAGTACGTAGCGGAATATTGTCGAGCCACCCATAAAAATGCATACGATATACTGGATGCACTTTAGAGATAATAACGTAATTGTATTATAATAATTAAATTTAAAATAAATAATTTGTGTTTTATAATATTATTAATAATAATTATAGGTAACTTGTGTATTAATAATAAATGTTTTCCTAGCGCGATAGATAATAAGCGTATAGAGTGAGCGAAAACAGCGGCAGGAAACAGTTACGTCACGCGATAACGACTACCTGACCCACATATGAAACTAGGTTAAGCAATTAGACGCGCGCCCGGCGATAACGGTTCTAAATACTGTCAGCAAAATTCCTGAGTACGCGTGCCATTGTTTATAAACAAAGGCTACTACTCGTTTTAAAAACATTATACGCAATAAGTTGCAAATATGATAGTTTAATACATGTATTTAGAGTTAAATTGTATATAATGCAATAACATTAACACTTGTGTACGTGTCTTCAGAATAAGTATTACGATGTATAGCTAGTAAGAATAATGATTACAGAATATGTGTGTAATGATTAAGAAAAAAAAAATAACTGTAATTATTACATTCATTTTTTTTTTAAAGCGGGTGTGGGAATATATAACGGAACCAAATATTAACTATTTGGGGTTATATGTTTACCGCATGCTGAAACCATATTTAAATAAAAATTAACAGTTAAAACTCCATTTGAATGTAGCGCATTGAAAATAATGCTGTGTAAAGCAACGCACACGTGGTCGTTATGTAATCAGTTCGCTGTACAAGGAAGCGACCACACCCAAACTGTTAATTATTAATATCTCGGAAACTAATAAATAAAGGCGAAATCTAACATAGCCAAAATGTTTGCCGAGATATTAATAATGACGTGTGCAAATTTGATGCAATATAATTAACAAATGTAAGAGTTAATTAAAATAATTAAATAACTTCTGTTAAAATAGAGATATAGTAAAGAGATTTTAGTATGTTATAAAGATAATAATTTGTGACAGATTGTATATTTTAGATTTCACACAACTTGATTTGCAACCAAGTTATTGCAAAATTAAATAAGTACAGGATATCCTGAGCGACAAAGTGGTTCCTGCGGATAATTAAATATTAGATAATAATTCTATTCTCCGTCTGTGGGAACCAGACTTCATTCTCACGGACTAAGGGAATTCTAAATTTTATGTGGTAGGGAGAGTGTTTCGACCAATGAAATCATTTCATGCAGCCCCGGCTACTGCGATGTTTTCTGGTGGAAAAATCACTCTTCTGTCGGTACTCACGAAGTTAAGACGTAGTCCTTCGATCGTCTAGTAGCCAAACTGGTGAAGATCAAAAAGAAGACTCTACGTGGTCAACACACACGCAATTACGAACACACTAAGTACAGATCATCTGTATAGCTCGTAATTGTTGTGGAAAGGCGAGATACTCTTCAGGACATCAACCAAGCTTATTGTGTACTACCAGTTAGTCATAAGCACGCAAGAGATCCACCAGACTTCAAGACCAGACTTCAAGAATACAGCAGAGAGGCCGTCTAAATCATTGGTTAACAGCTGACGAGCAGAGCGACCGTCCGAACGAAGCACATACACACACACGGTGACGTGCAACGTGCAAATCGACGGAGAACAGGAAGCAGTTCCAGCAGACAACAGCAGACGTTAAAATATTCACAAACAGCAGGGAAGCAGAGTGTTGCCGAATTTCGAACTCCACGACCGAATCCAGCAGTTCTAAGCAGATTACTTTCTCTAACCAAGGACTCGAATCGACGAGGGACAAATCGGGACGACATCCTCTTCAGTAACAGGAAAGCAAAATCTATTTATTTATTTTTCAGATCAAATTTTCTATTTTTCAATTAAAACATTGTAATTCAAATAATTCAGGTGCCAAACAAAAAGCAAAGACTCTAGTAATTAAAAAGTAAATTCGTTGTGATAATCTGTATAGCAGTTTAAGGTTTTAGTAAGTTAGAGTTAAGAAATAGAAGTAGTATAAAAGCGCTATACAAATCTTAACTGACAATCTAATCTTAGATCATACTGCAGTAGATCAGAAGTAGAATCACTAGAAATGAAATAACGTGAACTAGACTGTCACGTCTAATTTATTTTAGCTAATTATGCAAATTAATTTTAGAGTTTTATATTTTGTTTCATGAACACTTAGATTCAAATTAATTAAATAAATTTAATTAAATTCAAATCAATTAATAAAGTCAAATTTAAATTGCAATTAACTCGCAAAGAACGAGTTCAGTTTCTTTCAACTATTAGACAATCGAAAAACATCGATTCATTGTATAGACTATAAGAAAATTCATAAGATTATAATCATTCTATTCTTGTGTGTTGTTGGTGTAATAAACAACGTTTTATTACCCCATATAACAGTGTTTTATTGTTGTACGATAAAGCCTACCAGTCTCACAAAACTTTCCCCCTTTAAAGTAACCCATTATGTGTGTTGTTGTAATAATTTGAGATTACTAGCTTGCGAACTTCAAATCCAAAATCCACACGCCCTAGTCGGAAGAATCTGCAAGATCAGACAGCAGGTGGGTACTCACACACAACATTACATTACAATAACGCATAGTAGAGGTAGAGTTATAAATGTTGCCCGGAACGTGGGGCGCGATCAAATTAAATTAAATTAATTAAATTCACGTTCAGAACGACATATAACTAAAGTTATAAATGTCGCCCTGTACGTGGGGCCAGAAATTAAATTCAATTTAAATTTAATTTTCACTTTAAAACAAACTTTGCTGTTTTAATTCGTAAAACAGCTGGCGTCCAACATAAATAATCCCCAAAGAGTTTTGTGACTGGTGTGTGTACAACAGTAAAGTTATTGTGTGTATTTGAAACTGTTCTGTGTATTTTAAATTGTGTATATTTGACATTGTTGTCTATTTAAAATGGATATGGATAAAATACTTAAACAAATACAACAAATGAACGAGAAAATGAGCGCGGATTTAACCGCTAAAATAGACGCGAAATTTGAACAGAGTGCAGCCAAAGCTGAGCTAAATATCGCAGAATTAAAATCTAATATCGAAGCGCAAAGAGTTAGTCTAACCGAAGCATTAGAACAAAGTAACGCTGACATAAACGCCGAGATTAAGCAAAGCAATAAACAAACCACCGAGAAAATAGACGAAAGCGTAAACGAGTTGACCGCTGAAGTCACCGAAATCGCGGAGAGCAATGCAAAAATCGCGGAGAGTAATAAACAATTAACGGAGAAAGTCGCAGAGATCGGTGAAAAAGTAAACACGGTCGATACTAAAATCAATGAAAGGTTTAAGGTTTTTGAGACCACTATGCAAAAATCGTTTATAGAACAAGTAACACGTATGGGGGGCCGGTTTAAGGAACACATAACCCGCTGTGAAAAGCAAACACTAGAGGTTTCCAAAAAGGTGGAATCCCTAGAGGTAAAAATTCACGCGGACGTGACCGAAACGCAACGACGAGTAGATAAATTAGACGCTTCAATTGTAGAGACGCGATCTAACATTGACTCTAATAAAGAGAGTGTTTTACAAACGTTAAGCGACGAGATTTTGAAAGTACGACAGGAGGTACGAAGGAGGTCTGCTCCAAATATTTTGGTACAAGGTCCTGTCGATGAGAAAAATCGCGTGTATTTTACGGGGGAAAATGACGAAAACCCCATTGAATTTTTATTAGCGTGTGAGAGTGAGATGGCTAGAGTAGGTTCCCGACTAGATGATCAAGACAAAATACAGTGGGTGGTTAACGCGATGCGTGATTCGGCGCGTAAGTGGTATAACATTGTACGCGATAGAGTGTCCACATACGCGGAGTTCAAACAAAAATTTGAAAGCCGATACTGGAACTCGCATACCCAACGACTTCTGCGCAATGAACTGGAATATGGCCGTTTTGACAAGAAAATGAATATTACCGCCGAAAATTATATAATCCAGCAGGTCGAGCGCGCGAAGCATTTAACCCCAGCATTTGCGGAGATTGACATAGTCACCAAGCTTGCCTACCATTTTAATCATAACATTAGAGTAGCTGTATTTACCCAGGGTATTCGCACGGTAGACGAACTCCTCATTCTAGTGTCCCAAAGTGAGACGGTTTTTGATTTTGGTGGGTGGCGTTATAATCCCGATTTTCGCCGAAATAATGAAGGGCAGAATACGCGAGAACAATACCAGCAACCTGACCAGAGACCGAGTACTAGTTCTACTCCACCCCAAACATCGTCAAAACCCCCAGATAAGACCTTTGAATACAAAGGCAAACAAAATATTGCTAGAGCAAAAGGGCAGTATAAGGGTAACGACGGGGCCCCGATTAGAGCTATGCAAACGGTTGAGATAGCTAGAACCGATATAATAGAGCAAGACAGCGATACTCCTAGTAATAAAGACACCAATGAGAGGAGAAAGAATCGTAAGTTTCCAAAAAACTTGGAAACGGGCGCCTCCAGGGGGGAAGCGCCATAAATCATGCCAAAACCTATCGCAATAAAGTAGGTAAAAATAAAAAAAATGCTAGGTTTAAGAAAAGTGAATTTTATACAGAAATTTGTACGCCAGTTGACAAAGTATTTCAACCGGAAGGTAAGGAAACGTGGTTGCCCGTTAACACAATGCAACAATGGGCACCGACAAAAGCACATCCGCCAGAGCAGGAAAGGGACGACGACGTTCCCACACAGTCAGCGTGGGAAGACGTAGAAATCATATCCGGGGACGCGTACGAATTCGACGAGTACGTAGCGGAATATTGTCGAGCCACCCATAAAAATGCATACGATATACTGGATGCACTTTAGAGATAATAACGTAATTGTATTATAATAATTAAATTTAAAATAAATAATTTGTGTTTTATAATATTATTAATAATAATTATAGGTAACTTGTGTATTAATAATAATGTTTTCCTAGCGCGATAAATAATAAGCGTATAGAGTGAGCGAAAACAGCGGCAGGAAACAGTTACGTCACGCGATAACGACTACCTGACCCACATATGAAACTAGGTGAAGCAATTAGACGCGCGCCCGGCGATAACGGTTCTAAATACTGTCAGCAAAATTCCTGAGTACGCGTGCCATTGTTTATAAACAAAGGCTACTACTCGTTTTAAAAACATTATACGCAATAAATTGCAAATATTATAGTTTAATACATGTATTTAGAGTTAAATTGTATATAATGCAATAACATTAACACTTGTGTACGTGTCTTCAGAATAAGTATTACGATGTATAGCTAGTAAGAATAATGATTACAGAATATGTGTGTAATGATTAAGAAAAAAAAAATAACTGTAATTATTACATTCATTTTTTTTTTAAAGCGGGTGTGGGAATATATAACGGAACCAAATATTAACTATTTGGGGTTATATGTTTACCGCATGCTGAAACCATATTTAAATAAAAATTAACAGTTAAAACTCCATTTGAATGTAGCGCATTGAAAATAATGCTGTGTAAAGCAACGCACACGTGGTCGTTATGTAATCAGTTCGCTGTACAAGGAAGCGACCACACCCAAACTGTTAATTATTAATATCTCGGAAACTAATAAATAAAGGCGAAATCTAACATAGCCAAAATGTTTGCCGAGATATTAATAATGACGTGTGCAAATTTGATGCAATATAATTAACAAATGTAAGAGTTAATTAAAATAATTAAATAACTTCTGTTAAAATAGAGATATAGTAAAGAGATTTTAGTATGTTATAAAGATAATAATTTGTGACAGATTGTATATTTTAGATTTCACACAACTTGATTTGCAACCAAGTTATTGCAAAATTAAATAAGTACAGGATATCCTGAGCGACAAAGTGGTTCCTGCGGATAATTAAATATTAGATAATAATTGTATTCTCCGTCTGTGGGAACCAGGCTTCATTCTCACGGACTAAGGGAATTCTAAATTTTATGTGGTAGGGAGAGTGTTTCGACCAATGAAATCATTTCATGCAGCCCCGGCTACTGCGATGTTTTCTGGTGGAAAAATCACTCTTCTGTCGGTACTCACGAAGTTAAGACGTAGTCCTTCGATCGTCTAGTAGCCAAAGTGGTGAAGATCAAAAAGAAGACTCTACGTGGTCAACACACACGCAATTACGAACACACTAAGTACAGATCATCTGTATAGCTCGTAATTGTTGTGGAAAGGCGAGATACTCTTCAGGACATCAACCAAGCTTATTGTGTACTACCAGTTAGTCATAAGCACGCAAGAGATCCACCAGACTTCAAGACCAGACTTCAAGAATACAGCAGAGAGGCCGTCTAAATCATTGGTTAACAGCTGACGAGCAGAGCGACCGTCCGAACGAAGCACATACACACACACGGTGACGTGCAACGTGCAAATCGACGGAGAACAGGAAGCAGTTCCAGCAGACAACAGCAGACGTTAAAATATTCACAAACAGCAGGGAAGCAGAGTGTTGCCGAATTTCGAACTCCACGACCGAATCCAGCAGTTCTAAGCAGATTACTTTCTCTAACCAAGGACTCGAATCGACGAGGGACAAATCGGGACGACATCCTCTTCAGTAACAGGAAAGCAAAATCTATTTATTTATTTTTCAGATCAAATTTTCTATTTTTCAATTAAAACACTGTAATTCAAATAATTCAGGTGCCAAACAAAAAGCAAAGACTCTAGTAATTAAAAAGTAAATTCGTTGTGATAATCTGTATAGCAGTTTAAGGTTTTAGTAAGTTAGAGTTAAGAAATAGAAGTAGTATATAAGCGCTATACAAATCTTAACTGACAATCTAATCTTAGATCATACTGCAGTAGATCAGAAGTAGAATCACTAGAAATGAAATAACGTGAACTAGACTGTCACGTCTAATTTATTTTAGCTAATTATGCAAATTAATTTTAGAGTTTTATATTTTGTTTCATGAACACTTAGATTCAAATTAATTAAATAAATTTAATTAAATTCAAATCAATTAATAAAGTCAAATTTAAATTGCAATTAACTCGCAAAGAACGAGTTCAGTTTCTTTCAACTATTAGACAATCGAAAAACATCGATTCATTGTATAGACTATAAGAAAATTCATAAGATTATAATAATTCTATTCTTGTGTGTTGTTGGTGTAATAAACAACGTTTTATTACCCCATATAACAGTGTTTTATTGTTGTACGATAAAGCCTACCAGTCTCACAAAACTTTCCCCCTTTAAAGTAACCCATTATGTGTGTTGTTGTAATAATTTGAGATTACTAGCTTGCGAACTTCAAATCCAAAATCCACACGCCCTAGTCGGAAGAATCTGCAAGATCAGACAGCAGGTGGGTACTCACACACAACATTACATTACAATAACGCATAGTAGAGGTAGAGTTATAAATGTTGCCCGGAACGTGGGGCGCGATCAAATTAAATTAAATTAATTAAATTCACGTTCAGAACGACATATAACTAAAGTTATAAATGTCGCCCTGTACGTGGGGCCAGAAATTAAATTCAATTTAAATTTAATTTTCACTTTAAAACAAACTTTGCTGTTTTAATTCGTAAAACAGCTGGCGTCCAACATAAATAATCCCCAAAGAGTTTTGTGACTGGTGTGTGTACAACAGTAAAGTTATTGTGTGTATTTGAAACTGTTCTGTGTATTTTAAATTGTGTATATTTGACATTGTTGTCTATTTAAAATGGATATGGATAAAATACTTAAACAAATACAACAAATGAACGAGAAAATGAGCGCGGATTTAACCGCTAAAATAGACGCGAAATTTGAACAGAGTGCAGCCAAAGCTGAGCTAAATATCGCAGAATTAAAATCTAATATCGAAGCGCAAAGAGTTAGTCTAACCGAAGCATTAGAACAAAGTAACGCTGACATAAACGCCGAGATTAAGCAAAGAAATAAACAAACCACCGAGAAAATAGACGAAAGCGTAAACGAGTTGACCGCTAAAGTCACCGAAATCGCGGAGAGCAATGCAAAAATCGCGGAGAGTAATAAACAATTAACGGAGAAAGTCGCAGAGATCGGTGAAAAAGTAAACACGGTCGATACTAAAATCAATGAAAGGTTTAAGGTTTTTGAGACCACTATGCAAAAATCGTTTATAGAACAAGTAACACGTATGGGGGGCCGGTTTAAGGAACACATAACCCGCTGTGAAAAGCAAACACTAGAGGTTTCCAAAAAGGTGGAATCCCTAGAGGTAAAAATTCACGCGGACGTGACCGAAACGCAACGACGAGTAGATAAATTAGACGCTTCAATTGTAGAGACGCGATCTAACATTGACTCTAATAAAGAGAGTGTTTTACAAACGTTAAGCGACGAGATTTTGAAAGTACGACAGGAGGTACGAAGGAGGTCTGCTCCAAATATTTTGGTACAAGGTCCTGTCGATGAGAAAAATCGCGTGTATTTTACGGGGGAAAATAACGAAAACCCCATTGAATTTTTATTAGCGTGTGAGAGTGAGATGGCTAGAGTAGGTTCCCGACTAGAAGATCAAGACAAAATACAGTGGGTGGTTAACGCGATGCGTGATTCGGCGCGTAAGTGGTATAACATTGTACGCGATAGAGTGTCCACATACGCGGAGTTCAAACAAAAATTTGAAAGCCGATACTGGAACTCGCATACCCAACGACTTCTGCGCAATGAACTGGAATATGGCCGTTTTGACAAGAAAATGAATATTACCGCCGAAAATTATATAATCCAGCAGGTCGAGCGCGCGAAGCATTTAACCCCAGCATTTGCGGAGATTGACATAGTCACCAAGCTTGCCTACCATTTTAATCATAACATTAGAGTAGCTGTATTTACCCAGGGTATTCGCACGGTAGACGAACTCCTCATTCTAGTGTCCCAAAGTGAGACGGTTTTTGATTTTGGTGGGTGGCGTTATAATCCCGATTTTCGCCGAAATAATGAAGGGCAGAATACGCGAGAACAATACCAGCAACCTGACCAGAGACCGAGTACTAGTTCTACTCCACCCCAAACATCGTCAAAACCCCCAGATAAGACCTTTGAATACAAAGGCAAACAAAATATTGCTAGAGCAAAAGGGCAGTATAAGGGTAACGACGGGGCCCCGATTAGAGCTATGCAAACGGTTGAGATAGCTAGAACCGATACAATAGAGCAAGACAGCGATACTCCTAGTAATAAAGACACCAATGAGAGGAGAAAGAATCGTAAGTTTCCAAAAAACTTGGAAACGGGCGCCTCCAGGGGGGAAGCGCCATAAATCATGCCAAAACCTATCGCAATAAAGTAGGTAAAAATAAAAAAAATGCTAGGTTTAAGAAAAGTGAATTTTATACAGAAATTTGTACGCCAGTTGACAAAGTATTTCAACCGGAAGGTAAGGAAACGTGGTTGCCCGTTAACACACTGCAACAATGGGCACCGACAAAAGCACATCCGCCAGAGCAGGAAAGTGACGACGACGTTCCCACACAGTCAGCGTGGGAAGACGTAGAAATCATATCCGGGGACGCGTACGAATTCGACGAGTACGTAGCGGAATATTGTCGAGCCACCCATAAAAATGCATACGATATACTGGATGCACTTTAGAGATAATAACGTAATTGTATTATAATAATTAAATTTAAAATAAATAATTTGTGTTTTATAATATTATTAATAATAATTATAGGTAACTTGTGTATTAATAATAATGTTTTCCTAGCGCGATAAATAATAAGCGTATAGAGTGAGCGAAAACAGCGGCAGGAAACAGTTACGTCACGCGATAACGACTACCTGACCCACATATGAAACTAGGTCAAGCAATTAGACGCGCGCCCGGCGATAACGGTTCTAAATACTGTCAGCAAAATTCCTGAGTACGCGTGCCATTGTTTATAAACAAAGGCTACTACTCGTTTTAAAAACATTATACGCAATAAATTGCAAATATGATAGTTTAATACATGTATTTAGAGTTAAATTGTATATAATGCAATAACATTAACACTTGTGTACGTGTCTTCAGAATAAGTATTACGATGTATAGCTAGTAAGAATAATGATTACAGAATATGTGTGTAATGATTAAGAAAAAAAAAATAACTGTAATTATTACATTCATTTTTTTTTAAAGCGGGTGTGGGAATATATAACGGAACCAAATATTAACTATTTGGGGTTATATGTTTACCGCATGCTGAAACCATATTTAAATAAAAATTAACAGTTAAAACTCCATTTGAATGTAGCGCATTGAAAATAATGCTGTGTAAAGCAACGCACACGTGGTCGTTATGTAATCAGTTCGCTGTACAAGGAAGCGACCACACCCAAACTGTTAATTATTAATATCTCGGAAACTAATAAATAAAGGCGAAATCTAACATAGCCAAAATGTTTGCCGAGATATTAATAATGACGTGTGCAAATTTGATGCAATATAATTAACAAATGTAAGAGTTAATTAAAATAATTAAATAAATTCTGTTAAAATAGAGATATAGTAAAGAGATTTTAGTATGTTATAAAGATAATAATTTGTGACAGATTGTATATGTTAGATTTCACACAACTTGATTTGCAACCAAGTTATTGCAAAATTAAATAAGTACAGGATATCCTAAGCGACAAAGTGGTTCCTGCGGATAATTAAATATTAGATAATAATTCTATTCTCCGTCTGTGGGAACCAGACTTCATTCTCACGGACTAAGGGAATTCTAAATTTTATGTGGTAGGGAGAGTGTTTCGACCAATGAAATCATTTCATGTAGCCCCGGCTACTGCGATGTTTTCTGGTGGAAAAATCACTCTTCTGTCGGTACTCACGAAGTTAAGACGTAGTCCTTCGATCGTCTAGTAGCCAAACTGGTGAAGATCAAAAAGAAGACTCTACGTGGTCAACACACACGCAATTACGAACACACTAAGTACAGATCATCTGTATAGCTCGTAATTGTTGTGGAAAGGCGAGATACTCTTCAGGACATCAACCAAGCTTATTGTGTACTACCAGTTAGTCATAAGCACGCAAGAGATCCACCAGACTTCAAGACCAGACTTCAAGAATACAGCAGAGAGGCCGTCTAAATCATTGGTTAACAGCTGACGAGCAGAGCGACCGTCCGAACGAAGCACATACACACACACGGTGACGTGCAACGTGCAAATCGACGGAGAACAGGAAGCAGTTCCAGCAGACAACAGCAGACGTTAAAATATTCACAAACAGCAGGGAAGCAGAGTGTTGCCGAATTTCGAACTCCACGACCGAATCCAGCAGTTCTAAGCAGATTACTTTCTCTAACCAAGGACTCGAATCGACGAGGGACAAATCGGGACGACATCCTCTTCAGTAACAGGAAAGCAAAATCTATTTATTTATTTTTCAGATCAAATTTTCTATTTTTCAATTAAAACATTGTAATTCAAATAATTCAGGTGCCAAACAAAAAGCAAAGACTCTAGTAATTAAAAAGTAAATTCGTTGTGATAATCTGTATAGCAGTTTAAGGTTTTAGTAAGTTAGAGTTAAGAAATAGAAGTAGTATAAAAGCGCTATACAAATCTTAACTGACAATCTAATCTTAGATCATACTGCAGTAGATCAGAAGTAGAATCACTAGAAATGAAATAACGTGAACTAGACTGTCACGTCTAATTTATTTTAGCTAATTATGCAAATTAATTTTAGAGTTTTATATTTTGTTTCATGAACACTTAGATTCAAATTAATTAAATAAATTTAATTAAATTCAAATCAATTAATAAAGTCAAATTTAAATTGCAATTAACTCGCAAAGAACGAGTTCAGTTTCTTTCAACTATTAGACAATCGAAAAACATCGATTCATTGTATAGACTATAAGAAAATTCATAAGATTATAATCATTCTATTCTTGTGTGTTGTTGGTGTAATAAACAACGTTTTATTACCCCATATAACAGTGTTTTATTGTTGTACGATAAAGCCTACCAGTCTCACAAAACTTTCCCCCTTTAAAGTAACCCATTATGTGTGTTGTTGTAATAATTTGAGATTACTAGCTTGCGAACTTCAAATCCAAAATCCACACGCCCTAGTCGGAAGAATCTGCAAGATCAGACAGCAGGTGGGTACTCACACACAACATTACATTACAATAACGCATAGTAGAGGTAGAGTTATAAATGTTGCCCGGAACGTGGGGCGCGATCAAATTAAATTAAATTAATTAAATTCACGTTCAGAACGACATATAACTAAAGTTATAAATGTCGCCCTGTACGTGGGGCCAGAAATTAAATTCAATTTAAATTTAATTTTCACTTTAAAACAAACTTTGCTGTTTTAATTCGTAAAACAGCTGGCGTCCAACATAAATAATCCCCAAAGAGTTTTGTGACTGGTGTGTGTACAACAGTAAAGTTATTGTGTGTATTTGAAACTGTTCTGTGTATTTTAAATTGTGTATATTTGACATTGTTGTCTATTTAAAATGGATATGGATAAAATACTTAAACAAATACAACAAATGAACGAGAAAATGAGCGCGGATTTAACCGCTAAAATAGACGCGAAATTTGAACAGAGTGCAGCCAAAGCTGAGCTAAATATCGCAGAATTAAAATCTAATATCGAAGCGCAAAGAGTTAGTCTAACCGAAGCATTAGAACAAAGTAACGCTGACATAAACGCCGAGATTAAGCAAAGAAATAAACAAACCACCGAGAAAATAGACGAAAGCGTAAACGAGTTGACCGCTAAAGTCACCGAAATCGCGGAGAGCAATGCAAAAATCGCGGAGAGTAATAAACAATTAACGGAGAAAGTCGCAGAGATCGGTGAAAAAGTAAACACGGTCGATACTAAAATCAATGAAAGGTTTAAGGTTTTTGAGACCACTATGCAAAAATCGTTTATAGAACAAGTAACACGTATGGGGGGCCGGTTTAAGGAACACATAACCCGCTGTGAAAAGCAAACACTAGAGGTTTCCAAAAAGGTGGAATCCCTAGAGGTAAAAATTCACGCGGACGTGACCGAAACGCAACGACGAGTAGATAAATTAGACGCTTCAATTGTAGAGACGCGATCTAACATTGACTCTAATAAAGAGAGTGTTTTACAAACGTTAAGCGACGAGATTTTGAAAGTACGACAGGAGGTACGAAGGAGGTCTGCTCCAAATATTTTGGTACAAGGTCCTGTCGATGAGAAAAATCGCGTGTATTTTACGGGGGAAAATAACGAAAACCCCATTGAATTTTTATTAGCGTGTGAGAGTGAGATGGCTAGAGTAGGTTCCCGACTAGAAGATCAAGACAAAATACAGTGGGTGGTTAACGCGATGCGTGATTCGGCGCGTAAGTGGTATAACATTGTACGCGATAGAGTGTCCACATACGCGGAGTTCAAACAAAAATTTGAAAGCCGATACTGGAACTCGCATACCCAACGACTTCTGCGCAATGAACTGGAATATGGCCGTTTTGACAAGAAAATGAATATTACCGCCGAAAATTATATAATCCAGCAGGTCGAGCGCGCGAAGCATTTAACCCCAGCATTTGCGGAGATTGACATAGTCACCAAGCTTGCCTACCATTTTAATCATAACATTAGAGTAGCTGTATTTACCCAGGGTATTCGCACAGTAGACGAACTCCTCATTCTAGTGTCCCAAAGTGAGACGGTTTTTGATTTTGGTGGGTGGCGTTATAATCCCGATTTTCGCCGAAATAATGAAGGGCAGAATACGCGAGAACAATACCAGCAACCTGACCAGAGACCGAGTACTAGTTCTACTCCACCCCAAACATCGTCAAAACCCCCAGATAAGACCTTTGAATACAAAGGCAAACAAAATATTGCTAGAGCAAAAGGGCAGTATAAGGGTAACGACGGGGCCCCGATTAGAGCTATGCAAACGGTTGAGATAGCTAGAACCGATACAATAGAGCAAGACAGCGATACTCCTAGTAATAAAGACACCAATGAGAGGAGAAAGAATCGTAAGTTTCCAAAAAACTTGGAAACGGGCGCCTCCAGGGGGGAAGCGCCATAAATCATGCCAAAACCTATCGCAATAAAGTAGGTAAAAATAAAAAAAATGCTAGGTTTAAGAAAAGTGAATTTTATACAGAAATTTGTACGCCAGTTGACAAAGTATTTCAACCGGAAGGTAAGGAAACGTGGTTGCCCGTTAACACACTGCAACAATGGGCACCGACAAAAGCACATCCGCCAGAGCAGGAAAGTGACGACGACGTTCCCACACAGTCAGCGTGGGAAGACGTAGAAATCATATCCGGGGACGCGTACGAATTCGACGAGTACGTAGCGGAATATTGTCGAGCCACCCATAAAAATGCATACGATATACTGGATGCACTTTAGAGATAATAACGTAATTGTATTATAATAATTAAATTTAAAATAAATAATTTGTGTTTTATAATATTATTAATAATAATTATAGGTAACTTGTGTATTAATAATAATGTTTTCCTAGCGCGATAAATAATAAGCGTATAGAGTGAGCGAAAACAGCGGCAGGAAACAGTTACGTCACGCGATAACGACTACCTGACCCACATATGAAACTAGGTCAAGCAATTAGACGCGCGCCCGGCGATAACGGTTCTAAATACTGTCAGCAAAATTCCTGAGTACGCGTGCCATTGTTTATAAACAAAGGCTACTACTCGTTTTAAAAACATTATACGCAATAAATTGCAAATATGATAGTTTAATACATGTATTTAGAGTTAAATTGTATATAATGCAATAACATTAACACTTGTGTACGTGTCTTCAGAATAAGTATTACGATGTATAGCTAGTAAGAATAATGATTACAGAATATGTGTGTAATGATTAAGAAAAAAAAAATAACTGTAATTATTACATTCATTTTTTTTTAAAGCGGGTGTGGGAATATATAACGGAACCAAATATTAACTATTTGGGGTTATATGTTTACCGCATGCTGAAACCATATTTAAATAAAAATTAACAGTTAAAACTCCATTTGAATGTAGCGCATTGAAAATAATGCTGTGTAAAGCAACGCACACGTGGTCGTTATGTAATCAGTTCGCTGTACAAGGAAGCGACCACACCCAAACTGTTAATTATTAATATCTCGGAAACTAATAAATAAAGGCGAAATCTAACATAGCCAAAATGTTTGCCGAGATATTAATAATGACGTGTGCAAATTTGATGCAATATAATTAACAAATGTAAGAGTTAATTAAAATAATTAAATAAATTCTGTTAAAATAGAGATATAGTAAAGAGATTTTAGTATGTTATAAAGATAATAATTTGTGACAGATTGTATATGTTAGATTTCACACAACTTGATTTGCAACCAAGTTATTGCAAAATTAAATAAGTACAGGATATCCTAAGCGACAAAGTGGTTCCTGCGGATAATTAAATATTAGATAATAATTCTATTCTCCGTCTGTGGGAACCAGACTTCATTCTCACGGACTAAGGGAATTCTAAATTTTATGTGGTAGGGAGAGTGTTTCGACCAATGAAATCATTTCATGTAGCCCCGGCTACTGCGATGTTTTCTGGTGGAAAAATCACTCTTCTGTCGGTACTCACGAAGTTAAGACGTAGTCCTTCGATCGTCTAGTAGCCAAACTGGTGAAGATCAAAAAGAAGACTCTACGTGGTCAACACACACGCAATTACGAACACACTAAGTACAGATCATCTGTATAGCTCGTAATTGTTGTGGAAAGGCGAGATACTCTTCAGGACATCAACCAAGCTTATTGTGTACTACCAGTTAGTCATAAGCACGCAAGAGATCCACCAGACTTCAAGACCAGACTTCAAGAATACAGCAGAGAGGCCGTCTAAATCATTGGTTAACAGCTGACGAGCAGAGCGACCGTCCGAACGAAGCACATACACACACACGGTGACGTGCAACGTGCAAATCGACGGAGAACAGGAAGCAGTTCCAGCAGACAACAGCAGACGTTAAAATATTCACAAACAGCAGGGAAGCAGAGTGTTGCCGAATTTCGAACTCCACGACCGAATCCAGCAGTTCTAAGCAGATTACTTTCTCTAACCAAGGACTCGAATCGACGAGGGACAAATCGGGACGACATCCTCTTCAGTAACAGGAAAGCAAAATCTATTTATTTATTTTTCAGATCAAATTTTCTATTTTTCAATTAAAACATTGTAATTCAAATAATTCAGGTGCCAAACAAAAAGCAAAGACTCTAGTAATTAAAAAGTAAATTCGTTGTGATAATCTGTATAGCAGTTTAAGGTTTTAGTAAGTTAGAGTTAAGAAATAGAAGTAGTATAAAAGCGCTATACAAATCTTAACTGACAATCTAATCTTAGATCATACTGCAGTAGATCAGAAGTAGAATCACTAGAAATGAAATAACGTGAACTAGACTGTCACGTCTAATTTATTTTAGCTAATTATGCAAATTAATTTTAGAGTTTTATATTTTGTTTCATGAACACTTAGATTCAAATTAATTAAATAAATTTAATTAAATTCAAATCAATTAATAAAGTCAAATTTAAATTGCAATTAACTCGCAAAGAACGAGTTCAGTTTCTTTCAACTATTAGACAATCGAAAAACATCGATTCATTGTATAGACTATAAGAAAATTCATAAGATTATAATCATTCTATTCTTGTGTGTTGTTGGTGTAATAAACAACGTTTTATTACCCCATATAACAGTGTTTTATTGTTGTACGATAAAGCCTACCAGTCTCACAAAACTTTCCCCCTTTAAAGTAACCCATTATGTGTGTTGTTGTAATAATTTGAGATTACTAGCTTGCGAACTTCAAATCCAAAATCCACACGCCCTAGTCGGAAGAATCTGCAAGATCAGACAGCAGGTGGGTACTCACACACAACATTACATTACAATAACGCATAGTAGAGGTAGAGTTATAAATGTTGCCCGGAACGTGGGGCGCGATCAAATTAAATTAAATTAATTAAATTCACGTTCAGAACGACATATAACTAAAGTTATAAATGTCGCCCTGTACGTGGGGCCAGAAATTAAATTCAATTTAAATTTAATTTTCACTTTAAAACAAACTTTGCTGTTTTAATTCGTAAAACAGCTGGCGTCCAACATAAATAATCCCCAAAGAGTTTTGTGACTGGTGTGTGTACAACAGTAAAGTTATTGTGTGTATTTGAAACTGTTCTGTGTATTTTAAATTGTGTATATTTGACATTGTTGTCTATTTAAAATGGATATGGATAAAATACTTAAACAAATACAACAAATGAACGAGAAAATGAGCGCGGATTTAACCGCTAAAATAGACGCGAAATTTGAACAGAGTGCAGCCAAAGCTGAGCTAAATATCGCAGAATTAAAATCTAATATCGAAGCGCAAAGAGTTAGTCTAACCGAAGCATTAGAACAAAGTAACGCTGACATAAACGCCGAGATTAAGCAAAGAAATAAACAAACCACCGAGAAAATAGACGAAAGCGTAAACGAGTTGACCGCTAAAGTCACCGAAATCGCGGAGAGCAATGCAAAAATCGCGGAGAGTAATAAACAATTAACGGAGAAAGTCGCAGAGATCGGTGAAAAAGTAAACACGGTCGATACTAAAATCAATGAAAGGTTTAAGGTTTTTGAGACCACTATGCAAAAATCGTTTATAGAACAAGTAACACGTATGGGGGGCCGGTTTAAGGAACACATAACCCGCTGTGAAAAGCAAACACTAGAGGTTTCCAAAAAGGTGGAATCCCTAGAGGTAAAAATTCACGCGGACGTGACCGAAACGCAACGACGAGTAGATAAATTAGACGCTTCAATTGTAGAGACGCGATCTAACATTGACTCTAATAAAGAGAGTGTTTTACAAACGTTAAGCGACGAGATTTTGAAAGTACGACAGGAGGTACGAAGGAGGTCTGCTCCAAATATTTTGGTACAAGGTCCTGTCGATGAGAAAAATCGCGTGTATTTTACGGGGGAAAATAACGAAAACCCCATTGAATTTTTATTAGCGTGTGAGAGTGAGATGGCTAGAGTAGGTTCCCGACTAGAAGATCAAGACAAAATACAGTGGGTGGTTAACGCGATGCGTGATTCGGCGCGTAAGTGGTATAACATTGTACGCGATAGAGTGTCCACATACGCGGAGTTCAAACAAAAATTTGAAAGCCGATACTGGAACTCGCATACCCAACGACTTCTGCGCAATGAACTGGAATATGGCCGTTTTGACAAGAAAATGAATATTACCGCCGAAAATTATATAATCCAGCAGGTCGAGCGCGCGAAGCATTTAACCCCAGCATTTGCGGAGATTGACATAGTCACCAAGCTTGCCTACCATTTTAATCATAACATTAGAGTAGCTGTATTTACCCAGGGTATTCGCACGGTAGACGAACTCCTCATTCTAGTGTCCCAAAGTGAGACGGTTTTTGATTTTGGTGGGTGGCGTTATAATCCCGATTTTCGCCGAAATAATGAAGGGCAGAATACGCGAGAACAATACCAGCAACCTGACCAGAGACCGAGTACTAGTTCTACTCCACCCCAAACATCGTCAAAACCCCCAGATAAGACCTTTGAATACAAAGGCAAACAAAATATTGCTAGAGCAAAAGGGCAGTATAAGGGTAACGACGGGGCCCCGATTAGAGCTATGCAAACGGTTGAGATAGCTAGAACCGATACAATAGAGCAAGACAGCGATACTCCTAGTAATAAAGACACCAATGAGAGGAGAAAGAATCGTAAGTTCCAAAAAACTTGGAAACGGGCGCCTCCAGGGGGAAGCGCCATAAATCATGCCAAAACCTATCGCAATAAAGTAGGTAAAAATAAAAAAAATGCTAGGTTTAAGAAAAGTGAATTTTATACAGAAATTTGTACGCCAGTTGACAAAGTATTTCAACCGGAAGGTAAGGAAACGTGGTTGCCCGTTAACACACTGCAACAATGGGCACCGACAAAAGCACATCCGCCAGAGCAGGAAAGTGACGACGACGTTCCCACACAGTCAGCGTGGGAAGACGTAGAAATCATATCCGGGACGCGTACGAATTCGACGAGTACGTAGCGGAATATTGTCGAGCCACCCATAAAAATGCATACGATATACTGGATGCACTTTAGAGATAATAACGTAATTGTATTATAATAATTAAATTTAAAATAAATAATTTGTGTTTTATAATATTATTAATAATAATTATAGGTAACTTGTGTATTAATAATAATGTTTTCCTAGCGCGATAAATAATAAGCGTATAGAGTGAGCGAAAACAGCGGCAGGAAACAGTTACGTCACGCGATAACGACTACCTGACCCACATATGAAACTAGGTCAAGCAATTAGACGCGCGCCCGGCGATAACGGTTCTAAATACTGTCAGCAAAATTCCTGAGTACGCGTGCCATTGTTTATAAACAAAGGCTACTACTCGTTTTAAAAACATTATACGCAATAAATTGCAAATATGATAGTTTAATACATGTATTTAGAGTTAAATTGTATATAATGCAATAACATTAACACTTGTGTACGTGCCTTCAGAATAAGTATTACGATGTATAGCTAGTAAGAATAATGATTACAGAATATGTGTGTAATGATTAAGAAAAAAAAAATAACTGTAATTATACATTCATTTTTTTTTAAAGCGGGTGTGGGAATATATAACGGAACCAAATATTAACTATTTGGGTTATATGTTTACCGCATGCTGAAACCATATTTAAATAAAAATTAACAGTTAAAACTCCATTTGAATGTAGCGCATTGAAAATAATGCTGTGTAAAGCAACGCACACGTGGTCGTTATGTAATCAGTTCGCTGTACAAGGAAGCGACCACACCCAAACTGTTAATTATTAATATCTCGGAAACTAATAAATAAAGGCGAAATCTAACATAGCCAAAATGTTTGCCGAGATATTAATAATGACGTGTGCAAATTTGATGCAATATAATTAACAAATGTAAGAGTTAATTAAAATAATTAAATAAATTCTGTTAAAATAGAGATATAGTAAAGAGATTTTAGTATGTTATAAAGATAATAATTTGTGA